>OZ005657.1:100514476-101014476 GCA_963930645.1 Salticus scenicus
GGAAAAAAGGGCACCGGAAAAAAGGGCACTTTTTCAATTCGCAAATCGCAAAATAATAAATATCAAATAATGGTATTTAAAAATTGGCTTTCAAATTAGACATTTAGAAATTTCAATTGATTTGGTACAACATTCATTTAGTATATACCTCGGGGAAGATGGGGGGAGGGGGAGGGGGAGGGGGGGCAGGAACAGACCGAAAGAAAATAATTGTTTTTACAAAAATTCTTACCGATTTTAATGAAACTTTGTATAATCACGTACAATTTGTGAAAAAAATGACAGTAAGTGTCAGGCAAACTTCGGGGGGGGGCTATAATTATCACTTACTTTCTATGAAGATCACAATGAGTGCATTATATACTGGGGGGGGGGGGCAAGGGGGATATGGAAATAGATTTCATTCTTCTTTAAACTACCCTTTTATCGATTCAAAAAACCGTATAATCACGTATAATTTGTGAAAAAAATTACAGTAAGTGTCAGGCATACTTTGGGGGTGGGGGAGGGGTTAAAGAGGGGGAGGGGCAGAGGAAAACAAAATGATTTTTTTATATCACCATTTTACCGAATTAATGATACATTTTATAACTATCACTTGATTTTTATGAAGATTACAATGAGTGCATTATATACCTGGGGGGGGGCAAGGGGGAACCGATGGAAATAAAATATATTCTTCTTTAAACTACCCTATTATCGATTTAAACAAAAACTTTGTATAATAAAGTACAATTTGTGAAATAAAACACAGTAAGGTCAGACATACTTGAGGGGAGGGGGAGTAAAGAGTGGGGGGACAGAGGAAAATAAAATATTTTTTTATATCACCATTTTACCGATTTTAATGACATATTCTATAACTATGACTTACTTTTTATGAAGATCAAAATGAGTGTATTATACATTTCTTTTCTTTTTTTTTTGGGGGGGGGGGAACAAGGGGTCGCAGATAGAAGTAAAAAATATTATTCTTTGAACTACCGCATCGTCGATTAAAAAAAAAAAACTTTGTAACTACCCAATTTTCTGCTTATGAAAAATTACAGTGAGTGTACACATATCTGGACGATTTGCTAAGGGGGGGGGAGGGGGCAGAGTGAAGAAAATGTTTGTTTTTATATCACCATGCTACCTACTTATATGAAACTTTGCACCACTAAGACTTTTTTTTAATTAAAATTATAGTGAAAGTTAGAGGGGGGGTAAGATAAAGGGGGGGGGGGTTAGGAGGGACACATGGAAAATAAAATAATATCTTTTCAAACAACACCTATTATCATTATTACATACAAACTTTGAATAAACACCATAAAATGCAATAAACTCGCAACAATTGTTTCGGGTCGAAAAAACACACGACCCTTCATCAGGCGAACAAAGTAAGCACGAGTGCTGCAGTCAAAGCGGCAACGCACGAACACACGCATGCTTCTTTACTAAACACCTATTATCGTTTGTTTTATTGTTTTATTTACATTTTGTGTAAGTACTAATTACTATTAATGAAAAAATTATACTGAGGTATGCAAAAATTCAATGTATGATTTAAATGTGTAAAAAAAGTATTTAAAAATGAATTTTCTTCTTTTAATCTGTCTCTTTTGTCCTTCCCCCCATGTAGATATAAAACACTTACACTCTCGTTGACGTTTAGCATCAGTTTTACAAGGAGAAATTTAAAAAAGTGCCCTTTTTTCCGGTGCCCTTTTTTCCGGATTGCGGAAAAAAGGGCACTTTTCTTAATTTTCCTTGTAAAACTCATGCTAAGCATCAACGAGAGCATAAGTTTTTTATTTCTACGTGAGGGGGGGGGGGACAAAAGAGACAGATTAAAAGAAGAAATTTCATTTTTGAGCAAATTTTTTTACAGATTTAAATCATACATTGAGTTTTTGAGTACCTCCCTGTAATTTTTCATTAATACTAACTGATATTTACACAAAATGTAAATAAAACAATAAACAAACGGTAATAAGTGTTTTTAAAAAAGATTATTTTAATTCTCATTTGCCCCCACTATATTAACTATAGGTAACTTTCACTATAATTTTAATAAAAGGAAAGTGATAGTAGTACAAAGTTTAATATAAATATTTAGCATGGTGTTATAAACACAAATATTTTCTTCACGCTGCCCCCCCCCCCTCGTAGCAATTCGTCCAGATATGTGTAAACTCGTTGTAATTTTTCATAAGCAGAAAGTTGTATATATACAAAGTTTTTATTTTTAATCGATTATATACGGTAGTTTAAAGAATAATATATTTTGCTTTTATCATCGCCCCCTCGCCCCCCCCCAGATGTGTAATACACTCATTGTGATCTTCATAAAAAGTAAGTGATAGTAATAGAATATATCATTAAATCGATAAAATGGTGATATAAAAAATCATTTTATTCCTCTGCCCCCCACCTCTTAACCTCCCCCTCCAAGTATGTTTGACACTTATTGTAATTTTTTCATAAATTGTACGTGATTATACAAAATTTTTTTAACCGATAATAGGGTAGTTTAAAGAAGAATATATTTTATCTTCATCTGCTCCCCCTTGCCCCCCCCACCAGGTATATAATGCACTCATTGTAATCTTCATAAAAATAAAGTGATAGTTATAAAATGTATCATTAATTCGGTAAAATGGTGATATAAAAAATCATTTTGTTTTCCTCTGCCCCTCCCCCTCTTTAACCCCTCCCCCACCCCCAAAGTATGTCTGACACTTACTGTAATTTTTTTCACAAATTATACGTGATTATACGGTTTTTTGAATTGATAAAAGAGTAGTTTAAAGAAGAATGAAATCTATTTCCATATCCCCCTTGCCCCCCCCCCCCCCAGTATATAATGCACTCATTGTGATTTTCATAGAAAGTAAGTGATAATTATATAATATATCATTAAAGCGGTAAAACGGTGATATAAAAGATTATTTTATTTTCCTCTCCCCCCCCCCCCCAAGTTTGCCTAGCGCTTACTGTCATTTTTTTCACAAATTGTACGTGATTATACAAAGTTTCATTAAAATCGGAGTTAAAAGAGTTTTTGAAAACACAATTATTTTCTTTCGATCTGCTCCTGCCCCCCCCTCCCCCTCCCCCCATCTTCCCCGAGGTATATACTAAATGAATGTTGTACCAAAACAATTGAAATTTCTAAATGTCTAATTTGAAAGCCAATTTTTAAATATCATTATTTGATGCTTCTGCCCCCCTCCCCCTCCCCTCATCTTCCCCGAGGTATATACTAAATAAATGTTGTACCAAATCAATTGAAATTTCTAAATGTCTTATTTGAAAGGCAATTTTTAAATATCATTATTTGATGCTCCTGCCCCCCCTCCCCCCCATCTTCCCCGAGGTATATACTAAATGAATGTTGTACCAAATCAATTGAAATTTCTAAATGTCTAATTTGAAAGCCAATTTTTAAATATCATTATTTGATGCTTCTGCCCCCCTCCCCCTCCCCCCATCTTCCCCGAGGTATATACTAAATAAATGTTGTACCAAATCAATTGAAATTTCTAAATGTCTAATTTGAAAGGCAATTTTTAAATATCATTATTTGATGCTCCTGCCCCCCCTCCCCCCATCTTCCCCGAGGTATATACTAAATGAATGTTGTACCAAATCAATTGAAATTTCTAAATGTCTAATTTGAAAGCCAATTTTTAAATATCATTATTTGATATTTATTATTTTGCGATTTGCGAATTGAAAAAGTGCCCTTTTTTCCGGTGCCCTTTTTTCCGGTGCCCTTTTTTCCGGGTGCCCTTTTTTCCGGTGCCCTTTTTTCCAGTGCCCTTTTTTCCGGGCCCTTTTTTCCGTGCCCTTTTTTCCGTGCCCTTTTTTCGGTGCCCTTTTTTCCGGGATCCTTCACCAGCAGATGAAAAGTTAGACATTAGCAAAGCTTCTGCTTTCTTTGATGTTTTAAGAACGTTGAATAAGAATCAAGCCTAATTATTTCGATTCGAAACAATCATTGTTTGGTTTTAGAATTCATGATATTTGCGTACAAAATTTTCTTCATTGTTTTAATGTAATGTTATTTCTAAAATTTACTCTTTGAAGTCTGTTTTAAAATTATAAATCTTATCATTCAGAAAGTTTTCATTTAAACACATCTATATTCATTTATTATTTGGGGCACACATCAATTGCGCTTATATTAATCCCCCTATTGTTAAAAATGCATCAATTGCGCTTGCGAGAAAAATTACTGATAACGTTCATTATCATACACCCCCCCCCCCGGTATACTGTAAGATAACGAATGATAATTTCTAAAAAGGAAAAAATTCTTCACTTATTCTCGTGGTATCTCCTGGGTAACGCCAATAGGCTCCAATAAATTCAAACAAGAGTAATTAAAAAGAATATTTATATTATATTATTTGTTTAAATAAATATTTATATTACACGAATAAAACTTGTCTAATAAATAAAAGCAAATAAATACTCAGATAAAAGCAAGTCTTGCTTTTGCCTCCAAGGCAGTAGCACGTGTTTTTTAAACCTAATGAAGAAAGGCGACGTCCTTTCGAAACCGGTTGTACCGGTAAATTATTTGATTAATATATTAAAATTAGAGAAGAAAATGTTTATTTATCAATATTGTGAATTGTGATGTGTATTTAATAAGAATATTCAACCTGTATAAATGCCAAAGTTGTAACATTTCTTTTACAATTTTTTTCTTAGATTAGCATAGCCTGTACTTAAGCTACGGATTTTATTGAAAAATAAAAAACTGTGTTACATAAATTATCTAGTAAATATTTTCTAAAGCTAAAGTTTGCATTATGGTTAATTTAGAATGTTGCTTATCAAAAATGAAATACTCATATATTTTATTCTAGAATTTAGAAATATATATACTTATTAATACATTTTCTTTTTTGATTCAACTAGATTTACATCTGTGTTTACATTTTCGCGGCGGATTGGCAATTATTGATAATAAATTCAGTTAAAATGTGTGAATAACTTTAGTATAAATGCCGTAAATAAAAATTAGCACATTTGTATTATTATTATTTATTTAATTTTCAGTGTATGTACAATTCAATATCTTCGAAATTGAACTCAGTTTTATTTAGATAAATTAAAATAGATATTTTTTTGGTTTGTTACCAATATTTTATTTCATTTGTAACTTGGTTAACTGCAGTGCGGATTTTTTTTTTTTTTTTTTTTTTTTTTTTGTCGCTTAGAGTATTTATTAATGTTATAGATTGGTAACCTAAGACGTCTTGTAGAAATGTGTCGTATGCACTTGTCCGTTAAAATTATATTAATTATGAGATCTGGTCCTCTAAAACAACGGTTTTTTACCTATTAAATATAATTTTTAACAACTTGTTCCTTTTCGACGGCCCCACCAGTGGTCAATCGGTTCTGTGCTCACACACAAGAAGTGCGGGGTTCGATTGGAGGTCTCGCTCTTAGACCTGTTCGGAGTTTTCCGTGTTTTTCCGAATCTTGTGTATATGCGGGCTAACACCCCTTTGAAAGACCTTCCATGGAGGCTATTCTATCTATAGGCCTATAGTCCATAGTGTAGTCAATTGACCTTAATCCTTATTGCTAACGGTCAACGTCGTGCAAGATTGAATTTACTGTTGTGACAGTAATAAACAAGGATTTAAAAGAAATAGACAGACTAATACAAATATAAATACATTTAAATTAAATAGAAATATAAAAATAAGTCTGTATTTTTAACATCATTTTTAGCTTGTTTCCTTTTAAATATTAGTACTTTTCTCCTCAGTAAACGATTAAAAAAATCATTGAACATGAATTCTTTTGTGCTATGGATAACAAATGCCATCCTATCTTTTCTCTATAGAGACAGGGACTGACCTTGACAAGGGGTTCACTTAATCGCGTTTGTTTAGCTTTACTGGCACATATAGATGTTTCGGAAGTAAAAAATCAAGTTTACACAGGACAACTGACCATCTTTGCGGCTGCGGAAACAGGCGCCCTTTTGTTAATTAATTCCCATCCAGTTTTCGTTTATTCCCCCATTCACTCCGGGGAAAAGGGTAGGCTAAAGCTAAAAAATACACCAGTTTTCTGAGAAAAATATATCAATATTAATTTGTAATTGATTATAATGACGTTATTTTTAATTCAAGTATACTTTAATTTCATTTTTTTCCGTGCTTCTAATAGAAATTTTTTATTAATAATTATGTTGTACTTTATTGTTATTATACTTTTTTTTCGCGCTATATGCGTCAACTATAAAACTCACATATAATGAAGAGATGTGCAGCTATGTGCAGCACTCTATGTGCAGCTCAAAAGAAAAGAATTAGAAAAAGCACCCCACTGTTAAAAATATCAACAGAAAACTCTATGTAATCTAGTATCTTAAGTCTTACGTAAAACTACAGAGAAAAATTAACGGAGACGCTAAAAAACGTATTAATATTAATATTAGCTATTAATATTAGCTATTAATATTAGCTATTAAAATGATTAATTAAAATGATTAATTAATATTAGCTATTAAAATGAATGTGTAAACATTTTAATAGCTAATATTAATTTAATTAATTATTGGTGAAAATATATTTCGGACTTGGAATGCTTTTTCTAAAGTAGAAACAGTCATTTTTAATTTTAATTAAAAAATTAAATATTAAAATTACGTAAAAATACAGACTAATGATTGAGAATCTCGATTATTCACTTTAACTAAGAATTACTATAAATTTATAGTAACTCTGGATAAATATTTACGTTAAATTTACAGAAATTTTTAACTGTGTGTTCGAAACATAAAAGCTGCTAAAATGGCATAATTTGGTGAGTGGGGGAGTGAGGGACCGATTACGTGTGCATTTGATAATGTAAAATTATTAAATAAGGAGATCTAGAAAAGAATTTAAAAATTTTTAATTGCCCTTTGCAAAGCTCTAAAATAATAAATATTGAAATTTTTTGTTCTTTTCGTTTTGTAAATTATTAAATTTAATCTAACTAAAGCAAGAACGAAAAATCATACGGTACCCATTGACTATTAACATTTTTAAATGTACGTCCTTGTTGTATCATATAATTTTCAATGTTCTTTATCTACGCTATCGCCCAATGCGCTTTTTTCCGGAGGTCTTTTTTCCGGGATCCGATAAACAAATAATATTTTTAAACAACACTTATTATCGATTTTTTTATTGACATTTCGTGCAAATATTACTTACTATTAATGAAAAATTATAGTACGGTTACGTATGTCGGGGGGGGGGGGGGGCAGCACAGAAGGAAAGAAAATAAATGTTTATTCCACTATATTTTGCATTTTAATAAAATTTATTATACATATCACTGAATAGTTAGGAAAATTTACGCTGATATCTTGGGGGCAAAAAAAAAAAAAAAATAAAATAAAATAAAATAAAATAAAACTGTGATTGGGAAAAATGTCGCACCGGGTCCCACTGCCTTCGGCAGCGTAGCCCCGTGCGCGATGCGCACGCGCGAATGCATATATATGAGCGCCCTAATAATTTCACAAATTCGAAAATATCCGCAATCGATTTGTAAGTATCAAAAGCCTCTATGCACCAGTTATGAACGATCTATCTCTATTTTTATTTTTTTGCCCCTCCGCTCCCTCCCCCCTTCCCGCCCCTCCCAATAATTTTAAAAATTCAAAAATATCCGCAATCGATTTGTAGGTATCGAAAACCTCGATGTACCAATTTTGAATGATCTAACTCTTTTTTTTTTGCCCCTCTGCCCCCCCCCTTCCCGGCCCTTCTAATAACTTTACACTCGAAAATATCCCCATTCGATTTGCAGGCCTTTTGAATGGCCTAACTGTATTTCTATTTGTTTTTGCCCATAGCCCCCCCCCTTAACGCCCCTCCTAATAATTTTACAAATTCGAAAACATCCGCAATCGATTTGTAAGTATCGAGAACCTCTATATACCAATTTTGAACGATCTAACTGTATTTTTATTTTTTTGTCCCCCTCTCTCTCCTCCCCCCTTCTCGCCCCTCCTAATAACTTTACACTTTCGAAAATATCCCCATTCGACTTGAAGGCCTTTAAAACCTGTCTGTACCAATTTTGAACGGCCTAACTGTATTTCTATTTGTTTTTGCCCCATAGCGAATTTTGTAAAATTGCTTGCGGCGTTGTCTTTCTCGGGTCGTAAACCTTAACCGTGCCAAATTTGGTCCCGCTCGGTGAAACGGCCTAGGATTCTATAGCGGACAGACAGACAGACACACAGACTCTGCTCTTATATATATATATAGACAATACCTATTGAAATATAATATAGGACCGTGTAATTTGATGCAAAAGAAAAGAAGGAATATTACGATAGTATTATAAGGGGAAATAATAGAGCTTTCGTTAATGAAAAGAAACTTTTTATTTTGAGAAGAGCAAAAACCTCAAAATGTTATAAGACGTTTTTTAAATGCTATCCTCATATCATTGAGTAAAGAATTGTAGGTTTTCTGTATTTGGTAAGCATTTCAGCAAAATAGCACATATATATATATATATATTATATACCATTATTATTATTACTTTAAAACGAAAAAAAAAAAAAAATATATATATATATATATATATATATATTGTTTTAAGATTCTGAATACGTAATAGCTACAAAAGTTAATTTTAATATTAAGTATTACGCCTAAATTATTTTTTGCAATCAATAGTCGCTATTTACCAATAGCGCAGTACAAATGCAACATGCAACACAACCAACCTACCAGCAATCAATAATTATATTTGTTCTTGTGTGATATCAATTAAACCAAGCCAAAATATTGAAAAAAAATAAAGGTATTAAAATAACAGAAAACGCAGATAGTTTATTACTTTAAACTAAACTTTCTTGGAATAGTGAGAAAATGTTGCCTTTTATAATAACAATAGACGGAAAAAATGATAAGCGGTAAAAATGGTAACAGGTGTAATAATAAGATATTTAGCATGTCTGAAACGTACTTAATATTTAAAACAATCGTAACAATTTGTTCTCAAACATAAATGAACTTTTGACTGACAGAGAAAAAGAATTCATGTTAACATTCACAGTTAAATTATCGCTTTTCTTATTCGATTTTCAAGAAATGCGAAAGTCTTTAAAAGCATGTATTTTCCATACAAGTAAAACAATATGAAAAAAATAATATTTATTTTAAAATAAATTATTTTAGAAGGCAAAACTTTCATATTTGTCTTTTAATATTTTTTTATTAATTTATTTACATAAAAAAAAAAAAAAAAAACCTTTTATTATTATTATTGTTGTTGTTGTTGTTTTTCTTTATTTGTGTTAAAATACTATTTTAGAGAGGAAAAAAAAATAGCAAACATTATTTTAAACTATATTTTTTTCAACTGCATTTGTTGTCATAGTTTCTTTCCTTATCATACAATGCACACTACGGATTTGTTTAAATGTTTGAGTTTGATATGATTAATCCCTAAATATTGAAAGATACAAGTATTTCCCAGATTTCAATATCGCTTCCCGATTTCTGAAAAACTCTCTTAAATTATTTCAAACTAATAAAAGAGTAAAGTATCAGTTTTATATACCTAGATTTCGAGAGGGCATACAGGTAAAAAAAAAAAGGGGGGGGGGGTTGACTTTTATAGGATTTACTACTGGTTTAAATATACATATATATATGTGTGTCTGTTATATAATTATTACATGACAGAAAGCACAGTAGAATTATAATGTACTTGAAGTATGAAGGGGGATGGGGTGCGCAAAGAAAATTTAATCTTTTTCTTTTTAAATTTCAATAAAATTTTGTATGATTTTTACATAGTAACTTATATTGTGACGACTAAATTTATATGCAATGGTTTTGGGGAGAGGTAGATAGCAAATAAAAAGTCTTTTTATTTTTTACTTTTTTATTTTCTGAGTTCCATGTAACTGTTCGTACAATTATTATTTACTGATTCAGAAAGAAAAAGTACACTATTTGTAAATGTATGTCGGGGGATAGGGCTAGAGGGACGTGGGGGGGGGGGATAATGATTTTTATTTTATATTAAGTTTTACTGGTTAAAGAAATAAGAAAAATCGCTGCAAAGTGAGGTTTTAAGAGGTGGGGCTGACAAGGAAAATAAAAAATACATTTTGCCATATATATATATATTTATTTAAATCCTGCTTAAATGAAATATTGTGAAATAAATAAATATATAAAATAAGAGGTTGTTCGATATATAAAGAGGGGTTGGCGCTTCGGGAAAAAGAAAGGAGCTTTATATAATTTGTTGACTGAATTAGATAGAGTTTTATATAATTATCATCTAGTTATGTGGAGAAACACCCGAAGCTTAGACATAACAGAGGTACAGAAGGAAGGGATGTAAAAACAATCTCTTTTTCTTCAACTCCCTATGTCCGAGCGGTTCTGCGATCAAAGCTGGTAGATAGGAAGTGGCAGGTTTGATCCCAGGACACGGTCATCGACCTACTGTTAGGAGTTTTCCTGAGTTTTCTCCGAAACTGACGTAAATGGGGCTGGGACACATTAGAGAGAATCTTACAGAGGGAATTCCCCTTATTGGCCTAGAACCTTAGAGCAGCCAGTCGTCATTGAGCCATACAACCATATCCATATATGTGTGAGTGTCTATATGTATATATGCACCAAAGCTATAATATCCAATTGCCCTATAAGAGCCAATACTATAATATCCAACAGGGCAATTGGCAGTTTGGAGCCCCTAGGAGAGGGCTTCATCCTGCAGTGGATTGATAAAAGCTGAAATTGATTATGTATATATATATATATATATATATATATGATTAAGCTCATGTGGTTAAATGACATTATAATTCTTCATATACTTTGATTCGAGCAGAAACAGTTTGGTTTCGGGTGTTACGAATGGCAATTTTTTATACACAATCAAATAGAGTACGTTCTTTGCATTTTTTTCAAATGTTAAAAGTAATTTTATTAAAATCTTGTTACTTTCTTTCATATTCAATAGAAGAAAATATGGGCTTCGCAAAAAATTTTAGACTTTTGGTTTTTGAAGGATTTAGCCATTTTGAAATCTTGAAAATTAATACGTTTATGAAGGAGAACAGTAATTCGAAAAATATACTTCATTTTTCATATGTTACATTTTAAAGAGGAATAACTTTAAAATCTTTATGAAAAGAAATATTTTTTTAACTAGTTACATGTTGTCGATTTTAAATTTATCAGCGTAAGAATAAATTCAGTATAGAAGACAAAAATATATAGTAACTTTTTAAAAAAAAAAAAACTATCATAGTAACTGGATTTTGATCTAAAAAGACACCCGTAAGTCTGTATGTACCGAACGCAAGAGTTGGTTTTTCTTATGACTATTCAGCCAGTATATTTTTAATTTGTCCTTTTATTATTTTTCTCATTGCATTTTTTTTACTTTTTATCTTGGTTCACTTCATTTACACACTATATATATCATAATAATTAAAAGAAAATAAAAGAGGAATGAAGTTGCGTTAAGTTTATTATGAATTAATTTAACATAGCTTAATTAATAAAATTATTTGCTTTAATTATTATTATTCAAGGAGCTGTTATTATTAGTATAGTATTCATAGGATATTCAATTAAGCATATTAATTCTTTTTGGTTATTTTGGCTTTCGATTGCATTTATATGTATATATAAATATGTATATATAAATTCACACAAGAATCATTATATCCCTTTATATTAATTACCAGCAGGCTACGCTCGCTTTGCTGGTGACTATTTTTAAATGAATTTTAAAAATAATTGAATCTGTATTTATTTTTTATATCACATTATAAATAAAACTTTAAAAACTTAACATTGAAGTTGCTCTAATCCTCGTTTCAGAGCATCTTCTTTCCCCTCAGCACTACTTCATGTTCAGGTTGTCACGGCTTACAGAAAGGTCTTTTCCTTCCCGGGCACTTCAACCTGGGTATCGATGACAGGTGGATCTGCTATTATTTTAGAACTACAATTTTCAAGATGACTGTATCTCATCATCTATTAAATATTTTAGATTAAAATCATGTATTTTATAGCCCTCGTTCCTTATGCCATATTAACGTATTATTCCGAACAGTATAATAAATCAGTAAAATATCATCACTTCGGTTACACTTCGGTCCCTACAGCCCTTTGCCGTCCGCACTACATCGGATCCAAGTTCCCACTACTTAAAGAAAGATTTTTCCAGGGCACTTGAATTTGTGTATTTATCGATGACAGGTGGGTCTACTATTATTTAAGAACTAAGATTTTAAAGATGACTGTATCTCAGCATCTATTAAACATTTTAGTTCTGAAGCATGTATTTTATAAATCTCGCGCTTTACACTGTATTATCAAATGATTCCTACAGAATAATAAATAAAAGTTTACATTAAAAAAAGGAATTAAATAATGATAATAATAAAAAAAAGATTAGTTTAATCTTTTCTGCTATGTTCTATCATTTTTTTCAATAAGTACTATAGATAATAACAATAATAATAATAATAACAATAATAAATCCCTTTCAAAGGAATTAAAAAATTAAAAAATAAAAAGTTGTTATACTATAAAAATTACATATTATGCATAACCATAACTGTTTTAAATGAGTTTTTTTATTTAAAGTTTAATATACTTATTTTTTCTACCGCATTACTATTTGATTTTAATAAATATAATAAAATAAAATAAAAAAAGAATTTGGTTGCCAAATAATTAATCAAATAAATAAAAATTAAACATCGTAACAGCAGTTGCTAAGAGGCGCAGACGTTTGAAATTAATTTTTTTTTTTTTTTTTTTTTAATATAAAAATAAAACAGAGAAGCCAACGTTTTAAGTTAAAAAATTAATTAATTAATTAATTAATTATTAAGATTAAAATTTGAAAAAAATCTCAATAAGGTGCACACCAGTAGGGTCGCACCTACCAATCTGCCAAGTTTTATTGTTCTGGGATCAATAGTGTGAGCACCAGAGTACAGACACACAGATATACCAACACGCATATTCAGAGAGATACATACACAGATATTTCTCTAGCTGCAGCTAAATTGCATTGCACACGCAAAGTAAATAAAATTCTTTAAAAAAGGACAATATTTATTTTAAAATTGCAAATAAAAGCAAAAAAAAAAAAAGTTCAAACACCTAAAAAAAGAAAGACATTAATTTGTTAAATGTGATGTAACTTTATTGTAAATACACATAAAAAAAAAGATACTGTGGCCATCACAAAACCATTTTCTAAACCGAAAAAAAAAAAAAAAAAAAAAAAATCTTTTTTGCGATAAATTTTTACCGTATTCAGTTTGATGTAAGTTTAATAACATGCAAAATCTGAGAAAGCAAGTAAAACCAGCGCCACCTGTCGATTGAGACACACAAATTGAATCTATATATATTTATATTAGGGTGGTCGTTAAAAATTAACATTTAAATTTATGTATGAGGCACCCACTTATTTTGTTCTATGCATAAAATAACGACTTCCACAAAAATTTCAAAATTTTAAAACAAGTTTTAAGGGAGGCTACCGAGATTTAAAAAAAAAATAATAATAATAAAAATTGACAAATTTGACATATTTTGTAATTTCATTATAAATTATTCTATTTTAATTACATTAAAATAAAGACAATATACATTAAAATATTCAATTTAAAATGTTAAAATACACGTAATAAAAATTTTAACGTTTCGAGCCTTATTTTAGACACTTCATCAGTAAAATGCATCAAAAGTAAACACTGAGAAGAGCAATAGATTTCCTTAACGAAAGTACAGCGTATTCAGCAGGGCTTGTGCATGCCTCATTAAGCAGTGAAAAATTCTGTTTCATATACCAGTCTTCCTGGAAAATTCTTGAATGATAATTTGGACAGTTAGATATACCAACGATTATTTTAGCATTGTTAAAAACATGTAGATAATCGGTTTCTATAGCATACTGCACTATTTTAGGATGAATATCGCGGTTTTTGAAATTTATTTATGTTCGAGAATTCGAGTATGAAGGGCACGACCAGTTTCATCAATATAAACAGAACTGCAATATTTACAAGTAATATTATAAATAACCCCTGTAAGTGAAAAGGGGGGGGGGATAACAGATTTAAAATTAGAAAGGAAATTAAGAATCATAAATTGAGGTTTATAGAATGTAACTATAAATTCAGAATTTTTTCTATAGTATGGAATAGTAACGAAAGATTTAGATGATTTGGAGGAATTAATATCATAATTACCAATGTTAAGTCTTATTTATTCAATTTTCTTTTAAGCCAGTGAAGGGGATAATTATTACGTGTAATTCCGTGAACCCCTCTTCGCATAAGTCTGCTGTTTTTCATACTTTACTTCCCCGTGCTAAATCATATTGCTGTACTAAAGATCTTTTCCAGTTAGAATTAAAAAGAATTTTTTTGGACTTAAAACGCGATAGTTATTCTTCTCGCTGGCTTAAAAGAAAGGTAAATGAATACGATTTTAACATTGATAATAACGATATCAATTCCTCCAAATTACCTACATCTTTCATTACTATTCCGTACTATTGAAAAATCTTTGAATATATAGCTACAGTTTTACGCACTGTTAATATATCTGCATCATATAAACCTCAATTTCTGATTCGTAATTTCTTTTCTAATTTTAAAACTTTTATACCCCCACCTTTTGCCGTACAGGAGTTATTTATAATATCCCTTGTAAATATTGCAGCTCTATATTAGTGAAAGTGGCCGTTCCCTTCATACTTGAATTCTCGAACGTAAAATAAATTTCAAAAACCGCGATATTCATTCTAAAATAGTGCAGCATGCCATGGAAACCGACTATCTACTTGATTTTAATAATACTAAAGTAATCATATCTAACTGTACAAATTATCACTCAAGAATTTTCAGAAACAGCATTTTTCACCGCTTAATGAGGCATGGGCAGTCCCTGCTGAATATGCTGTACTTTCGTAAAGGAAATCTATTGTTCTTCTCAGCGTTTACTTTTACTTTTGATGTGTTTTACTGATGAGGAGCATAAAATAAGGCTCGAAACATTAAAATTTATGTTATGTGTATTTTAATATTTTAAATTGAATATTTTAATGCACACTGTCTCGATTTTAATGTAATTAAAATATAATAATTTATAATAAGATTACAAAATCTGTCAAATTTGTCAATTTTTTAATTTTTAAACCTCGGTATCCACCCTTAAAACTTGTTTTAAAATTCTGAAATTTTTGTGGAAGTCATTATTTTATACATAGAACAAAATAAGGGGTGCCCCATACAAAAATTTAAATGTTAATTTTTAAGGATCACCCTAATATATATATATATATATATATATATATATGTATAATGACTATTTTACATATCAAGATTAGGAATTTATACTCTATAGGACCTGATAAATAACTTTCCCGTAAACGGAGTTACAGTACAATATCGATATCATTCGGGCGATATATGACACAGATTGAATCAGTATAATGATATATAATCATCCGTTGACGTATCAGGTTTCGGCTAATTATAAACAATGTATGTAACATGAGAGATATACCCTTCTAAAAAATATTACAGTTTTAAAAAATTAAAGAACACGCTTTTATGGAAATGTGAACTAAGAAGCACAAAATATCTATCTTAGTATTAAAATGCAGGGTAAGAGAAAATCGTGTGTGTGACACAACGTAATATTTACATACATTTAAATCTTTAATTAAAATAATTTAGAATTAAACAAAAATCATTTTTAAAAATCTCCCCTGACTGTGCTTGAACGCTAGACCTTCAGCTTCGTAGCGCGGCACTTTACCTCACAGCCACGGTGTTCACATAAGGAAAGCCTTTTTGTTACAATATAGATTTTTTGTTTGCTCCCAGCGCGGTTACAAACATACATACAAACATACATATAGGTGAAGCTAATATAATATTATAGTTTAAAAAAATTAAAGAACACGCCTTTATAGAAATGTGAACTAAAAAACACAAAATATCTATCTTAGTATTAAAATGCAGGGTAAGAGAAAATCGTGTGAGTGACACACCATAATATTTACATTCATTTAAATCTTTAATTAAAATAATTTAGAATTAAACAAAAACCATTTTTAAAAAATCTACCCTGACTGGGATCGAACGCTAGACCTTTAGGTTCGTAGCGCGGAACTGTACCTCAACGCCACGGTCTTCACGTAGGGAAAGTCTTTTTTTACAATGAATATAGATTTTTTGTTTGCTCCCAGAGTGGTTACAAACATGCAAACATACATACAAACAAACATACAAACATACATACAAACTTACATAACAGGTGAAGCTAATAAATGCGTGTTAAAAATATGATAGGCTCTAATTTTAGTCAAGATATATTCAAATATAAATTTAAAGAAACTATGTGTATTAGTTTTTGAGATAGAACTGACACAAAATTTTTGTCACAAACAAATGAATATTTTTATTTTTATTTATTTTTAATTTTTTCAATAGACATAAAAAAAAAATATAGGACTCGTAAAAATATTCGATAAACAAAACAAAATTCATACAAAATTTCATATAAATAGGTAGCGTGGGGAGGAAAAAACAACCACTTTTTTTATCCCCCTCCCTTAGCAACTACCCTCCCCCCCCCGCCCCCAGATATATGTAACACTCACAGTAATTTTTTTTAGACAGTAAGTGGTATAATATACAAAGTTTTTTAAAATAGATATTAGGTTAGTTTAAAGAAGAATATATTTTATTTCCATCTGCGCCCCCCTCGCTTCCCCACCCCCCAGGTATATAATACATTATTTGTGATTTTCATAAAAAGTAAGTGATAGTTATACAATATATCAGTAAAATAGTGATATAAAAAAATCATGTTATTTTACCCTGCCCCACCCCTATTACATCTACCCAAATATATCTGACACTTGTTGTAATGTTTTCACAAATTGTACGTGATTATACAAAGTTTCATTAAAATCGGTAAGTGAGTGATACAAAAACAATTATTTTCTTTCGATCTGGTCCTCCCCCTTCCTTTTAGCCCGAGTATATACTAAGTGAATGATGTACCAAATCAATTGAAATGTCTAAAAATATAATTTGAAAGTCTTTCTTTAAATTCCTTATTTGATATTTATTATTTTGCTATTTGCGAATTGGAAAAGTGCCCTTTTTTTCCGGTGCCCTTTTCTCAACGTGCCCTTTTTTCCGGCGCCCTTTTAACCGGGATCCCTTTACATGTTTACAGGTTATTATTATTATTATTATTATTATTATTATTATAAATATAATATTAATTTGAATACGCATAAATGTTGATTTCAAGCCATTCCATCAAAATTACGTGCAAATTCAACAGCAGGTATTTTTGGTAGAGTAGTAAGATAGATTATGATTCTTCGATCTTATCAAATAACTGTGATTTGGCACCAGATCTCTATTCTACGCTTCTATCGAGCCAGCAGTTACATGTGTGATTGCATTTGCTTTAGCAGTATTAGATATTCAAATTCCATTAGCTATAGGGCAAACTGAAATTAAAAAATAAATTTATCACATTTCACTACATGAACATTCTTTTTCTCGAAGAATTGACAGTATTGTGTGTTCGAGGGAAAAAAAAAAAAAAAAAGCTTATATATGAATCAAACTAGTCCAGGAGCTAACAAATCAGTATATCAACTGTAATTTATTCATTCGTAAGTTAAATTATATATATATATATATATATTGTCCGTATAACTATGAATGTCTAAAAACGTCGGGAAAATATATCTTGCATTATTTTTTATTAATTTTATTTTATATTGCAAATCATTGAAAATGAATTTGCAAATGCTTTTATTCTTTTAAATAGCATTAAACATTTGTAAATTATTATTCTTTTTTAAATCGATTTTTTTTTTTTTTTTTCATATATATGTATATATAGAGATATGTATTGTATGTATGTATATTGAATATAAATATAAATTTTTTTTTTATTTTTTTTTTCAGATTTTACAAATTAAAAGTTGCAAATAGTATCATTTAGTTTATGATTAAACTTATTGTGATATAATGTTTGCGTGGTACATTGACTAAAATTTCTTATTCTCTTTAGAACCGAAGTAATAATAATTACGTAAAATTTATTCTATGGTATTTAAATAAGAACGTTGGCATAATAGACTACAAAAAGGTTTGGTTTTTGCAGGTGATAATTTCGAAAGCTAGTAATGTAAAGGCATACGTATGTAGAACTCAGGGCTCAACATAGTAAAACATAGAAAAATTAAAAAAAGAAATTTAAAATTTAAAAAGATTTCAGTGTTTCTCACTTTTATTTTTATCTTTTTATTTTATTTTAATTTTAATTTTATTTTATTTTTTTACTTATTTATTTATTTTGTTAAATAGCTTTTTGCTTTTACTTCAAGGAATCTTCAGCAAGTAAATAAATAAATAAAATCTATAATAATAATAATTACAATAATTAGGGGAAAATATTTTCTAATTCATTAATTATGTGCATTTCGCTAAAGTGTTACAGAAACTTCTCTTGGTATAGATACTTTTTCAATCACTGTACATGCTATGTTAGTAACACAAATGCAATTTCCTTTCACTTTACTTTTAACTATTTTTGGATTCCTGTAGAATTTTGGTAAGGTGATTAACTGATAGGTTTGCTTAGAAGATGAAAGAAGGAAAACCTGATATGTCAAATCACTTACCGGAACGCTAATCACTTTTCGGAAAGAACAAGAATCCTCTCAATTTTAAACGTCTTTCTGTATATAATAGAAATGTGTTGACCACATGTTTTGAAGAATTTGGGTGGCCTGAGGGTGAGGACTGAAAATTCTGATGCAAGTGGCAGGACATCAACAAAAGCATTTTATTATTATTATCATTATTATTATTATTATTAATTGTGTTCCAACTTATGTCTTATATTGAAAAAAAAAAGGAACAAAGGGAGAATTCAAATTCTATCAACAGACAAAACCCGTGTTATTTATTCTATGGGGGAATTAGTTTCCAGAATTTACTCAATTAATTCAAGACAACTATTTTTTCTTTCTCGTGATAATAATAGCCATGCAGTAGATAATCCAGGTCCTTTATCCCTTTCTTATAAAGAAGTGCACATGTTTATTGTTAGCAGACAGTTTACTGAGGAGAAGAATGAATAACTTGTTTTCATCGATAACAAACAAGCTGTGGTACAAAATTTAAAATATTTGAAATTCGAAGCATACAATACACATAGTGAAAAATATATTACATTATTTTATAAACTTCTTTATTTAAACTATGCATATCACTTTAAACTAAAAATAAATATAATAAAATTGATTTTAATGATTAAATTTTGAATTTTAATCTCGGACAAAGACACACACCTCACATCGCAAAATATTTTACAGTTTCAAAATTTCGCTCTTTACAAAGTAGTAAGAACTGACATAGTTTTATGATATTATGGTATTTTAAAGCTTTTGCATTAAAGTATGATTTTAGATCTAATACAAACAGCCTATGATATCGATGCGTAAACCTAGTTTTTACAAGGTCACACCACATCTTTTACTATCACTGTTTAATGGCAATTTTTTTTTTTTTCCACTGAACATGTACTGTATAGGAATATTCGTAATGCATTATTCACAATACAATGGGACGATATTAAAAGTTGCTCACAGTTCTGTACATTTTAACTACACAATATCCTTCATTATTATTACTATTATTATTTTAAGCATGGCATAAAATATTGTGTCGGAAAATTCAAGATTCTAGGCGTCTCCTGCGGGAAAAATTTCAAAAAAGAAAGTCTGCAATAAAATAAATAAATAAATAAATAAATAATAATAATAATAAATAATCGAGGAGTATGAATAATTATTAAAATTGCACTTATTAGAATATCATATTTTAGTGCAATTATTTTTTATTTTAAATATTATGCTTGCAAAAAAGCTTAATATTAACATCGTTTTTAAATAATTTCTGAAGTTTAAATTTAAAATAAAATTTAAATCTTTATGTGGGATAGAATAGGTATTTCCAAAAAGAAACATGAAAGGAAAAAAGTTTTAGAAATATACAATAGAAGAAGAGAAGGACGCAAAATAAAATTTCATTTATTTATTATTATTATTATTTTTTAATTGTAGTCAAATGCAAATTAATTCATTCCTAACACATTCCTGCATCCATTTTCGCTCATAAGTATATGGAAATTGTAATGAAAGAAAAATTGTTTAAAATATGTTTTTTAAAGATTCAATTTCTTTTTAAAATAAATTTAAATATTTTATGTAAAAACCTAATACTCTGAAAAAATAAATAAATAAAACTGATTCTCACTACAATTGATTTTTTTTTTCTTATAAATGCTGAAATATGTTTTAAAATCTATTTAGATTACATAACGTCTCAGATTTCTTTAAAATATTTTTATCAAACTAATTTATGTATCTCCAGCACACCTAAATCTGTGTGATAATTTCAAGAAACAGGTTTTACTTCTGAATTACATTTCATATAAATTTCGATCTATCTCTATCTTTATTTTTTTTACCTTCCGCTCCCTCCCCCCTTCCCGCCCCTCCCAATAATTTTAAAAATTCAAAATATCCGCAATCGATTTGTAGGTATCGAAAACCTCGATGTACCAATTTTGAATGATCTAACTCAATTTTTTTTTTGCCCCTCTGTCCCCCCTCTTCCCGGCCCTTCTAATAACTTTACACTTTTGAAAATATCCCCATTCGATTTGCAGGCCTCTAAAACCTATCTGTACCAATTTTGGACGTCCTAACTGTATTTCTATTTGTTTTTGCCCATAGCCCCCCTTACCGCCCCACCTCCTTACCGCCCCTCCTAATAATTTTACAAATTCGAAAATATCCGCAATCGATTTGTAAGCATCGAAAACCTCTATATACCAATTTTGAACGATCTAACTGTATATTTATTTTTTTGCCCCCCCTCTCCCCTCCCCCCTTCTCGCCCCTCCTAATAACTTTACACTTTTGAAAATATCTCCATTCGACTTGCAGGCCTTTAAAACCTGTCTGTACGAATTTTGAACGGCCTAACTGTATTTCTATTTGTTTTTGCCCATAGCCCCCCTTCCCGCCCCACCCCCCTTCTCGCCCCTCCCAATAATTTTACAAATTCGAAAATATCCGCAATCGATTTGTAAGTATCGAAAACCGCTATGTACCAATTTTGAACGATCTGACACTATTTTTATTCTTCCCCCCCCCTCCCCCTTCTCGCCCCTCCTAATAACTTTACACAATCGAAAATATCCCCATTCGACTTGCAGGCCTCATAAACCTATCTGTACCAATTTTGAACGGCCTAACTGTATTTCTATTTATTTTTGCCCCATAGCCCCCCTTACCACCCCACCCCCCTACCCGCGCCTCCTAATAATTTTACAAATTCAAAAATATCCGCAATCTATTTGTAAGTATCGAAAACCTCTATGTACCAATTTTGAACGATCTGACACTATTTTTATTTTTTGCCCCCCCTCCCCCCCTTCTTGCCCCTCCTAATAACTTTACACAATCGAAAAATCCCCATTCGACTTGCAGGCCTTTAAAACCTATCTGTACCAATTTTGAACGGCCTAACTGTATTTCTATTTGTTTTTGCTCCATAGCCCCCCCCCCCCCTTGCTGCCACACCTGGGGGCTGAATTTCTAAAATTCCAGAAATTGGTTTTTTGATAGTTGCATTAGCTATATTTTAGAGCAAAAATTTCACGTATATCTATTTTTTTTTGTTTGAGATATGTGGGATTATGCGAAATCACGTTTTACGCATGTGAAATCACGTTTTGCCCCCCCGCCCCCCTTGGGGAGCAAATTTCAAAAATTCCAGAAACCGATTTTTAGACATTTGTATTAGCTATATTTTAAAGCAAAAATTTTACGGATACCTGTTTTTTTGTTTGAGATATGAAGGATTTTGTGAAATTACGTTTTGCCCCCCTCCCCCCCTTGGGGGCGAATTTTGTAACATCGCTTGTGGCGTTGTCTTTCACGGGTCGTAAACATTAACCGAGCCAAATTTGGTCTCGCTCGGTGAAACGGCCTAGGATTCTATAGCGGACACACAGACACACAGACTCTGCTCTTTTATATATATACACGTATCTAATTATGCCTTCAAAAATAACTTTCATTCACAACTTTTCATTCCTGTATTCATTCAACAATAATAATAATATTCTTATAATATCTAAATTCTAAACGATAATGCATAAATTCGTTATTTCATGAATTTACATATGTACGTGAATAATACAAATCAACTTCCTTTCCATTTGTTGAATGATTATCCTTCGATTTAAATTACATCGCAACGCAAGTTAGTTATCCTATGATAATACTACACTACTATTTTTCAACTTCAACCAATCGTAAACTTGTAGTAAACCTTTGACCTTGTAGTAATTTTGCCCCGCCTCTCGTAGTAAATTCGCCCCTCCTATCGTAGTAAAATAATGGATACTGTTTTTCACCGCACAACCGAGGACCTGGGTGTGTAAGCCCTTTCAAAATGTTTACACACTTCACACACAAAAATGTGCTCCTTTTATGGAAACTGAGGACTCGAAAAAAAATCACCTGAGAAGTCGTCAATGTACTAAATAATACTTATATATCACAGTACAATACGAATTTCTCATGTCTGGGAACCGAGGACGTCCTCGGTTCCTGAGCGTCCGCGCTTAGAAGGTGTGTATAGGCATTCAAGTCCACGGTTTCCACCTTACGGGAACACACACACACACACACACACACACATATATATATATATATATATATATAAGGTAATTCCGGGTGAGTTGCCCCACCGGTAGAGATGCCCCACTTTATGTAATTTCGATACGTAACGCTAGATGGCTCTGCGAGTCCGATTATTATTTCAGATAGATGTTGAATAGTGTGCTGTGGAAGTTTCGTGAAGTCATTTCTTTGTTTTCTGCTACCACAACAATATTTCAAGTAAGAACCTTGTTTTTTCTACTCTGTTATAAGAGTGATGTTGCATTGTAAGGCAGGCACTACTTACTAAGTAGGGATATTTTTTATATAAGCTTAAAAACCTGTAGTAAGAAGTTGATCAGTCGACTTCGGGCATTCTGCGGCCATTTTTGCTGGCTTGTACTTTGGACAGTTTCTGGGGCATCTCTCCCATACTAAAAGGATAGACGCCCCAGGTAATATTCGGGTGAGATGCCCCACATACATTTTCAGGGAGAAAAGTCTTTTAATTGTTTACATTTTAAACTAATATTTTTTAAATCATATTGTTTTTATAAAATGCTTAATATTTGTAAATTGAAAATTTTTCAACTTAAAAATATTTTTTTCAACTATAAATTTAGATTAAAATTCTTCAAATAAAATTCAAATTCGCGTGAAGTGGCAACTCAAAACGAAATCACAAAAATACAGATTAAACCCAGATAAGAAAGCCGAAAACGCACAGGTATGTCAGACTGACCTTTGACATTTGAAATATAACATTTTACATTTAAAATATAACATAAATAAAACTTGGGCGCTAACGAAACTGTAGGTGGGCGGTTAAATGTGCCAGTGAGTGTATATTATTGTATTTGTTCATGCAGTTGTTCAGTGCTTCTTGTGTTTTTTTCAGGAAAGATGCCTACAGTGTACAAAAGAAAAAATATTGGAGCGGCTCGTGAGACCTGGACAAAAGACGATTTAAAAGAGGCTCTCAGGAGACTAGAAGCAGGGGAAATTGGTGTCAATGAAGCTGCGAGGTACTATGGAATTCCTTCTCGGACACTTCGTCGTCGTCGAAGAAAAACGGGTAATAATACCAAAACAAGTTCTTTGGGGCCACAAGGAGTGTTTGGAGTTGAAAACGAAAAAATCTCGTCAAGCACATCCAACGTTTAGAAAAATGTGGATTTGCACCTGACAGAGAGACAATTATGACAGGCGTAAACAGAGAGAGTATTGATCATTTTTTAAAAATTCTTTCAAGAGTGTTTGGAGAAAATCAATTTTTTACCAGACAGCGGAGTATTTATAATATGGACGAAACCGCTGTCAGTTACATAAAGTTCCAGGAAAGGTCGTGACTACCAAAGGGGCAAACGATGTTCATGTTTTGACGTCTACAAAGAGAGGAGAAAATGTTACAGTTATTGCCTGTTGCAATGCAGAAGGACAATATTTCACTGGAATTTTGCTGGAATTTGCGGACAAGAATGACATTATAATTATATGCCTACCCAGCAATACGACACAAGTTCTTCAGCCTCTTGACCGGTCTTTTTTTAAGCCACTAAAACACCACTTTAAAAAATAAGCAAGGAAATGGATTGTTAATCATCCAGGAAGGACCATTGGGAGAATACAAGCTGCAGAAATGATTGGTATAGCCTGGAAAAGGGCAGCTTCTTTTGACACTGCTATTAATGGTTTTCGGGAGACGTAAATTTTTCCTCTAAACCAAGCAGCGATTCCAAACCACTTCTTTTCCATAAGTGAAGAATTGAAACAGACGTGTGAACACTCCCAAATTTCTGAATCAACTGAACAAACATCCTCCCCGACAAAAATATTGCACAGATTCCCCCTGTACCTAGGTTAAAGAAAAGATGCCGAAAAAGAAAGATACAGTTGGCTAAGGTCATTACATCCCAAGAGCACATCCAAGAAATAAAGCTTAAGTCCGCTGTTAAATTTAGGAAAGCGTCAAAACAGCTGGTGATGGACATGCCTATTGAAAATGATTTTACAAACAATTGCCTCGAATGTGAGAACTATTATTTTACAAAAGAAACAGTAGATTGGATAAATTGCATAAAGTGCCAGAAATGATTGCATTAATCATGCACAGTGTACGGAGATCTGTGCAATGTTTGCGTAAACGCGAAAATTAGAAAAGAGAAAAAGAAAAATATTATCTGAATAAATTCGACATATTTCGTAATATTTTTAATTATACTTTCTAAGCTGTAAATATGAAAATTTCCCACATATTAAAGAAAAAAAAATATTTGAAATATTTTTCAATAGTTTATGTGTTTTATTAAATTTTTTACATCTTGTCTATGGTAGCTAAATATTTTAATATTTGATAAATTAATGCTAATGTCGTATTTTCTTTTTTTTTAAATAGCTTACGTATCATATGTTATAAACTACTGAAAAATAGTTATAAACTATTGACCATTGTTAAACCCGTTTATTATGTATTTTACAGGTAGGGCATCTCTCCCACGTGAGTGGGGCATCTCACCCGCAACTTCGGGAAAGATGGTCAAATATAGTAGTGCGGCAATTTTGGTTTTTTCTTTGGAAAATTTACAATACGGTACAAAAAAACTACTTAGTATTAATATACAATATATATTATGTATTTCCCACAAATTTTTGTTGTCATTGCTAATACCCAATTTATTTTATAACTCTCTTTCCTTAAGTGGGGCATCTGTCCCGGAATTACCTTACATATATATTTGTGTATGTATATTTATATGTAGGTATATTGCTTATATATGTAGATTTAGTTAACGTTGTAATTCAATAAAATTGTTCCTGAGAAGTTAAAGTAAAAAGAACCGATGAAAAGGCACATGCGTACTGTGGAAATTTTCCAAGAGAGATCGGTAATACAATAAAGCTAAAATTAAGTACATTAGATGGTTAGTAAAGAACAAAACAAAAAACGTATATCAGAGCTGATAAAAGCATTCGCTAAAATGCGTCCTTTTTCTGAATGCGTCTATTTGCTAAATGCTTCTTAAAAATCGAATTCCGACTATAGATTTAAAAAAGTCACCTCTTGTACGATAAGTTTAAGACGAACATGTATATACGTAAATATACCTTAACACTTATCTTACTAAAAAATTAATCTGCTTATCTAACTATGAGCAAATTCAATAACTGATTCCACTGTTTCTGAACAAAGCAAAGTAAAACATGTAATTGTATCTATATTAGCTATACTTAATTTAACGTACATTAATTAATTAATTTAATTTATCTTCCTTATGGATAGTAATAAACCATGCGTTTCTAAGGGCTTATTAATTAGTATACGAAATGCAGATCTGCCAACATTTTTAACATTTAAATCAGAATTAACACCATAATTTTTAAATGGAATATGTTATATATATTTTCGACGATTAATATTATTGAAAGCAGTTATAATTTTTTTTCCGGTTTGAAGTCTCCCTTGAAAAACGGGACACCTATGGAAATATACATATGCTGTTTTTCCCCGTTATCTGGTCCTCTAACGGAACCCCCATTCAAGAAAATGTCATGTACGCTTCTATTTGGCTACATCAACATATGCGTTTTAAAATAGTTACGCTCTCACAATTTCGGTTACAGTGACAAATTTTCGAAATTTTCCAACGGATGAACACAAAAGATTGGGGCAAATAAGACACAATAAATTCAATAAAAATAAAACTCCAAGGTCTAATCCTACTTTTTGTCATTGAAATATGATCGTCTCAGTTGAAACCTTTTATTTTTCTTAAAATGTGGACGTGACCGTGCTCAGAAAATGTGATACATTCAATGCGGGAGATGATAGATAGAACTGGTCATTTTTATCCAAATAATTTCTCACTGGTCACAACCAATCAACTTCTCTTGTATGTACTTTGACACTCAATTACAGTACGTAGGGTACACACACACAAAAAAAAAAAAAACTTTTTGATTGGAATGTGCCATTTTCTGTGATATGTTAAAAGATAACTTTCTGGATAGACAGCCACTTGAAAATCCCTGTAAAGCACCCCGATGGCAGCCATTAAAGATGGTTGCCATAAACTGACATACAATCGGTAACAAAAGTGTCCGAACACTAGCAAAAATTCCTATGTTAAAAAAGTACACTTAATACGGTTTTGTTAAATAAATCGTTGTCGAATCCTGTTCTTAGTCAGTATACAGGGATGGAACACGGGCGCAGAATTCACACCGGAATGTGTTTAAGAAATTTCTCCACCTATAGTATCGTCGATTTAAGAGGTAGAAAATTTTCTTACATTGATTGTGGTATGAATTCTGCGCCCGTGTTCCATCCCTGAGTATAAGAACATGTTTCGATAAGGATTTATTTAACAAAACCGTATGAAGTGTAATTTTTTTACATAGGAATTTTTGCTAGTGTTCGGACACTTTTGATACCGACTGTATAGAGGCACTAATTGGTTTTGTATCTGAACTTCTAATGGTCCGATTTAGATTTTCTTTTCTAATATCTTGTTATATGTTATATACTTTTAAACTCCAATACATTTATCTATGCTTACTATATGGTGGGGCACTCACATATCACATTACTTATCAAAGGTTCTTTTCAGTCGTCTCCCCCGCCGTATAGGCACAATATTATTATTATTATTTTTAATTTTAGCTTTTAATGATCCGATTTTGACATTTTTTTTTTTTTTTTTAAGTTTTCATTTAGAAAACACTTTGTCCCAATACATTTATCTGTACACGTTTCAAATACCACGCAGTTTTTATAAAAATTAACTTTTGAGAAGGTATTTTTGCAATTTGTTGATTTGTGACTTAATCTGGATTTTTTGTTTTCATTATAACGCTATTCTCATTTTAAATAGTGAGCATTATTTGTTTCAGATTGACCGGTTTTGAATTTTTTCGAAAAAGGCTTCAATGCGTTTGCGGCTGGTAGATATAATATCTCCATTTCCTCCCAGTGACGTAGAAGGTACCATATGTTGCTTACGTCAAAACCATAGCGATAAAGAATTGGTTTGCTTTGCCATTCACATTTCTGAATCACCTGTTGGGACTGGCTACAGGACGCTTTCAGAAAATTTAATGTAATTTCAGAATATCGCTTCAGAGACCCTTGGTTTGGATTTCAAAAATTTAAATGAATGTAAAGGAGCAGAAGGAACATTTAGAAAAAATAAAACCCAATAGCGCACAAAATATGTGCCCTTAACTTTAATGAAACATAATTTGACATGGCAAAGAAACGCAAACATTCGTCGTATTTGCCATGTATGTCATCTCGATCTTTGTTAGAACCAAAACATTATCTATCTTGCATTAAACGTTTTGGGAACCAATTCTAGTAGAATATGCTAGAAAACATAGTTTCATATGCTCAAATTTAATTGATAAATAATTAGGAACAAACTTCAAAAGACAGATATTCAGTGTTTCTTTCTTTCTTTTTCTTTTTTCTAAAAAACAACAATTTAATCAAAAATGCATATTTTACAAAATGTTCCATAAAAATAAATGCTTTTTACGCAATTTGATTGAATCCCTGACAAAAATTATTTGCAATTACTAGTATTATTATTTTCTTTTTCTGAGAAAAGTTCTAGAAATTGGGTTAACTGTTAATTGTGATTTTCATATTTTACATTCAGAAAGGAGCCAAAATTATAGTGAATTGGGGATTATAGATCTGCAGATTTCACATACATACATTTGTATATACATATATAAGTAAAACTTTTTCTATGACCTTCAACGCTTTTTTATTTATTTTTAACAAGCAAAAGTAAAGAAAGCTAAAATTGAAAAAGTATTTATTATACTATGCATTTTAAAGTACGGTGGTTTCCAGTCCTCCATGTCTTTTTCTAGTCAATTTTGTCTTTTTATTCCTTCTGATGTTAGTCTTTTTTTTTTTTTACACACTTGGTATTGTGAGTTTTTCTTTTTTATCCCATGGTTTCTCTATGGAGTTTTAGCCTTTTTCCCACTCGTTTATTACATTTTAAAGTGCAGTGGAAATAGAATAGAATTTTGAAATGGGTGTGGATTTAAAATGTTAAATATGGCCTTAAGAATAGCAAACTGCTCTTAAAATATTAAAAAGTTCCTTTTCTTACAAGCAGCAAGAAATTTTAAACACATTTTTAAACCAAGGGAAAACTCTGTTATAAGGGAGCAGTAAAGCATTTTTCGGATTACCTGTTTGATAGTTTAATCACAATTAATTGCTTACATGCTGTTATTTCACTGCTTAACAATAAAATTATCACCTTTCATTTAAAAAAGCTATTACTGAAATATCATATCCATTGCTTATGATCGCCAAAATGCACAAAAATGTTGTTTCTCTATCTACAAAAATCTGCGCTTTTTAACAAAACTATATATATATATATATATGCGATAATTTTGCAAAAAATGTGGAATCATATTGACATTTATTGAGAAACTTTATGCTTAACACAAAAATTTAACAAAATGAGAGTATTTTATTGCAAAATGATAAAATTCTGTTTTTATTTTTTTCCCACAAAACTATTTTCAATATAATTTTATAGTCTATTATTGAAATACAGAATAATTTGGCACTGATTAACAAATTTATGTTTATTACGTATAACCCTTAATTTTTTTTTTTTTTTTTTTTTTTTTTAGTTTTATCGATTTAGAGCAAAATAAGTTTATTTCCACAGTTTTCCGTTATTAAACATACATTTGCACTGTTAATGGCAAATAGCTTACGCATTTCAATAACAGATTACAAAATCATTGCATATTTTGTAAACAGATCTACAAAAAAAAAAAAAATAATAATAATAATAATAATAAATAAAGATAGGTAACAAAATAATCATGAATTTTGGCAAAAAAAGTTCTATCCAACAGACCAACATAAAAATACATTTATTTACTATTCGAAAAAAAAAAAAAGTATGTAACTAGAAAATAAAACTATAATAAAACACTTACCTCTGAATCCTAATAATGTTAAAATGAATTTCATTTAATCCTGATACTTCTTGTGATTTGAAAAATTAAACACAAACACACACCGTGGAGGGATACAGTGTAAAAAACTAATGTAGCGTCTACAACAAGCGCCGAAAATTTTGTATCCGAATGATGTACGCATGCGCTTCAAAGAGTGTGCGCGAATTTATACCACAACTATGGTATAAATTCGCGTGCATGAATGATTTAATTTTTTTCGCTTTAAAAAATGTTTAATTTATTATGAATAACGAAGAAATAGAATATCTTTAATTACAAAATAATTCTTTTATTTTAAATATTATATATATATATATATATATATATATATATATATATATTGACGAAATGGTAAATTTTAAACTTAAAAACCTTTTCTTTATAACAAAAGAGAAAAAAGTATTTAAGTGAAATTAGATTTAGTATACATACAATAAATATTTAAAACATATAATAAAGTATTTTTGCGTTAAAAAAATAAATAAATTAATTAAAAAATAAGTAAATAAATAAATCTAAATAATTTATTAACTGCATAAAAAAAACGGAAACGTTACTGGATTTAGAAAGATCCCATTAACAACATATATTAATAAAAAAAATCGTTCGTGCCGTTTTAGAGGTATTTTTCATGATTTTAGACTATTACAAACTTACACCATCGTTTTTCCACATTTGCCTTTAAACAGAGATTTCAGATCTCAAACATACTGTTTGTTGAATTGTAAAATATTCAGGAAAGATTACGAGCGAAGATAAAAGATTTTATTTTTAAAAGATCAAAACAAAATATCGCATATTTGCTGAGATATTAAGTGTCGGCTTGTATAAATCTGTTTGATGTCAAACTAGCCGTATATATGAGTTAGCAGCGTTCCGTTTGTCCTTCCGCTTGCGTCACTCGAAAAGCTGCCGTTTTTTAATAATAAAAACAATATAGCAATTCTTATTCAAAATAATTTTTATTTATATAAGTTTTTCTTAGTAAAGAAAGCCTTGACGTATTTTATATGCAACGGATACTCACAAATGAAAATTATGTTATGAATTTTATTATTAGTAGTAGTATTGCATAATCATAGCTTTTAATCTTTTACAGGCCTAATTTAGATCCAGGTATATTTTTCATTAGTTATTTGCATATTTTACTTTTTAATACTTTAGTTAAGGGATGTTAATCATTTAAATGGAAAAAAATACATACATAAATATCAATTGCCATTAATAATAATTATTAATATTCTTAAATTATTAAGATGAATATTGTAGATTATTAATATAATCTGATTAATATTATAAAGTTTGATGTCCTTTTTCATAATAAGAGCTGTTTAAAATAACAGGGATGGAACATGGGCGCAGAATTCATACCGGAATCCGTCTAAGAAATTTCTCTACCTATAATATCGTCGATTTAAAAAGTAGAAAATTTTCTTACATTGATAGTGGTATGAATTCTGCGCCCGTGTTCCATCCCTGAAATAAACCAACTGATATTCAGAGTCATCGGATACTTTCAAATTTTTATGCATGTTTTTTATTTGTACTCTGTGGGAAGAAATATGAAAATGATCATTTTGGGGATTTTTTATACAGTTACTAACTAATGATAGGAATGTTGCTTCTGTTTTAAAAAATCAAGTCATCTTTTAAGTATGTCCGCTAATTTTTTTCAAGTCAATATTAGTGCAATTTAATTTTTTAAATAAGTTTTAATTTGATGTTCCCAATTGGGAACATTGGACTGTAAAAAGTTAATCATTCCATTATCAATCGTAACACTTTTAGTATCCACCATTTTTCCGCCTCACCAGTCTATTTTTAGAATATTTTTATTGTTATTTAACTGTAACGACATTGAGTTAAGAAATTATAAGACCACAAGCGTATTGGTACATTTCTGAAGAAGAGAGCATAATATGCAAATTTTTAGTTGCGTATTTAAAATTTATCGTGAAACACATCCTATACTAATTCCAACTTTTAAAATTAAATTACATTTCTTTAAAACTTATTCATTTTTCAAAATATTATAAGACCATCTTAAAAAATTTGCATATTACACATGACGTCAAACTCAATATAAAGTGCACGCGTCAGTATTTCGTAAAAGCATTACCTAAGAAGCAAATGCTTAGGTTTTAAATGTGTTATCTACTATTAATTTGACGATGCCTCAAGGTTTAGAATTATGGGAGTGCGAAGTGAGAAAAATTTTATTTTCAAAGGTTCTGGTAAATCTAAAAGAGATATTGCAAGGTTAATGAACCATTCTGAAATTACCATTCACAATGTCATAATTAGAAAAGATTATTCAAACAAAATAATACGATCTATTAGAAAAAAAATATTTTGACAACACGTGATAATAGACAAATTTCTCCACTATAAACTGAAAAAAAGTCTCAACTCGTAAAATTTTGAAACGTTTCAGCAAGAAAACTTCACATGTAACAATCTGGAGGAGTCTTACATTAAATATTAATACGAAATTTATGAAATTGAAGAAAAAAAAAATAAGTTATTGAAACGTTTTCGAGAAGAAAGACTAAAATGGGCTAAAAATGTCATGTCAGGGAATGATGAGTGGAAGCAAATTATATTTTCTGATGAAAATTAATTTAATTTTGATGGTCCCGATGGTTACAAGCACTATTCGCATGACTTGAGAAAGGAACCAAAAGAATGCTTCACTTGACAAATGGGCGTAGGATCAGTAATGGTTTGAGGAGCTTTCAGTTATGACGGATTGTGTGATTTACAGCGGATTTCGGGTTATATGAACTCTAAGCAACATTAGTCTATGCTATATGATCATATGATACCGTTTGGACCTTTATTATGTGGTGCTAACTTAATGTTTCAACAGAACAGTGCTGCTTGTCATACATCTAAACCCACTCAGGAGTGGTTTAAAAAAGAAAAAATAATAATGTTTTGCCTTGGCCAAGTGGAAGTCCATACTTGAACTCAATTGAAAACTTATGAAGAATATTGTCTCGCAAAGTTTATGCTAATAATACACAATTTTCATCTGCCAATGAACTGGTAGTAGCCATTGTAAAAGAATGGTTCGATATTTCTGAAACTGAACTTAATCACCTCGTTACTTCAATGAAAAACAGAGTGACTTGAGAAAGGAACCAAAAGAATGCTTCACTTGACAAATGGGCGTAGGATCAGTAATGGTTTGAGGAGCTTTCAGTTATGACGGATTGTGTGATTTACAGCGGATTTCGGGTTATATGAACTCTAAGCAACATTAGTCTATGCTATATGATCATATGATACCGTTTGGACCTTTATTATGTGGTGCTAACTTAATGTTTCAACAGAACAGTGCTGCTTGTCATACATCTAAACCCACTCAGGAGTGGTTTAAAAAAGAAAAAATAATAATGTTTTGCCTTGGCCAAGTGGAAGTCCATACTTGAACTCAATTGAAAACTTATGAAGAATATTGTCTCGCAAAGTTTATGCTAATAATACACAATTTTCATCTGCCAATGAACTGGTAGTAGCCATTGTAAAAGAATGGTTCGATATTTCTGAAACTGAACTTAATCACCTCGTTACTTCAATGAAAAACAGAGTGTTTGAGGTCGTCAGGAAAAATGGAGGACCACTATCATATTAATTTTTCATACTATTTTGTTTTTTGAGAAGTGGTGTTATATTTTGTTAACAGGTCATTTTTCACTTATTTCTAATATATATTTTAATTAAACATTTATTGCATTATACAAAGTTATTGTAACTAATTATAAAAAATACACTAGAATATGTTATTTTATGTATTTATATTATGTTTGGTATCTTTTTTTTTCTTATAATTTACAAAATTAAAAGAAAGAAAAGAATTTAAATAAAATTACAAAATTAAAATTTGTAGGAATTTACTCTAAAAATAAAGTGGAGTGAAAAAGGGGCGTAGCAATATTACGATTATTGATAAGATGGTTGGCTGGTGAGTGAATAATAATAATAATAATAATAATAATAAAAGTAAAATCGTTTTGCGAAAATTTTAATTTCTTACAGATATGGTAAAAAACGGTGCTTACTGTTCAAAATAGGAACTAGGCGGTCTTGAAATATAAAAAACACAAGTCGTTTACAGAGCTTGAAGGCTCCGCCTTTTTTAAAGACAATTAGGGGGATAAGACATTTCTGCATTTTTTCCTATCATTACTTGTGTATAAAAATCTCTCTCCTATTTAATTTCGTTAGATTACTATAAGAATACGGTAAAGAATTCCACGTAAATATGGTGGTAGCATAAAACTGACTCATAAACTCTTACTTTTGAAAGTGTCCTGAAAATTGGGCGGAGATTTCGAACTCTGAGTTAATGGCCTTCATAATACAAGACAGACTTGCTTATCTACTTGCATGTAGCTTATTGAACGTTGTCGTATTTAAAATATTAATAAAAATTATCATGAATTAAATATTTCTCAGTTCACAGTATTAATATTTTAAGCGTAATGTAGACCAAATTTTGATCATGAAAATAATTTCCCAATTTTAATATATGCATAAAAACAGATTTTCAGAGCTAATAGAGTATTCGACTTAAGAGAGAACTTCCACAGCACTATTATCAAAATTATCCTCTGTCCTATTTAATCACAAAATAAATACTAGAACATTACTATTCTAAAAAGGAAGAAGAGAAAAAATGGCAACAGAAAATGCGAGACCGTTTCACCCCTGAATATTATTATTATTATTATCAAGATAGAATATACACAAGTTAAAGATCTTTTCTTAACTATGTTAAGCCTAATCTAAAAATACTTTCTTTTTTATGTTTGATTTAAATTTAAGTAAAAAATCGTTACAGAAGTCTTATTTAGACTGGCAGAAATGTAAAAGAAATAAAAAAAAAAAAAAAAAGTTACAAAGACATTTAATAATATTTTATAAAAACATATAATAACATTTTCTAATACTTCAGAAATTTGTGCAATCTAACATGTGTAATGTATCATTTAAATGTATTTATTCTAATAACACCATTTATTATTCAACAATATAATGATTTATAATTTTTAACACAAGCCTGCTGTACAGCTGACGAATGTGTTGAGAGATAACTTTCAATAACACTTGTGCAAGCGAAAATTTTTATTTCAATTGAGGTTTGACGAGAGTGTTTGTTATCTGGTGTATATCTCTACCTTAGGAAGATTCCGCTTTCTTTTTAAAGTTGTGGCAGAAGATATGAAGGAAACAATTCCTGAGTTGGGATTTTTGAAACATGAAAAAATATTAACATGTTGAAATGCCATGTCAGCCATCGGTGGCTGACAGTGATGAAATATGATACAAAACTTAAAAAAAAAAATAATAATAAAAACATTATAGAAAGCAATTACCGAAAATTTATTTAAATTTTATTTGTTACAGAATTATATATCAATAAGGCATTTTAATGGATTTTATGGAAACACGGTAAACATAATGCGCTTCTAAACAGCGCACGTAACCTGACGCGTATTTCTTTGAGAATTCGCGTGGCGCTCAACGTGTTAATAATATAAATAAATAATAATGCAGGAAATTGTAACTGAATTTAAAAATATTTTCTTAATTATAGGTTTTCAGCCTAATTTAACTATAATATAAAATGCAGTGTTTCCAGACTTGGACTTTTTTTTATTCAATAATATTGAGAAGTGACATTTGATATACATAATAGACTACAAATCTTCGAAGTGATTAGCCAAACGTTGCAAATAAAATTTATTGGTGACTATTGAATAAAAAAAAATGTCAAATATGGCAATCCTGATTTAACTGATGCCGTGACACTCGACTTAAGTTGGGATTTTGCTTAAACGAATCGTGCAACAAGTATTGTAAAATTACTATGTATATGTGCATAACTTACCTAATTTCACTGAAACGCAGTTAAAAAAAAAAAAAAAAAAACTCAGTAGAATTTGTTTATAACTAAGTTTTTACATTAAACAGTATGACAAATGCGGAATATGCGAAAAAAAAAGTACAGAAAACATTGAAAATTTCTCAACGATTATACAAGTAGCTAATTAAAATAGAAAAAGAAATTTTCAATATGATGTTTACACATTATCATTGTATCTTTAAATTATTGATTATGACAAAATATTAGATTCAATTTGAAATATTCAAATCAACTTATACTTTTATAAATGCAGTAAAAGCAACTAACTATAAAGATTTTAATTAATAAAATTATTTGTAAATTACTTTTTGTAATCCTATACAATATCATACACCTTTATTGTGATTCTCAAAAGTTATAATATTAGTTAACACTATGCTTGCGAGTCAAGTAAAATTACGTTCTTCATGACCCGCCTTTAAAAGTTGCTCTAAAAATAAATAAATAAATAAATAAATAACACTTTACTTTAAAAAAAAAAACGATTTTATGTGCTCGTGTTTAACATTTTGTACGCTGCAGATGTAAATATATGCCAGTGACATTTATAGAATCAATTACTAAAAATAAAATTTGAATAATTAAATCATGAATACGTAAAATCATTTTAATAAATATTATAACGGTTACAAGGAATACCAAACGGCGGGATTTACTGTTCAAAATGGAAAAATACGCTGACGACAATGTGTTAATACACAAAAAGGAAAAAAAAAAAATTACCGTATCGCGTTTCAATGATGTTACAAGATTAATTGAATCAAAGATTACATTCTCCTTTCACTTTCTGCCAGTTTCAACAACAGCTTTAAGCCCATGTAAAGCTTTGGAAAAAATTATAAGGTCGATTAAATAGCCAGTTAAATTAGGACTTATGCAAAATTATCGGATGGGAAGGCAACCAAAATACAAAATAAGCAAATGATTTGTTAATTATAACACTTTAATAAAAATCTAATTAAAATTAATCGAATTGATTAACATATTAGATATTATTATTATTTGCTGATAGAAAAAGTATAGGGCAATTCCACGAAAAATGTAACGTCAGTCACACACAGTAACATTTCTGCTCCCACCAATAATTTCTAACATGAATCACTGTCCTATTTAATCACGAAAAGTACTAAAAATATGCCATTAATATTTCTATATAGTAATACTGAAGCCAAAATAAGAGGAAATTTTATTCTATTGTGTGACTGTTGTTACCTCCCTTCATGGAATCACCAATAATGTTGTCGAATTTTTTTGGGGGGATATGCATATTTTGTGCGGCCTGAAAAAGCACGAAATATAAAAAGCATCGAACAAAGAATTTAGTGTTACTTTAATCTTTCAGTCTTTCTCTTAGTACGTTTGGTACACACACACACACACAAAAAAAAAAAAAAAAAAAAAAAAAAGAAAGAAAGAAAGAAAAAAAACTGCACTTTTTGATTGGAATATGCCACTTTCTGTGGTCATAGTAGATTACAAAAGAAAACTTTCTGGATAGGGAGCCACTTGAAAATCCGTGAAGAACAGCCCAATGGCGGCCATTAAAGATGGTTGCCATCAATTGCCATATGCAGGTACTAATTGATTTTGTATCTGAACTTCTAATGAGCCGATTTCGATTTTCTTTTTTTCTAGTATTTTGTTATATGTTATATACTTTTAAACACCTGTACATATATATACGCATACTATATAGTATGGCATTCACATCTCACACTACTTATCAAAGCTTCTTTTCAGTCGTCATCCTACACCGTATAGGCATTTTTTTTTTTTTTTTTTTTTTTTTTAAGTTTTCGTATAGAAGACACTTTTTGTCATATTACATTTATGTTTACACGTATAAAATTCCATGCTATTTTTATGAAAATTAACTTTTTAGGAAGTATTTTTGTAATTTGTTGATTTGTAAATTAATCAGAGCCTGATTAAGGGGGAAGCACACATTATTTATACTTACACCGTTATTTTTTAACAAATACTTTCCTCCTAAAATAAACAGAAAATTCTCATTAAAAATTATTTTAAAAGAATTCTGGTGTCTAATAACGGTGAGTAAATTGGATTGTTTTACACCGTTCATTTTTTATAGAAAATATTTCCTCGTCAAAGCGTGGAATTTCTATGACATGAAGTAAAAAATAATTGTAAAATTATTCCGGTGAGAGCGGTGATAATGTGTGCTTCCCCCTTAATCAGGCTCTGAAATTAATCTTGATTTTGTTTTCATTATAACGTTATTTCCATTTTAAATAGTGAACATTATTTGTTTCAGATTGAATAGTTTTGAAATTTTTCGAAAAAGACTTCAATGCGTTTCCGGCTGGTATATATAAAATCCGCATTTCCTTCCCGTGACATAGAAGGGACCATATGTTGCTTACGTCAAAAACATAGCGATAAAAAATTGATTTGCCTTGCCATTCATACTTCTGGATCGCCTGTTAGGGCTAGCTATAGGACGCTTTCAGAAAATTTAATGTTATTTCAGAATATCGGTTCAGAGCCTCTTGGTTTGGATTTCAAAAATTTAAATGAATGTAAAGGAGCAGAAGGAACATTTAGAAAAAATAAAACCCAATAGTGCACAAAATGTGTGCCCTTAACTTTAATGAAACAGAATTTGACATGGCAAAGAAACGCAAATATTCATCGTATTTGCCATGTATGTCATCTCGATCTTTGTTAGATCCAAATGAAAAAAAAAAAAATTTGGTATTCGTAAAACATTATCTACTCGGTGGTTTCCGTATCATGTTCCTTCTTTACAAGACGATAAAGTTAAGAAATGCGCGAACATTACAAATAATGTTGAACGTACAGCATTCCTTGAGGGTGGAGATTTAGTTGCTGAAATAGCAAAGTATATCTCAAAGTGCTAAGTAAATTTAACAAATTATGTACGATCATCAAGTGAAGTAAAAAAAAAAAAAAAAAGATCAGGTCCATCTGTAAAAATATTGCTTTTACTTCCGTTGCAGAATTCGTAAGAGAAAAAAATACAGGCCTTTGAATCTGGAATCACTGATTTTTTTTCAAAATGTCTTATTGTAAAATTCAATATACAAATAGCTTAGCAAACCTTCTGAACATGGAAAGTAAAGACCTAACTAATACACATATTACTTGTTTACGTGAAAGAATTCTCGGTCACTTCCCACAACTCAAAGCTGAACTTTCAAACAGAGATTACTTCTTGTATCGAGATTGTGTGATATTTGATATTTCAAAATGGTCTGTCTGAAAATCTTGATGATGATGCTATTGAATGAGAAAAATTCATCAAACAAATTACAAAATTAATAACCCAGTAGAAAATTCCTTTTGATGATCAACAATGTCCCTCCAGAACTTCTGGCTCTAGTGCATTATCTACGTCACGGTTACACATCAGTACCGAATGCAACTAGAGCAACTCAGCATGCTTTGACTATCAGCCATTTAACAGATTTCCACCACAGTGAACGGATTCCGAAAGGCAACATTATTCGTCTTAACCATATGAAAAGTCATGAACCACCTATTCCATTATATCTCGTCATGTCTGTGTTTGGAAGAACGTGAAATAATACAATAATTGAAGGCATGCATGGAAGAGAGCTTTCAATAAAACCAAATAGAATTCGGGAGGTAACATCAAGAGTTGCTTACTTGGAGACTTTTAGAGCTCAAGAAGAAGATGTCGTATGCCCCCCAAACTTGCTTGGCGGTCTTTTTGTCATTGGTGCGTACGACATCATTGATTCTAATTTCTGTAGCACAACCTCAGAATATTATTACTTAGAACAGCGATTTCTATCTTTCAAGTCCCTGTGAAAGGAGAAGTTGGCGAGCCTCGTAAAATTGTTAAAAGCAGTCTCTTGTATTGATAAAAGTAACAGAATAGTGCCACAAAGAATCCAAATAGCTATAGTATTGTCAAGCCTCCAATACTGCACACTTTGGTACGGATTGTTCCAAAAGCTAATCAGACCACTTCTTTCAAAATGTCAATTTCAGAATTTCGATCTAAGTAAAAAAATGGAAAAGGAATGGTTAGATCATTATATCAAAGATAGAAAAGGTGGGAATATCCAGCTTTCCATGCTTAAATGAAAATGTCTTCATCGACTGAATTAACTTGTTTTTCTCTCTTACCATACTTACCAACATACTAATTAATATTGCGTAGTATTGTTAACCCCGCCATCTTTTTCACACCTGTATCTTTTTAGAGTATTTTACTTCTTATTTAATAATAATTGCATATGGAGAACATTACTCTAAATATTTACTGGTGTCAAAAAAAGGGCGGGACTAACAACACTACAGAATTTTAATTAGGATGTTGGCAAGTATGCTTTTACCCGTGTCTATGAGAGTTCTTTTCCGGCAATGCTGAAGCATGCAATGGAAGAAAAAAAATACTACAGGGTGGCTACTAAATACTGTTACAAATATTGAGTCATTTTATTTCCCAGATATAAAATAGAAAATGAAAATTTCATTAGTATGATAAAAAACATAAATGACAATTTACCTGGAAATAATTTTAATCATACCGGCCACCACCTTTATCGATTACTAAAGATAATCTGTTGCGCCATAATACGATTGCGGCACGAATCAATTTTAGAGGTAATTTGTCCCATTCTCGCAATATGGAAGATGGGTCCAAACTTCTATGTTATTTAGCATTCACTCTGGTCTCTAAAATACCCCAGATGCAATAATCTAATGGATTAAGTTCCGGTGATGAAGGTGGCCAATATTTTTGCTTGATAAATTTGGGGAAGTTGACATAAAGCCAGTCCTGTGTTTATTTTGCTCTGTGTGAAGATACAGAATCTTGTTGAAACATCCTGTTCTTTTTAGGATATTATCTGTCAGCATATGGTAATATATGTGTTGCCAATATGTCCTGTTTGTAAAACTCAACATTGATTTTGACCCCTTTATCAATGAATTTCAGAGGTAATTTTTCATTCTTTGAGATTGCTCCCCAAATCATAATCTCTTTTTGAAAGCGTTTGACTGTTCGAGGGTTTCCAGGTATAGTCTTGAAAGTTGTTGAATATACGACATCATTTTTGGCGTTATAACATTCTTCAGTGCAAAATAGTTTCTCATCAGAAAATATTATTCTGTCAACGCTTTTTTTACCGTTCCATCTAAGCAATTTCTCACATCTTTGTAACCGTTTTATTCTTTGTGATTTAGTCAAACCTTGAACATTTCTTTTGCTATAAGAGCGAAATCCCAGGTCTTCAGTTAGGATAACTTGCATAGTTCTACGACTCACATTCTCTTCTGCAGCCATTTTATTTGCAGAATGTTGAGGATTTCTTCGTATCTTTTCAAGAATTCTTTTTATGCGCTCTTTTGTGCGAGTCGAGCGTGAACGAACAGACCGAGGTCTATGCTTACAGCTATTAGTATCTAATATTCGATTTATTGTCCTATGTATAAATACTCAGTTAAATTCCAGACATTTTAATTACTTAAAAATTTCACCTGCAGAAAATCCACAATGAAAGATCTGTTTAACCATTATCCTTTTAGCTTCCATCTTCAAAAAATTCCATAAACTTTTTCCTTTAAAAAAAATTGTCTTTGCTAAAACATGGTTGCTAATCGCAGAAAAAAAAGGATAAATTGTTTCAACAAATGATTAAAATTAAATACGAATTTTCGCAGTGTTACAGTATTTAATAGTCACCTTGTACATTTTTAACACCCAGGGAAAACTCCTGTCATATGTGTGGATCAGCTTCCATTAGTTTTGACAAAACCTGTACAGTGGAACTGGCCTGATTTTTACGGTGATTCCAATATTATAGCCATACCTGAAGTTTTTTTTAATTGAACAGCCCTTTTTTGAAAGCTTTTGACCAGTTTCTCGAAGATAGTGGTTGGACTACTTTGGTTTCATATTCTTGTATCAAGAAAAAAACAAGAGCGGAAGCGTCTAAGCATGTCAAAAAAAAACAAGAATCATTCCTTAGAAGACTGTTCTGGATTTATACAGTCTACTTAAAGAAGCATTTATGCAAGAAAATACAAAGAATTCTTTTGAAGAATGAATTGATGAAAAACGTTCAAACGTTCAAACTTCCCAACTTTTCGGTTCTGTTTTCTAGTGTTAAACCTGAAGATACATCTGTTTTTTTCGGTCAGTTAGGGATGGTAAATATGAACTATATAAACCAACGCTAATAAATAAGCACCTTTTTTTTTTTTTTTTTTTTTTTTTTTTTTTTTTGGATGGACCATACCAACTACGTTCGCTGACTGCTTTTCTATACAAAATAATTAGTAGAACTTAAAGACATAGAACCCATTGTACACATTTTTTTTTGCATAAGCCAATTTGTTCCTAAACAAAATCAATAATTCTTTTTTTGTACTCGTTTCTAGATCAAGATCATGAGCAAGCCGATTTCATTATAAAAGGAAATAGTGGTGCTGTAGGTATGTTGCAAGATACAGCCATGTTGAGGATATGGATGCTCTCTGGGCCACAATCAGTTAATATTATTGACGACTTTGAGTCTACAAGGAATAATTAACAGGCCTGATCCCGATGAACAGCATGCTGCTTATCAAAGACAGTTTAACGACAAAATAGATGATTTAAAAAGAAACTTTCATCAGTAGTGTGAGTGCCATATCTTATAATATACATAGATAAATGTATAATAGTTAAAAAGTATCTTATCCACAAGATATTAAAAAAGGAAATCGAAATAAGACCATTAGGAGTTCAGATACAAAACAGTTAGTGCTCCTATATGGCAGTTGACGATGGTCATCTTTGATGGCCGCTATCGGGGCGAATATTCACGAATATTCAAGTTGCTCCCCATATGGAAATTTATATTTTGGCATCAACTTTGACCTCAGAAAGTGGCATATGTTCCAATCAAAAAGTGCTGCTTTTTGGCTTTTTCAGTCGTCTACCCAACGTACTATTATAGAGTCTCCTTACACGCTGTTGACCACAATAACCCACTCTTAATGTTTTGTCGCCGAAGAAGCGATGTAAAATAACATCATCTGATATTGTTTTTAATTTTTCTTCAGACTTCTATGTTCTTCTTATTATTTTTTATTTTATTTTATTTATTTATTTATTTATTGCACATTGGTTTTTCAAATTCTGTTTAAATCGCTATTTTTAAGCTACAATAACAGGAAATCTCAATTAATATTTTTATTGTAAAAAAATATGATGCATTTTAAAAATACGGTTATTGCCTTTAGAATTTTCTGCCATAGTAGTCGTAACTGTCAGAGTTATTTTATGCTTTACGACATTCTCCAGTATATAACACAATATATCTGAATTTAAGCATGTATGTCTTTTCTTGAATTGTATGTTGGCTAATTGATGATTTGTTGGATTGTGGTTGAAGTTAAATAGATTTAACATTTCACAAAGCTACGCAAATAACATTTGACGAAAGTCCTTTTAAAGTGGTCGGGGGTCTGCTTTCTGAAAGTTTTTTCTTTCTTTATATTCATACAGTGGAAATATTCATAAGTTCCACCCGTAGTCGAAAGGATCAAAGCGGTGGGGAGAAGGCGTGGCGTTAAATCTCAGATACTCCTCAATGGAGTATTTTCTGGTTGTCACTAAAACTTGTCCAAATATTTTTTAAGGCCTCTTAGAAAATCAGAAATTATAAACAGTCCCCCCAGTTATAGCTCCCCTTCTAGCTTAGTGACCACTCTTTAAAATTAACGCCCAGTTCAATATAATTAAAAATTTGTAGTGTAACGCATAGTGTTTCACTTCATTAAGGTTAACAATATGTTTCCACATATATAAAATCACAAAGTGGCAAGCAGTACGTCACTTGATGTTCAAATAGATATTTTTGCATTAAATATAGAAATAATTAAATAATCATCTTCAAGATCTTTATATTTTATTAAATAGAGGATGTTAATTTTATATATCTTTAAAAATTTTCATTTTTCATTATTATCTATTTATCTGTTACGAATGGAAAAAATAAACTGTTTACAGTATATTTCCTATATATGAAATTTTAAATCACTCTATATTGCATTACTTCTGTAAACATAAATCAGTTATGGAAACTTATAACTTATTTCCTTTAAACTTAAGTTTTATGTACCATGTAAAATATTCTTGTGTAAAATCGTTAGGAGCTATTTGCATCGTCTGTCGACTGATATTTATTCATAGTTTCCTAAGCACAAAATCCAAATGTGAATAAAATTTCATTTTTTCAATTTTTTATGAGTCTGAAATTTGTCAAAAGAATCGTAAATTGAGCACATTGTAAAGACAAAATTTCATTCTTAAATATATTTCTATAAATAAATCATTTCAATTACATTGGAAATATAAAAATCAATTCTCCTGAATTGTTTTAAAATATGTGAAGAAAAAATCTTTTTATGTTTTGATGAATTTCATTTTACATGCAAAAGACAAAAAAAAAATATTTTATAAAAAATAAAACGTTAAGTAAGTTTTGAATGAGATTCTTTTTTCGATGTACAAATACGTTAAATTTATTACATTTAAATTACCTTGCAAATTTTTTCTGCTTTTAGGATAATACATATATATATTCATTGCTAGTTCCTTCTATATAATCTATATAAAATGTCTTTAAAAAGAGAATTAAAATCTATATCTTGAAAAATGTTTTCTTTAAATGAAAATTAAGCATTTAATGAATTGCAAAGAAGCTTTCTTGAAAACATAAACATCCAGTCTTGTGTGAGAATTTTATTTTTCAATGAAAAAAAAAAAAAAAAAAAAAAAAAAAAAACATATATTTTGAATAAGTAAGAATTTTAACTTAAATCAGATGCAGCACAGATTTCATTTTCTCTATTTTTAGTGAAATTTCTGTATTTTTATGTGGATAAATTAGAAAATAAATCCCCTCCTAAGTAGTGTGCCACGTATCAAATGTTATCATCAGTTTTTACTTGGTACCTTCCTTGGTATCAAAAATGGATCTATTGAAAAAAAACAAACATTTGTGCACATGTGAATAGGACTATTATTTTTAATTCATTTATTCATTTATGAAATTTAACAACAATAAAAGCAAAAGTAAAATCAGATGAAAGCCTAGAAGCATTTTTCAGGGGTACTTTCTTAATAATGTTTCCTGTAATTAGTCATTGAAACTAATGACAAAAATACAACATTTTCTCTGTCGAAAGTCTATTAATAGGTTACATTTCACAGATCTACACACAAACACACATACACAGACAAAATTGAGTTCTGTCTCTGGCATCTAAATCTTTGCATTATTTTAAAAAAGGATTTAATCAATTCATGTTTAACATCTCATGCGTCCGGAACACATACATACTTGCCAACCATCTCATTATGAACCGTACAATTTTTAGTACCCGCCTTTTCTTTCCACACCAGTAATTTTTTAGAGTCATTTTATTCTTATTTAATCGTAACAACATTTGGAGAGAATTACTCTAAAAATATAGTGGTGTGAGAAAAGGGGTGTTTTTTCAGGGGGCGTTAACAATTGTACGGTTAATTATGAGATGGTTGGCAAGTATGCATATATATACGCTTCTGAAATTACCACATTGTATAAATTTTTGATGATAAAAGGTAAGTAATTCATACATGAGAACGTAAAGTGCTTTGTTAAAAAATATAGTATTTTAAAAGAACGTCAAAAGAGCAGGTTCTTACTGTTTAAAAATATATATATACATATATATATATATAAATGCAGACATAAAACTGTTGTTATTAAATATAATCTTCGCTTATATTAAAGGAGCTAATAACGTGACTTGATATATATATACTACATACGTGTATGTATTGAATTTCTTAAAAATGGCTCTAACGATTTTGATGGAAATTCGGAGTTAGGTGTTTTTTTGATTGAAAATTCGATTGGACTTGCTCTCATCTTCGGTGACATTCCCATTTGCTATTAACCCTTTATCTACTGGACACAAAATATGGCAGAAATCGGGTTTACTTGTAAATCATAATAACGATTTTGAAATTTGAGGTTGAATTGAAAGTTTGGGATTGAGTGTCTTTCTAAAGCGAAACATCAATTAAACATATCCTCATCTTTAGGAAAATTCGCTTTCGCTATTAACAATTTAAACGCTGGTTGTTCGTAGCTGGCACGCGAGAATTGCTAGGTTCTGTCCTAGGTAAAGTTTGTCGGACCGACTGCTCAAAGTTTCCTGTTGTTTCTCCCGAATTTTATGTGAATATCGGTGCATAAGTGCTAGGAATTCTTAGAAAGATACCCGCGAAAAGTCCTCCGCATGGAGGCCTAAGTCTCTAGTGTGTACAATGTATCTTTATTCTTACGCCAACACGAACACCTGTAAGCTAAGCTTCTGATGGTCGCTGAATTGTTACTTTCTCCGTCATATACATATGATTAAAAAAAACATACTTTATGGATTTTTAATTGTTTTATACATGAAAAAGTTTTATATAATGATCACAAGATTTACGTTTAAATGTGTAGTTTTGTTTTAAATGTCAATGAAAAATAACTGTCATTTTAATATACTGTAAAAATTGTGCAACAACAATATAATTTTGCGCTTTATCAAGACGTTAAGGTTGATAATATTTTAACACAGACCTCTAAAGCAAATTATTATAACAGTTATTATACCTATATCAGTTTAGTTGGTTTATAAAAGTATAAAGCAAAAAGGCGTGAAAGGATTGTGAAATCATAAAATAAATGTCCAAATTACCATAGAATTTTTAATAACGGATATATAAAATTTGTGGTTTTATTTATACCGCTGCCATCGACTAAATAATAATAATAATAATAATAATAATAATAATAAAAACGTTCATTCTAAGAAATATACCATTCTACACACCCTTTTATTACCTATCTTTAAATAACGGCGTTGGGTTTTAATAGGTAATTCCTTTTAAACATATGACATTTTTAAAATATGACACTTTATTTAGTAAGATGAAATTAAAAATTCAAAAAATTTTAAATTATCACTTGTGACAGACTTGTTTTAAAATATATTACAATCGTTACGTAGGTAGAATTGTTTTTGATAGGCAGTTCCGTAATTCATATTACATACTTTATTTGAGAAAAAGGTAAACACTGAAAAGACTGTCTCATTCAAGTAAAACGTTTGTTGGTTCATTAGGGTTACGAAGCTTTAATAGAGATATGATGCATGTAGACAAATTATATTTGCATAACAAGATTAGCATATAGTCGACAAACGCGGTAAATGGAGTTGCAAGTGTCTATATCTCAATAGCGTTTATGCGAAAATATATGCGATGTAATAATATTAGTATTTGAATTTTGTGGTATGAGTATAATTTATAAAAATAATTTTACTATATACAATTGAAATAAGATTTTTTTTTTTTTTTTTGTAATGTGTATCGTAATTCTTCGCGTGCAATTGGCAGCTCAAATACGCCTTTTTTAACACTTTCATGCGCGGTGGGATATATTTTATACCACCTAATTTCACTTCCCAACTGCAAGAATTCATCCCAGAAATTTTTTAAAAAAAATTTACGTTTTTAACAGATCAGAAAAGCCCGTTTTTTTTTAACCTTAAAATTCAAAATTTCTTTTACTTTAATTTACTTTACGAATTCCGGTGGCAGTGTAATTTAAAGGATCCGAATTGTCTTGCGCCGGAAAGGGTTAAATCAGAATGTTATTTAATGAAAATGATCTTTAATAAAAATTAGACTATCTGGTGTAAACACTGCATTGTATCTAATTAAATGGGTTTATTTAACTGCCAAATTCTTGCCGATCAATTACGGCAATGATGGAATAAATCATACTGCTTATACAGAATAATTATATTTAAACTTCCGCTATAAATGGTCTCCTGTGAGCAAAACGTGGGAGTAGACTGCCATAAACTTAGTATATCTACACGTTTCAGAAGATATGTCGAAGGAATTGTGAAATAATTTCAAAAGATGACCTTTATGGGTGTATTGTATAATAAAACTTCAATTATAACAAAAAGAAGCATGCATAATGTTCAAATAAGCAATTTGAGCTTTTTTTTTTTTTTTTTTTTTTTTAAGATTTTTTACTGGTCATTGCGTTTGTCAAATATGTCAAATATCCATGAACAGTGATATTATGCGGATATCCACTGAACTAAAAAAAAGTTCTTGATAAATTGGAATTATCTTATGAATCATCTATATATCATATATGGTGATAATCCGCTAGCCCGGTTTTAGACCTGCTAACTATGCTAGTTTATCCGTAATGGTATTGAGCCCCGCATTTTTTTTCACACCATAATAGTTGTGGAGCAATAGTCTTCTTGTTTAATCATGAGAACGTATTGTTGAATATTACTCTACAACTATTCTGGTGTGAAAAAAGGGCGGGGCTTAATACCATTACGGATAAACTAGTATAGTTAGCAGGTCTACGGCTTAGCGGCAGGATGGTGTTAATAATTGCGTATCAAGCCAACTTCCACAAGCAATAGGGACACAACTTTTCTCAACTCAACTGCTTAGATTTTATGTTAAACCGAAAGCGTTATATTTCTTTAGGATTTATTATTCTTCTATTAATATTATATATTTTGGTTTTTAGGGTTATATTTTAGTGTTTTTAAATGGAAATATTTCACTGGATTTCTAATGTAAGTATATGGATATTGTGTTCTTTGTACTGCTAGAGATATGCATGTTGTCTGTAAGAAAACTCTTTCTCCTTTTGGTTTAAATGACCTTTTTATTTTATTTTATAAATTATGCAATATCGAAAAAACATCATTAATGGATTTTTGTGCTAGCTGTTTGGAGATTTTCTTTTTTTAAATCAATGAACATAAGTAATTTTAAATTTCTCTTTACATTCGACTAGGGAATATATATATATATATATATATATATATAATTTATTGCGTATATAGAGAAATTGTATTTTTTTTTCTTTTTTTTTTCACATAAATATATCGAAATATTTAAAGTCAGTGTTTTGAACGTACACGAAGAATTTTTAGCGTGCACAGGTGCATGTTAAAAAAAAACTCCTCCTTTTTTATTTAATTCGAAATCTATGCATAAATTCCCACATTTTAATTTATTCCGGAGTATTTTTAGCCCCGCCTCTTTATTTCGCACCACTTTATTTATTGAGAACTTTTCTCTAATGCAGAACTTCGATAACATAAGCATACTTGCCAACCATCTCATTAATAACCGTACAATTGTTAACGCCCCTTTAAAAAACGCCCCTTTTCTCACACCACTATATTTTTAGAATTTTTCTCTCCAAATGTTGTTACGATTAAATAAGACTAAAATTACTCTAAAAAAATATTGGTGTGAAAAAAAAGGCGGGAAATAAAAATTGTACGGTTTATAATGAGATGGTTGGCAAGTATGCAGAAGAAAAAATTACTTTTAAAAAATAAGTGGAATGAATAAAAGCGGGCTAAAAATACTTCGGAATAAATTAAAATATTGGCATCTATGTCTACGTATTGTTTTATCGGATAATTTTAATCCCTATTTATATATATATATATATATATATATATATATATATATATATATATATATTGCATTCTTGCAGTTACAGAGAATGGAAAAGCCTGAGTATAAATTCTTGCAGCAAGGGCATTGAATCAAATTTCCAGAAATAAGAGAGAGAAGCCCTGCTAATATTATATAACTGACTAAATAAGGACATTCATATTTATTTGTTGGCAGTTAAGTCGCATTATTTCATTGTTGGAATGTTAACCGTTAATACAAATATATATATTTGTATATAAACTCAGAATGTGAAGTCCTAATAACTGTAAAATTTAGTTTCACGGAATAAATTATTTATGAATAGTATTAAAAATCTATGTAAAAGTAAATTATCTCGCTCGAAATGGTTTTTTTTTTTTTTTTTTTTTTTTTTTTTTATTTATTTATGAATACTTCAAAATTCAATCATGAAATCTAAATATGTAAGAGCAAATACATTTAATATCTTTATAAATAATATCAATACATCTTATTTTAAAATAATTTCTATAATTTACATAACAAACTATTTGCTGAACTTGTGTTTATTTAAATAATATATATGCATAGGCAATGAAAATGAAAGTGAAATACATTATTGGAGAACTGTAGTGTAGCTAATAATTACATAAATTAAATGTTTCAGTCCGCAGCAAACTCCATTCTAAACTAATTAAGTTCCTCCAGAACAACTTCTAATGAATGTAAAACTGGCATCTCTGTGCATCATCAGAGGAAAGAGTTTGTTGAAATTGATTCTAACGACATTTCAATGACAATTTCTAAAACTATTTTAACACTGATAAACTACTTAGTTATTCTACAAATCTAATGATTGCATTTATTAAATTCAGTTAATATGTAGCAGAATTTGGGACATTTTCTCAACCACATTTATTTATTTATCTTTCATTATTTTAAGGTTATTTTTTCCTATTCGTAACATTAATCTTAATATTATTTAAACGCAGAAAATAATTATAGATAATGAGTCTTGTAAGATATTGTACACTATCTTCTCGCATAAACGAATATTTTGTCAATTATTCCATGCAAATATTACTAAAATGAAGTTTTATCCTCTATATAAAATAATATAATAAGCTACAAATTTTTCAATTTGAAAAATTATTAATCTAAATTGTCTATCAAAGCATGACAGGTTTTCAGTGAATAATCTATGAAATTTAACTGCATAGTAAACCATAAAGAAAATGAAACGCACATTCAATTATACAAAAATACTGATGGAAAGTATAAAATATGGTGAATACAATGTTATATGAAAATAGTTCACTATAAAAAGGCGACTAATCTTCATTTCAAGTAGACAAAAGTTCTGTTTTTGAAGCTATTAGTTGGTAAGTAGGGTTCGAACCGATATCGTTCGCCTGGCTTTTAAGAATTTTGCGTGGTTTTCTCCTAAAGTTAGGTGAGTACATGCAAGAACCTCTTTAAAGGACCCCCAAGGAAGGTACTCCATCCGTGGATCCTAGTCATCTTGGATCCTTGTGTCGTAATACCGTCTTAATCTACAGATTACCATCTTAACAATCAACCACAAAAGTGTGTTTTATACTTTTTCCTGTCTATGTGTTAGTAGCGCTGTAGCGTCCGAATGAGTTGATCGATTTCAATTGCAGTTTTTTATTTCATCGCTAATTTAATAAGGACGGTTTATAGCTTTCATATATATATATATATATATATATATATATATATATATATATATATATATATATATATATATATATATATATATATATATATATATTCTACATTTTGTCAAAACTATCTTCCTATTACAAATAATTTTGATATATTTATTTCTCATTTTTAAAATATTATATACCAATAGAATTCTATTGCCGAAACGTCACTGGAGCGGTGGTCTCCACAGCGAGGCTGTGGAGACTCAAAAATATTTTGTGTTCCGTGTGTGTACTCTCTAAAATATGAAGAGTGAGATCTCACTCTCAAAGAGTGGTATATCACTCTTTGAACATGCCAAAATGGAGCCAACCTCTAAAGAGTGAAAAGTCTCTTTTCGAAAGAGTGAGATTATTCAGAACAATTTAAAGAATATGACAATTTATTTTTTATTAAAAAATTGTGTACACATATGTAATGACATTGTTTCATTTCACCTTGCGAATCGACTCTAATTCAACGGTGCAAAGAATGCAGTTTGGATCTGTCGGGAATCGAACCCAGGCCGTTCCCGTAGCAAGCGAGTATCTTAACCACTGAACCACTGAGCATATATACTAGCTGCTTAACTTACATCATTAAGTCATTCTCATACGTGATGAATCATATTTTTAAATTTTTACTTCATTTATCAACAATATAAAATTAAAAAATTCTAAAGGATATTTTAAAATTTAAATTATTTAGAAATTGCCAAAATTAGAATTATTTTAAAAGCAAAATGTATACTTGAAAAAAATTCTTTATGACAAGCAGTCATTTAAAGTAGCTTATGCGGAAAAGAAGTTACTCAAGTGTACTCGTTTAAAAAATAAATAAATAAATAAATAAAATAAGAAAATAACTGTCCGCATACAAATCTACAGAGTTTCCTGAATAACTCGCCTGTTTAGAAGTATAAAACTTGCTGTTTATTTTAAATATTAGTAAAATATTATAGCCAAATTTTTGAATATGTCACATGTGGAAGCTGTCAATAAATATAATAAAAATATGAACTGTTACAGATTTTAAGGCGTTGTGCATTAAATATTTGCATTGATATTTTCTCTTATACCTTATATATTTCTAAATAAAACTATTTACTTTCTAAGACTAATTTCGATATGTTTCTTGTGATTTTTGATTCTTCATTAATAATATTACTTCGGTTTTGTCAATCGTAGAGAAAAAATTATTTACCAAACTATCTTTTAACATAATTATTTTCCTTTTTATATTCATCAAAAATCTTCAATAAGTTCTGTTACACAAATACATGCATGAGATCGTCCGGAAATAGTCCTTCATATTTCTTTTAAAATATGAATAACAGATGGCGCCAGCAATTTCTTACTCTACGAAAGTTTGATCTTGCAATAGATTATGACCTCACTCTTTGTGACAGAGTGACGACACGTCACTCTTTCACAAAAACTGAGAAGTGTCACATTTTCAAGAGCGATAATATTGTTTTCTCACCTTAATTGGTGTCAAAATAGGGGTCACTTTTTTAAGGAGAGAGATTCTCACTCCAGAAATTTTAGAGAGTATCTGTCCGTTTGTCCGTCTGTCGCACGATAGTGCCATCAAAAATACGCTATTGACTTGCAATTTGATACACATGTTTACGAACTACATGGAATTAGCTGTATAGTTTTTGGTGTGTATTCCATTTGTAATTCGTGTACAGGGGCACACCAAAGTTTTTCTTACTATAATGGCCTATGGACAGAATTTGTATGTACCGCAATAACGGCCGCAAAAATCCTCCAACTTGCAAATCGGTACGCATGTTGAGGCTTCGTATAGAAATAGCTGTATATGTTTTTTTTTTTTTTTTTATGTCTATATTGTTTATGGACTATTATGAAAGCCCGGTTCAGGAACGGACCGAATTCCAAACGCGGGAATAATTTCAATATCAAACTCGAAATGTGTAAAACACGGCCTGATGCTGTGTGCGTGCCAATAGATCAGAGTTTGTTAACGAAACCATTTTTAAATTGATGAAATCAATGATTGTAGTGAATCAACGAAGTCTTTGCTCGCTTCGCTCGTCAATATATTTAAAGGGAACTCCTCTCTATATCGCTTTATTAAAAAAAATATATATATAAAAAAGAATTAAAATAATAAAAAATTAAAAATTAAAAAATCATGAAATTGTTCGAAAGCCGGCTTCAGAGACCGCTGCCCTCGGCAGCGAATCACTCCTTCGCAGACTCTCGGTTGCTTATGCCTATTGCCTGCTGTGGTCTTCCAGTTGGGTGCTTTTCAGACGACAGTTTCGAAACAGACTGTATCGAAAAACTGAAGTATCAATTTTATGTTTAAATCCGATTTATATATGAACAACATTATACATGGAGTACATATTTATTTCTTTCACGCTATTTTCTATATTTATTTCATTTAATCGATCAACCATAAAGTGACCACAATTTCACACCAAATAAATATTACAATATGCTATGATCGAGTACATTATCGCATGAGACAATTAATTTTTTGTGGTTATAATAGTAGTTGAGTTAGTCAATACTATTTGGTATAACGAAAAATAAATAAATAATTAAATATGTAAACCTGATCATGGTACAGCCTTAATATAGACATTTTAATTTTTATCGCCATTTTGGACAAAAATATATTATTTAAGCGATTATTATTTATGTTTCTTTCTTGTTTTTTCTTTTTCCTTTCCTTTTCTTTCTTTTCTGTTTTTCTGTTTTTTATTTTATTTATATTTTTGATGCGCTACTTGGCTTGAAATGGCTTTCGCGACAGTAGTGTCCTTGGCGAGAAATGTCCGATCTATTTCAGCATCAAAATTTTAAAAATTACCCAGAATTATCAATAAGTAAAACTCTTTAATATAAAACTGAATTAGCTTTCATGCCAAGCGCGATTCATCCATACCAAAAACATACTATTTAAACAAAACAAAAAAGAAAAAAGAATCTAAAATTGAGGTATATTAAAAAAGGTTGTGGTTGATTTTTTATTCTATTTTCAAGTTTCCATTTTTTTATATGCATGAGCAAATTTAATATTTTATAATTTTTAATTTTTCGCGTAAAAGCATATTCCATTTTATGCTGAAAAAAAAAATAATAATAACTCGTTTTTTTTTTTTTTTTTTTTTTTTGCGACAATGAAAAATTTAAATATCCAATTTTAAAGCTATTACCATGTTATTGTTTTCATATTTAATTAATTTTAAAAAATCTAATCAAAAAATCGTTACAAATAAGGTACCAAATGAAAGAGACGATTTTTCTGAATCCGTTGGATTAAACAGCTTATCGATCGGACAATTAGATTATTTTAAATTAACTAAAGTATTAAAATTAGGTGGCAACTTGCGTCCACACAGAGTCCAAGGAAATCTCTTAGCCGTTTATATATATAGATATACAGGGACACGCCAAAGTTTTTCTTATCCTTGCGGTCTATGGGGTGAATTTAGGGGAATTTGCAGGGGAATCATTCCCCTGCATTCAAGAAAATAAAATCACCGTACATTACTGAAATACTTACACTGATGTTTTCTGTAGAAAATTTGTGCTCTTAGGCTTCCTAATTAATATACAGGCCTTTAAGTGGTTCGACAATATCATGTAATCATCCAAATTATGTCAAATTTCGAACAGTTTATTCATGAAAAACGTAGAATAAATTGAATAGTTTCTACTGATTTATACAATGTTTATGGTTCGTTTACAGGGACACACAAAACAATTTCATGATATCATTGCCTATAGACAAATTTTTATTTAAGCGCATTTTAGCGTGTTTATGCTGCATTCAACATAATGAAATTAACATACACTATAAATATGTATAAAAACATGTTTACTCTAAAAAAAGGGATATGTATAGACTAAATGATTTATTTACGGGACTACACAAAAGAATTCGGTTGACATTCTGTAATTATATAAATGATGCCAAATTAGGTTGAAATATTAATGAATTATAATTAATTAATTAGGTGTATTCTTTTTAGTGTATATAATTAATGTGGCTGCTTTTGCGGGATACATAAAATAATTTCGTTCTATTATGGTCTATAGTTGGTATTTCATAAAAGTGTATCTTAACATGGTTACACCTAATTAAATATAAGGAAATTTTATTAGAATTTTAAAAGCATGTTTTTCTGTGGAAAAAGGTGGGCATAGAATTGGTAATTAATTTACAGAGTTACACAAAATAATTTCGATATGTTATGCAATCATTTTGCATGAAATTTGGTACAAGTATTTATGAATTACAGGGAATTAATAGAAGACTATCAGTTATTAGGAATACATGTATATACAGATATATACGGATAGTTATAAAAAGAGAGTTACAGCAGAGAGTTGAGAGGGGCGGTAACCCCCTCCGAAACGTTTCTACTAATGTAGAACGTCTACCGATTCAATATATATACATTATATAATAAGGAATAAATGAAAATATACGTGATGCAAATAGGATATTGAGGCGTCTGATCTACAGATCCACTAGTTATTATTCTTCAGCGTTGCCATTGTTTATGTGCCGAAATGTCAGTGGAGGCCTCCAAGTGGTGACTCAAAGAGATTTTGGGTTCTGCCTGTGTGTCTGTATGTATCGCGATAACGGTCACAAAATCAAGCTGTTGACTTGTAATGTAGCTCATATGTTCATAAGACACACGAATCAGCTGTATTGTTTTGGATGTGTATTATATTTGTACTTCGTGTACAGGAACACGCCAAAGTTATTTTATCATTACGGCCTATGGACAGAATTTGTATGTACCGCAAAAGCAACCGAAAAAATCCTCCGACTGACTTGCAAATTTGTGCACACGTTCAGGCTTTGTATAGAAATAGCTGTACAGTTATTTTTATGTCTATATTGTTTATGGATTTTCTATAGGGACATGCCAAAAATGTTCTTATCATTAAGCCCTATGGGGGTGAATTTCGTTTAAGCGCATTTTAACATCGCTACTCTGCATTCAAGAAAATGAAATTGTCGTTCATTACTGAGATACTAAAACTTATGTTTTTTTTCTTAGGCTTCCTAATTAATGTACAGGACCTTACAAATGTGTACAGACAATGTCCCATAATAATCCAAATTTATGGCATATTTCGAACAATTATTCATGAAATACGTAGAATCAGTTGAATTGACTTTACTTGTGTATACCATGTTTATAATTCGTTTACCGAAATGCACGAAATAATTTCGAGGCTTTAGAGCCTATGGACAAAGTTTTATTTAAGAGCATATTAACACGTTTATGCTGCATTCAATATAATGGAAGTAAAATTAAGGCTATCAGTTACATTATAAATATGCTTAAAATTCAGTTTTCTCTAAAAAAGGGGGTACAGATTAAATAATTTATTTACAGGGCCACACAAAAGAATTCTGATGATATTCTGTAATCATCCAAATAATGTCAAATTAAGTTGAAATATAATTCTAAGATTCTAAGACGGAAGGTGGTCGTTCACCACTATGCAGCAATTTTGAGCGATAATTAGGTGTATTCTTTTTATTCATGTATATAATAACTATGATTCCTTTTCAGGGACACACAAAAGAATTTCGTGCGATCACGGTCTATAGACAGTATTTCTTAAAAAGTGCATTTTAACATAGTTACACCCAATTAAATATAATGAAATGTTGTCATAATGTTTAAAAGCATGTTTTTCTGTGTAAAATAGTGAGCATAGCATTGGTGATTAGTTTACAAGGTCTCACAAAATAATTCCAATATACAGTCCGTTAAGAAATTATAAGACCACTTTAATTTTGTAAATTATAAAAAAAATAAAGATTCTAATCATAATTTAAATACATACAATAACATACTGCTCTATATTTTTTTATAATTAGTTTGCAATAACTTGGTATAATGCAATAAATGTTTAATTAAAATATATATTAGAAATAAGTGAAAAATAACCTGTTAAGAAAATATAAGACCACTTGTCAAAAAACAAAATTGTATAAAAAATTAATATGATATTGGTCCTCCATTTTTCCTGATGACTCCAAACACTTTGTTTTTCATTGAAGTAACCAGGTGATTAAGTTCAGTTATAGAAATATTGTACCATTCTTTTACAATGGCTACTTCCAGTTCATTGGCAGATGAAAATTGTTTATTATTAGCATAAACTTTGCGAGATAATATACCCCATAGGTTTCCCATGGGGTTCAAGTCTGGACTTCGACTTGGCCATGGAAAAACATTAATTTTTTCTTTTTTAAACCACTCTAGTGTGGATTTAGATGTATGACAAGCAGCATTGTCCTGTTGAAACATCCAGTTAGCACCACCTAATAAACGTCCAAACGGTATCATATGATCATATAGCATAGACTGATATTGTGTAGAGTTCATATGACCCGAAATCCGCTGTAAATCACACAAACCCTCATAACTGAAAGCTCCCCAATTCATTACTGATCCTCCACCCATTTGTCGACTGAAGCATTCTTTTGGTTCCTTCCTCAAGTCATGCCAATAGTGTTTGTAACCATCAAGACCATCAAGGTTAAATTTCTTTTCATCAGAAAATATAATTTGTTTCCACTCTTTATTCCATGACATGACATTTTTAGCCCATTTTAATCTTTCTTCTCGATGGCATTTCAATAACTTTGGTTTTTTCTTCAATTTCATAAATTTCGTATTGATATTTAATTTAAGACTCTTCCAGACTGTTACATGTGAAGTTTTCTTGCTGAAACGTTCCGAAATTTCACGAGTTGAAAGTCCTTTTTTAGTTGACAGTCGAAAATTTTGTCTATTATCACGTGCTGTCAAAATATTTTTTCTACCAGATCGTTTTATTTTGTTTGAATAATCTTTTCTAATTATGGCATTATGAATGGCAGTTTTAGAACGGTTCATTAACCTCGCAATATCTCTTTCATATTTACCAGAACCTTTATAAAATAAAATTTTTCTCACTTCGCACTCCGATAATTCTTTACCTCGAAGCATCGTCAAATTAATCGTAGATAACACATTCAAAACCTAAACCTTTGCTTCTTAGGTAATGCTTTTACGAAACACTGACGCATGCGCTTTATATTGAGTTTGACGTCATGTACAATATGCTAATTTTCTCAGGTGGTCTTATAATTACTTCACAGTCACAGTCTTTAATTTTTAGAAAAATGAATAAGTTTTAATGAAATTTAATTTAATTTTAAAAGTTGGAATTAGTATAGGATGCGTTTTCCTATCAATTTTAAATACGCAACTAAAAATTTGCATATTATGCTCTCTTCTTCAGAAATGCACCAATACGCTTGTGGTCTTATAATTTCTTAACGCACTGTATTATGCAATCATTTTGCGTGAAATTTGGTACAAGTATTTTTGCGTTAGAAAATATTAAAATAAGGCTATCAGTTACTAGTAATATATATATATATATATATATGTATATACGTATATACATATACAGATAAGTATGGAAATAGAGATGCAGAGCCCCCCCCCCCTCAGAAACGTATCTGTTTATGAAGCGAGTCAGTTGAGTCAATATGTCTATTATATAGCAAGAAACAAATAAAAATGGCAATTTGTGCAATGTATCATGCAAATAGGACGATGAGGCTAGTGATCTTCAGATCCACTAGTTGTTAAAATAGGGGATCAGAAAGTTATATTTTGATGTGTGTTGCTTAGTAGACGATTTCTGTACTACTTAATACCAAAATACAAGCGATTTTCTAAAGTAGAGTTTCGACAGATTTTTTTTTAATTTGTATTACTCACTTATATTTATTTTTCACAGCAATACTTTCAAGAAAACATTTGGTATCAATCAATTTTTCATTTTAAGGCGTAAATAATACTGATTTGTTTTAAATTTGAAAATTTTTGTACAAATTTCTTTTTTACCATAAAGAGAATAATAATATGTAAAAAATTGTTTTATTTACTATATGTTTTTTCAAATTCAAATGTATTTAGAAATAAACAATCACGTTTTTCTTCACCAACATGGTTTATCTGGTGGAGAAATGGTTAACGCTGTTTCTTTTCTATGGGAAATTCTCGTTTGAATTATCGTTTCTCGCAGAGAATATATATATATATATTCCGCTTTCATGTAGAACGAATAAGTAGTCATTTCAGGAATCCTTAAACTACAAATTTATATTTCTGAGTTATTCGTTTAAGGTTAACAAATAACCTGGATCGACAAAATGATCAAGAATTTCTAGTTTATAATTTTCTAGATGTTGAAACAATAATATGGATATTATGAATCGTTTAATATTGGGAGAAATACTCGCGTAATTTCCTAGAATTGGGTCGTAAAACAAGATTATAGTTACTAAATTTCGCCTCTTATGTTCACATTTATTTTCTGTTACTTTTAAACGAGATTGTTTACAATAATTTAGGAAAACGTTCTAGAATTCTAATAGCGGATTTTAGAACTCGCTAGCAATTGAAACTAGAATTTATGATGACATGGAAGTATTTTTACTAGAGCCACAATTTAGTTTCTAGATGTTACTCGCAGAAATGTTTTCAGTGCAGACAGAGATTGATTAACATCATAGTACACAACCATCTATATTTTTAGCAAAAAATATTGTTTTATTCATAACAAGAAATTCTATGCTTCAATTAGCAAATGATTGGATCATTATTAGAAGGTGGTAATGCAAAAGAATCTAAATTACTCATATCTGAATAGGCACTATTAGTTTAAAAAAATAATTATATCTTTATTATTACGACGAAATTGAAGAAAATAATTGAAAAATTATTGTTAAAAATTAATGCTGACAGTGGGGTCCATCTTTCACTAGGTCCGACAGTGCGGCCAGTCCAGTGTTGCCAGATTTGGGGACTTTTACTCAATATACGCCACTATATTTGAACTGTAACGGTTGCCTAACCACTTCGAAGACAAATCGACATTTATATATGCCAAGTATTACTTCTAAAAATTGTTGGTGACAGTTGAATAAAAAAGTTCCCAAGTCTTGCACCAATGGGACAGTTTTCAAGCATGGATGTTTATAGTGATTACGAATCTATTCTACACAGTTGGTTGCTGTGCAGTTTGCAGATAGTGTGCAAACAATGAACATAGGACGATAAAGTAAAAAAATATAAACCGTTTATACACACTCATTGAAATCAGTGTTGTCAGATTGGGGACTTTTTTTATTCAACTATCACCAATAATTTTCAGAAGTGATATTTGATATACATAATAGACGATTAATCTTCGAAGTGATTAGGCAGCCGTTAAAGTTAAAATTTAGTGGTGGCTATTGAATACATTGAAACTATTAAAAAGCCGTAACAAGTTTTTTCTTTTTTTTTTTTCCTTGAAATAGTTTTTTATGCTTAAATTTTAGATTTACTTACAGTGGTATAAGACCCATAATATGTATATATTACATCCTTGATTTTGATGATATTATTTGCCTCGAAAGATATTTTACTTATTTCATTCCAATTACCTTGGAAAGCAAACCTTACAACACAATTCGAAAACGTGACATTCACGTAAAATATTTTTTTAATAATCATACAAGGTGTCAAGTGTTACGCTTTTTTTTTTTTTTTTTTTTTTTTTAAATAGAAATTTTTTTAAAATTTTTTGCAAGATAGTTGGGGTTAAATAAGTTAAAAGTTTCTACAAATAATAATAATAATAATAATAGCGGTGTACATATAACGCAAGTCTTGATAGCTGTGTTATATAGACTTAAATTAAGCTAATATGACTTCGTATAAATGTAGCCTGTTAATATATAGAACACATATTTACGGTTATTTAAAGATGTATCCAGTTACTTAAAACAGTTCAAGATATCTTCTTCATTGCTTACAAATCATATAAATTGAAGTGTGAATTTTTTTTTTTTATCTATTGTTTTATATCCTTTGTTATTATTTAATGCTATATCCTTTAGATTTATTTTTCCTGTATAACACAATTTTAAAGTATCAGAGCTGTTTAAACATATATAAAAATTATCAAATTCTACTCTCAAAAAGATGAATATAATATACGTTTTTCTAGGGGTATGATACATTTTTATTCATTGATTAAAAATAATTCCCGTATAAATTTCTTTTTTAATGTCGATGGCCCTTTCTTACATACATAACTAAATGTAAAAAGAAAGAATATGCAATGCTCGGTTGATTCTGATTAAAATTCTACAATACCCAGTCATCGAATGTTGGAATATCGCAAAAATGAGTATCATAAGTATGAGGCTTTCTGAAACTAAACATATGTGCAGTACTAGTTACAATTTCATCGTGTACATACAGCATTTTTATCATGTCTATAACAATCAAACCATTTGCAGAAGTATTTTTATTTAGATTTCACAACTACCAACCGTTCTGTATTTAGGATACCAGTACTTTTTAAGATTTTTTTTTTTTTTTTTTTCTGAAGGGTGGAAAACTTTTTTTTATATAAGTAAAAGCTAATAAAACATTTCCATAAAATGGTATCGGTATCCAAAGTGTGGAACGATGGTCAGCTATGAGATTTGTCATTGCCTTTTAGAAATAAATCTGTTAGATAACCGTGCGTATATTGTGCAATTAAATAAGCGTGTTTATGACAATGCATTTGGTGGTTTGTTTTTATTATATTATATTATATTATATTATATTATTTATTTTTACAATAACTGACAGTTAAAAATTGAATGAATTGAAAAATTATATTTATAGGCGCAAGTGTGCATAATCTGCATCAAAAGACGTGATAAGAAGAAAAAGTATGTTATTAGTTTATGATTCAAACAAATTATCTTATCTAAATCTTATCCAGAGAGTCAATAAAGGTAAAACTTAAAGTTAATGAAACCTTGCTATAGAAATATAAAAGGAAAAAGAAAAATTAACGATAGTAATCTTTGCTGAAATTCGATTATATTAACATGAATGTTAATATAATACGATTAACAATAGTTTTAAATTGAAACATACTAAACAATGTACTTATTTTAATATTTTCAACTGAAACAAATTATTTTAACCAAAATCATCGCTACTTATCTCACAAAGAATGTTAAAAAGAAATAAATTTTATGTTTAGAAATATAATTACTTAATTTTTTATTAAAATGAAAAGAATAATCTTTTTTGAACATACTAAAAAATGCATATTCTTCCTTTTTCTCGTTTATTTAAAACTATATTCCTTTCACATTCACTTATTGAAGATACAACTATAAAAAATAAATATTTTCCGTCAGGTACTTCTTACGAGAAATTGATGATGTACATTTTCAATTTGATTGAAACAATAGCTTTAAAGATTTATTTTGCGAGGGGAATTTTCTGCATTTACGCTGCGATGAATTTAAGAATATTTTATTGATAGATATAACTGAGATGTGCTCTTTGTATTTGAAAGATACATATTATATTTACTCAAATACACATTATGAGATCAGAAGGTAATGAAAAATGAAGGATAATGTATACTGTTTTGATTTTCTTGAAATCATCTTTTGAAAAAGTAAAATATATAAACAAAGAAAAATAAAAATAAAATGAATAAAAATACTATTTAAAAGGGTGAAAGAAAAAGTGAGTAATGTGATTTTTTAAAGATTTTGAAGAGTAAATTAAGAAAACAATTAACACAAAATGAAATGTTTAAATTTATACAAGCCAGAGTTGCCAACTTTTTTAATTTATTCCGGAGCATTTTTAGCCCCGCCCTTTTTTCACACCGGAAATTTTAAAGAATGATTTTCCTCTTACTTAACCATTGCCATGTACTACAGAAAAATATTCTATAAAATTTCTGGTGCGAAGAGAAGGCGGGGCTAAAATTGCTCCGGAATAAATTATAAAAGTTGGCAACTCTGACAAGCTATTATTTCCATTGTTATGTAATAAACCATAAATGAATACAACTTTTAATAGTTAAAGTGAAACTTTTAGTTTCGGGAAACTTACATAATTATTATTAAAAATTTTTAGTAAGTATGGGATAATTAATTATCCTTTGCATTTTATTACACACTGCAAGCTCTTATGCATTGTCTGAACAAGCTTTTCAGTATTGGATAGAGTAATTTTTGCCTATTCTTCGTTCAATTTGCATATTAAACCCTTTTTTGATGCTATATTGTGTTTGCGAATGTTTTTTTTTTTTTTTTTTTAGTTTTTCCCAGAGTTTTTCTATTGGATTAGGGTCTTAGGATTGAGGGGATGTCTATAGCCGTCTAGGAATATGATGCATCACTCTTTAAAAAAAAGCAACTTTGCTGCAAGAAATTTTCTGTCATACCCGAAAATTACGAAAAAATTACGCTGATAGAACGTATTTTTCTGAATTACATGAAATTTCTGGCAGCAAACTGCCGCAAACAGGACTTTTTTTGACAGTGTAATTACAGAAAAATACGTTTTGTCAGCGTAATTTTTTCGTTATTTATGATTTTTTTCTCAAATTAGAGATATTTTCTGGCAGCAAAGTTGCATCTTTTTAACAGTGTAGCATATATTCTTTAATTATCCTAGCTGTATGCTTAGAAACATTGTCCTGTTCAAAAATGAAGTCATTTTTAACTCCGAGTTTTTCATCACTTGCTTTTAAATTTTTCTTTAATATGTCCAAAAAAAGAAACCTATCCAATATTCTGTCTGTTATTGTGGAAATTTCCGGCTCTATTAGAGAACATATATCCCCACACCATGACACCATCTCCATGCTTAATAGTTGAACGCAAAATTTCTACATATAATATTATATTCGGCTTTCTTCAAACTATAAAGTGACTATTTAACTTAAAAATTTTGAATTTGTATTCATGTGATAAGATTACTTTGTTCTAGAACTCAGGAGGTTTATTTAAATGACTTTATGCAAATTTAGTTCTCTTTTTTGATTAATCTTCAAAATGTATGTTTTGCTCTGGTTTTTCTCCCTTGAGAACAAGCATTTCTAAGCACATTTTGCACAGTTTCTTGGGAAACTTTTTTATTGCTTACCGCATTCAGATCTGCCACAATATTATAATAAGAAACTTTAGGATTAATTTTGATTTTTCGAATTATTTTTCTTTCTTATCTTACAGATGATTCCTTAGACTGTCCACATCTCGGTCTTACACTAGACTTCCTGCATGCAAAATGTTTTGTATTACGCGTTGAATAATAGAATGAGGTTTATCGACAGTTTTACAGTTTTGACGAAGAGGGTTTGTTCATTTTCTTAACTTTATTATCAAATGCCTTATAGCTAGAGATATTTCTTTCTCTTTTTCCATAATATGATGTTAATAACGTTTAAGTTTTTAACAATTACTAAAATACAGACCTGTCTATTAAAGGAAAGCAACTGTCTTCCCGTCCATCTTGGTTGTGATTCTTTTAACCAGAAATCAGAGCCTGATTAAGGGGGAAGCACACATTATTTATACTTACACCGTTGTTTTTTAACAAATACTTTTCTCCTATAATGAACAGAAAATTCTCATTAAAAATTATTTTAAAAGAATTCTGGTGTCTAATAACGGTGAGTAAATTGGATTGTTTTACACCGTTTATTTTTTATAAAAAATATTTCCTTGTCAAAGCGTGGAATTTCTATGACATGAAGTAAAAAATAATTGTAAAAATATTCCGGTGAGAGCGGAGATAATGTGTGCTTCCCCCTTAATCAGGCTCTGCCAGAAATATGACTGATAATATGTAAGTTTTTGCAATGGTTATCTATGTGTACGCATATTTTTGGAAACAGTTTAAAAGCTTATCTGAAAAGAACATTTTTTATTAAATTTAGTAATCATTTAAGGAACTATTTTGCAGTGTTGCTTTGGTTAATGTAATCATAAATTTAACGAAAAATTTGACAATTTTTTAATATATATATATATATATATATATATATATATATATGTAGAATCTTGGCTGGGCGTCTAGGGGTGGGGCAATGAAGAGGTGCGATTAAGATAACTAAAAACATTTATTACGTACACAACACAGTTTACACAAAGATAAAATGATAATATTAGCAGGGTTACCATCAATAACATTTGCTGGTTTCGAGGCCTAATACACATAACAAGCTCTCTTCATTACTAGGACTAACAGAAAGTAACATATATGAGCACTGACTCGCTCTACAATTCACATTAGTACCTACGCGTACTATTTCTAATAAGTGAGATTATGGTATAGAGCTCTCCATGGCTCTACCGAGCTATTACGAGCACTACAAGCTCTAATTGATGAAAAGGACAACATCAGCCTTCGCGCTGACGGTCTCAACATCTTTCCATGGCGGACAGCTCTCTACTGACTCCCGTCCGTCATCTCGTTCAAAGATAAACATCAGAGACAGCGCCATCTGTTGGTTGTGCAAGGAACTTCCCACAACGCTCGGCTATTCTGATGTGCGGTGTCCTCACCGTAAACCAGCCTGGGATACTAAAGGATATCTGCAAAATACAATTAAAAGAAAAAAAACAAAAAAGAGAAACAGACATTAAAAAAAAAATATGTACATAAAAATTCACAGTTAACGTTTTCTTTAAAGTTTATCAGTCCAATTTGATTTTAGTTTAGTCTGTGGACCATAATTTCATATAGTCTGCAGAAGTACTAGTATGTATAGGTCCTTCGTGATCACCTATCTTCTCGACTTCATATCTGTCTTTGGACTTTACTCGCACAACTTTATAAGGACCTAAGAATTTTGGTCTTAGTTTCATGCCGGTTCCAAACTGAGTTCGCTGGATGGCAACTAGATCATTAATTTTATATACATGGGCTTTCTTTCTCTTCTTGTTGTAACATCGGCGATTTTCTTCTTGAATCTTAAGAATGTTTTTTCTTGCTTCTTCACGAATGGTGTTAAGATTATCAAGTATGGAATTTATCCTTTCCTCTTCGAGAAGTTCTAGTATTCTCTTATCTTCTTTCTTTCTCATTGTTATTCCAGTGAGTAGTTTAAAAGGAGTTCTTTTGGTACTTCTCGATGTGGTGGAATTAATAGTTCTCTGAACAGCCTCAACAAACTTGTACCACTTGTTAGGGTCATTTATACATAACTTGGATAATACAGGAATGATTGTTCGATGAAGTCTCTCAATTTGAACCTTCCCTCTTGGGATTCCGGTTGTGATGGTGTCATGTTCGATTCCCTCTGATTTACAGTAATCTGCAAACTCCTTAGATATGAACGCAGGTCCACGATCAGATATTATTCTTGCGGGGTTACCAAAAATAGCAGCTTGCTGTTTTAATTTTTGCAAGGCGTCTGCTGAAGAAGTTGATTTGACTGGATATAGCCACGAAAATTTACTAAATCCATCGATGACGGTGAAAATGTGATTGTAGTTTTTGTTAGTGGTTGGTAATGGACCCACAAAATCGATGTGATACGTGGATAATGGTATATCTCTTTTAGGGATAGGGTTCAAAAAACCTTCTCCTTTTCCCTGTTTCTTATTTACGAGAATACATTCTACACAACTTTTTACAACGTTATCTACGCATTTTTTCATATTAGAAAAATAGTAGTCTCTTTTTACTAACTCTTCAGTTTTATTAGCCGAAAAATGTCCTAAGGCATGACATTTCTTTACGACCTCGATTTGCATGGTCTCTGGGACAATTAGTACATCCCTATCATTTAACACTTTATATAAAACATTATTTTTTAACACATATTCGTCATTTTGGTTTTGTTGTAAAAGAGATTTCATAGTATTGATAAACTCATCATTTTCTTGAGCAGTAGCAATACGATGAGTAAGGGTATCAGTATTTACAGCCATTACAGGGTGTCTGCTAAGCGCGTCAACATGCTGCATTTGTTTACCAGGTCGATGTTCTACTTCGTAGTCGAATTCCTGTAGCAGGAAAGACCACCTGGCTACCTTAGGTGTCAATTCACGTTTATCTAAAGTTTTAGTGAACGCTTGACAGTCAGTATAAATTTTAAATTTACTATCTAATAAATAGTTCCTAAATTATTTAAGGGCTTCTACTATCGCTAACACTTCTAACTCATAACTACAGTATTTTTCTTCTTGTACAGAGGTCTTTTTACTCATATAATGGATTGGATAGTACTGTCCATCGTCATCTTGTTGTAATAGGATTGCACCGAATCCTAATTTAGATGCATCTGTATGAACTTCTAACTTATAGCCTTGCTTAAAAAGGTGTAAGACAGGCGTATTAGATAAAATGTTTTTCAGCTTTTGAAAAGCTAATTTCTGCTCTTGCTCGAATTTAAATGGAGTGGAAGCACGTAATAAGTCACTGAGTGGTCTTGCTATGTTGGCATATGAACGAATAAATTTTCTAAAGTAACCCGTTAAACCTAAGAAACTCTGCACTTCCCTAGCATTACGGGGTTCTGGGAAATTTTGGACTGCAAGAGTTTTTTTCTACTGAGGGTTTAATCGTGCCATTCTCAATTATGTGACCTAAGAAATCGATCTTACGTTTCAAAAACTGACATTTCTTTAAATTTAACTCTAGACCAAATTTTGATGCCGTTTCTAACACACGTTTTAATTTATCTAACCCTTCATTCTCATCTTTAGATGGAATAATTATATCATCTAAATAAATAATTACAGTACCATCTTTCAATAAGTCTTTAAACACATAATTTACATATCTTTGAAATACTAAGGGACTATTACATAATCCATAGGGAACTTTTAGAAATTCATACTGGGCATTATCGGTCACAAAAGCTGTATATTTCCTACTTTTTTCCTCTACATCAACTTGTAAAAACGCATTCTTTAAATCTAGTGTCGAAAAAACTTTACCCTCCCCTAATCTATCAAATAAATCCTCAATATTTGGCAACGGGTATTTATCTTTAATAATTTTCTTATTTAAAGCACGATAATCACAGCATAACCTTATTCCTCCATCTTTTTTCCTACACACCACTATTGGCGAAGCATAATTTGATGTACTTTCTCTAATTATACCATCCTTTAACCACTGGTCAATTTGTCTATCCACCTCTGATTTCTCTACAAATGATAATCTGCAAGAGCGTAAGCACACTGGTGTATCATCAGATAAAATAATGGACATTTTTAAATCAGTACTTTTTGTTTTAACTGGCTTATAACTTTTTATTAACTCGCTTAATCTCTCTTTTAACGACTTATCTAAAATATAACTGACATCGAATTTTTCTTCTTCTGAAAAATTGCACATATTTGAAAAAAAAGAATCCATTTCATTTTCCTTTCGATCGAATACAGGAAAAGAACACTCTTTTGCTTCATCGAAATTGCTTTCCCCCGAACTCAGAAAACTATCTTTCCCCCCTACGTCGCTGAAATTCGAAACATCTGTTTTCTCCCTATTTTGTGGTTTCAAAATATGAAAGATATTACCAGGCAGAATTACGTCGCATGACAAATTGTTGCATAAAGCACCGATTATGTTTACTGAATCATGATTAGGTAAAGATATTTTAAATTCAGTCAGATTTGCATCTTTCTTTTCATTAAAGCAGCTAACTAGAGTGGTTGAAGAAATAACATTTTTAGTCTGTAGAATGCTATTTTTATTTACAATTAGAATCGAAGAACCTGAATCTTTCAACGCTTTAAGTGGGATATCATCCACTAAAATATCAACATATTCGAGCTCATTAACAATTAGGTTAATCGGACTTGTTTCGGATTGAACTACTGAATTCGTAGGAAGATTTTCACGGAATTCTTTTTTCTCTGAAATACGTTTAGGACACACTCTAGCGAAATGAAATGTTTTCCCTTTTGCACCACAAATGTAACACATTCTTTCATGCTTTTCGTGAGTTTGATTAGATACCGAATTACGTATTATGGGATCTTTATTATTATAATGTGTCTTTCTAAAAGGAGTTTTGTTTACAAACCGCTTATTCTCTGAACTTTCGTTTCGCGTATTATTATTAGTTTCAATTAACGATTTCCCTCTAGAAGAGTAGAATAAATCACACTCCCGACCTAATTCGTTGGGTTTAAACCAATTTTGACCTTCTCGAACACTAATATGTTCCTTAGTTCTAGAATCCAACGTTTCATATAATTTATCAGAAACTATAAGATCACACAATTGCTTAACGTCGTTAACCCCTCTCAATCTACAATAGTAATCGAAAGAAGCGCTTAGACGAGAAGCGAATTGGACATGAGATTCTGAGGGATTACGCGACGCATTTTTAAAATTACTTAAACATTCACGCGGCGTTGGTTGAAATTGTCTTAAAATTAATTCCTTAACTTTTTCATAATCGTTAATTTCTTCGGTGGTTACGTACGCAAGAACCTGATTACATTTATCCCCCAATAAATTAATCAATATTTCCGATTTAAATTTAGCCGGTACATTTTTAGAAACGAATGCTTTTTCAAGGGATTGAAAAAATAAGTGCAAAGCTTCCGGTTTCTCAGGTACTGAAATGGTTAAAGTTCGAATACTTCTAATTAAATTTTCTAATGATTGTGAAGTAGTTTCTGAATTTGATTGCTCAACATTATTACTAGAATTATTTGCTGCAGCCTGTAACTTTAAATTCTGTAACTCTATTTCTTTTTCTAACTGGGATAATTTAATTCTTTCTATCTCAATTTTGGTTTGTTCTTCTACAGATTTCAACTTTTGTTCTTCTACTAACATTTTAATAACACCTCTAACAAATTCTAAATCATTCTTATAAATATCAGAACTCTCAATCAAAGTTTTGATTTCAAGTACCTTAGCTTTCGCCGGAACAGTTAGGCCTAATTCTTCAGCAATTGTTCTTAAATCGGCTTTTCTAATGCCTTGTAACACGTTTTGGGCCATTATAACTCTAAATAATTATTTAGACCCAAAAATATTTCAATACTTCTACCAAATTAATATCATACTTAAATAGAAACAAAATAATATGAGAACAATTTTCTCAAAAAATGATTCTATGGTTTTTGTTCTCAAATCAAAATTATCATGATTTTTAAATAACCACATGCAGAACAATTTGTATTATACAACAGAATATTTAGATCATCTTATATATTTCTTAATTATTACACATATTTCATATAATATCACCATTATCATTATTGTTCTCCATTTAAAAATTGTTATCACTTTCGTTTTAAAATAATATTGTTATAATATTGTTAAAATATTATTGCAAACAGTAATAAGCAAAATTATAAAAGATTACTCAGAATATTTTTTCAATCATAATTCTTATTTCTATTCATTCTTCTCAAGTAATGTATTTATTTAATTTCATCACACAGTGAAACCAAAAGTGTTTTTTAAAAAATATTTCACCATTAATCTCTCTACTGACTCCCGTCCGTCATCTCGTTCAAAGATAAACATCAGAGACAGCGCCATCTGTTGGTTGTGCAAGGAACTTCCCACATATATATATATATATAGGCTTTATGCGAGATTTATGCATTACTTATTTATTGTACGCAAACTTTTTTGACTGACTGTATATTTCTCTCATAAATTTCTAGTGTATGACTTACTATATACATGTTGTTAAAATCAATAAAATTAGCAGATAACCACTGCAATTGTAAATTTAAATACAACACACAGGCAATCCTACTCGTCTTTGATACATTTACCTAATTTATTAAATATTTTTTTTAGTGTTAGTTTCGTGTACTAAGTGTAGAGGTAATATTACAAAAATCTACCATGTTATGAAAATCTTTAATTTTGAATTACGAAAGAATTCAAAATTTACTTGAATCAGTAAAATTTTCAGATGTAATTAATAACTCTGTTGACACTGTTACGTCTACAAATTGTTATAATTAATATTAAGTTACCAGCTGTTCCTGCAGATGAACCTTTGTAGGCTAGGTTTTACGTACTATACAGATGTACTGTACATATAACCTAGTATGTAGACGCTCTCTCTTTGAATTATTATTATTATTATTATTGAATTATCTACACAGTTTCCATACATACTTTCATCTCGATATGTAATTATGTAAGTGTATGAATTATAATAAACTTTTTGATTTTTTACTATGTAATTAATATTATTAGATTTTTTTTTTTTTTTCATAATATAATATATGGTAAATTTGAGTTGCAAAAAGATAAATTTAATTTCCAAAATGTGAATTTAATTTACAACAGTATGAATTTTATTTGCAAAAGCTAAATTTAATTTCAAAAACCTTTATAAAACCCCGTTGTTCTAAAATAAACACTGTAATAATGTTCTACGAATTGTTTAATAAGTTATTGTTGGAACGCTTTTTTATAGCCCGTTTCTACACTTTTAAAACAAAATTTGTATAACGTGCATGCATCTGAATTAACATAAGCATATGAAGTAATTTAACAGGCGACAGTACAATAAAGAAACTTTGAATAGTCGATTTTAATTTTGAACCTCTAATAATTCTTCTTCTTTTTTTTTTTTTTTTACTTTAATTATATTAACTTCCAGATTATTTATTCCATTATTATTAAAAATATGCGCATTACTTAAAAGAAAGTCTTAATTTTGTTGTTATTTTAATAGTGTAAGGACAGTTTTGTTTTTCCTGAAAAATAATTTGATTTTTTAAAATCGTCTTAAAACTTTTATTTATCGAAAAATTAACGTAGTCAATTTACATAGATTTTTCTTCTTCTTCTTCTTCTTATTTTTTTTTTTTTTTTTGTATATATTTTGCTCGAAATTACATCTTCTAAATTTACGCAAGGAAATTTATAATGATGTAAAGAAAATAAAAAATAGAACTAATCAATTGCACGCTAATCAAAATTTGCCCCGCATTAATTAAGAAAGCGTCTAAATTTTTTAACTAACTTAGTACTAACTTAGTAACTTACTAACTTATAACTAACTTAGTACAACATCAACAGCGACCATACTCATTGAAGGACTGTGCCATCGTGACTTATTCCTTTTCAGCATATGTGTCATCAGGGCGCCGTCAAGTCTGGGTTAACAAATACTGTTATTTCATGAGCTTGGTTTCAGAAGTAATTGACAAAAGTCTGAATTTTCAGGCGTGACACTAATTTCGCCGACTCTTTGCGAGGCGTCTAAAGGAATAGTAGATTGACTGAAGACAAGTTGCGAGCGAAGTGTTTCCCCGTTTCTATGTGTTTAGTAGAATAATTTGGAATGAGTTGTGTGGGGCATGTAAAGCTTAAGCTTGATTCACACTAGCGAGGAAAAACAAACGTAAAGTCGGTCCTACTGAAATTTCTTTTGATCTGGGTATTTAGCTACTACAAGCGCAATGGTGCATCAACGGGGACTTTTCTGCCTCTAACAACTTTATCGTCACCTCCCGTGGCGTGGAAATTGGCGTGGAAAAATTGTATTTTTTTCCGCAATATTCTTCAAAGAACAGTAAAAATAGCGTGTTTCATTGTAAACAGGTCCAAAAATTCAAAGGTCAATTTCCGATAATGGATAATTTACGATCATTCTGCACGCCGCACCACGCGCAAGTTTGAATCGAGCTTTACTAGTTCAGACTTGAAGCGTCAAACATTCTTGTACTAACAGTTCTTTTGCCGTGGTTTTTCAGCTGCTTCTATCATCAGCACGCATCAAATCTGTTTTCCTTACCCTAGCAATTTTTATAGCCACTTACTTTCGGGATAATCTGCATTGAAAATTCCATGTCAAACCAACACAAAAACCTGCATTTTTAACAAGAGGGGGTCAGGTTTTATCTGTGTTGGTTTGAACTGGAATGACCCAGCTGCTGACCATACCGATTTTGGATACCAGTATACGTATATACACATGCTTAAATAAGATGAAATTTTTCAGTAAAAAATACCGATATGCGAAAATTCGAACGATTTGTAATTGTGCGTATAAACCCTGTATACAAAGCGTGAACAAGCGACATCATCTCCTATATTATTAAAATCTGTACGCGTGTGTGTGTGTGTGTGTGTGTGTGTGTGTGTGTGTCTGTCTGTGAGAAACGGCTTGACGCAGCTAAGGCTCCGCCGCTAAAGGTCGCACGGACTTCGAACAGGTACCGTCGGACAGAGAATTTATCGCAGATCAGGGTTATCTAATTTGCTAAACGATGCGACCCTAATTAGCGGAGATATTAATTAAAACGTTGACCATTGTCTACCGAAAAATGACCCAGAATTCATGATTAAATGCTTAAAAAGTGACATTTTTACGGAAAAAGTGGAAAATAAATTAGAAATATCAGTCGTATCGTTACAAACAAGATACCATTGGAAAGGGCTTTTTTTTCTCAATCCGATGGTTTAAACGGCTTATCGATCGGACAATTAGATTTTTTACAATTAACTAAACTATAAAAAAATGTTGGCAACGAATCACAAGAATGTTATCTTTGCAGACATCGAGTCTACAGCAGTCTTCAACGGAAACACATCTTGTATTTAATGAAATCACGTGTTTCGTAGTGCGATTAAAAATTACAATTTTCTATTTTCTTCAATTTTTCAAATTTTACACATTTTATTTAGTATATAATATTTACACCACAAAACAAACTTGCATTTCAAATTTCATCGATTTTCGTCAATAAACAAAAGATTTACATTTTAATTGCAAATTAAATTTTATCTTTACACGCCGGACATTTTTGCAATATTCTAATACGCATATTTCAATTTCTAATTACGATTGATTTATTTTTTATACATCATACGAAAGATATTTTAAAGTTCTTTTGCATAATTCAAAGTTTTCAACAGATTTACACGTTTTGAGGTCTCCTGAATCAGTGTTCTTTCGTGGCGCTGTAATATTTTCAAATTTCAATATTTCAATTTCTAATTATGATTAAATTATTTTTAATACATCATTCGAAAGATATTTTAAAGTTCTTTTAAATTATCGAAAGTTTTCACCAGAATTACACGTTTTGAGGTGTCCTGAATCAGTTTTCTTTTATGGCGTTGTAATATTTTCAATTTTCAATATTACAATTTCTAATTATGATTAAATTATTTTTAATACTTAATTCGAAAGATATTTTAAAGTTCTTTTATATTATCGAAAGTTTTCACCAGATTTACACGTTTTGAGGTGTCCCGAATGAGTTTTCTTTTGTATCTCAGATACTAATTATAATAATTTCATAAGTAATACATCATTAGAGAGCTTTTTTGATTTGGAATCGAACAGTGGAATACAGAAATTTCTACCGCCTGATGGCGCTGTAATTTTTTCAAATTTCAATATTTCAATTTCTAATTATAATTAAATTATTTTTAATGCATCACTCGAAAGATATTTTAAAGTTCTTTTAAATTATCGAAAGTTTTCACGAGATTTACACGTTTTGAGGTCTCCTGAATCAGTTTTCTCTTATGGTGCTGTATTATTTTCAAATTTCAATATTTCAATTTCTAATTATGATTAAATTTTTTTTAATACATCATTCGAAAGATATTTTAAAGTTCTTTTATATTATCGAAAGTTTTCACCAGATTTACCGGTTTTGAGGTATCCTGAATTAGTTTTCTTTGTATCTCAGCTACTAATTAAAATAATTTCATAAGTAATACATCATTAGAAAGCGTTTTTGAATTGGAATGGAACAGTGGAATACAGAAATTTCTACCGACAGATGGCGCTATAATATTTTCAAATTTCAATATTTTAATTTCTAATTATGATTAAATTATTTTTAATACATCATTCGAAAGATATTTTAAAGTTCTTTTAAATTATCGAAAGTTTTCACCAGATTTACACGTTTTGAGGTGTCCTGATAACGTTTTCCTTTGCATCTCAGCTAATTGAGTTAGACCGTTCAAAATTGGTATACGTAGGTTAATCAGGAGGGGCTGAAAGGGTGGGGAAGAGATAGGCGTGCACCGCGCGCGTACCCCCTGCGCGCAGTGCGCACGGGACTGCGCGGCCGAAGGCAGTGGGGACCAGGTGCGACTTTTTAACCGATGAGAAATGATTTTTTTCATTTTCTTTTCTTAAGAATAAAAATTTGATTTGAGAAGGAGTATATGCGCGTATACCTTCACACGTGCGCGCGCAGCGCGCATGGGTTTGCGCTGCCGAAGGCAGTGGGGACCCGGTGTGAGTTTTTAACCGATCAGAAATGATTTTTTTTGGGGGGGCACGAAGGGTCAGGGAAGGAATACGCGAGCGCAGCGCGTGTATCCGTGATCTTGTGCGTGCGCAGCGCGCACGTGACTGCGCTGCCGAAGGCAGTGGGGACCCGGTCCGACTTTGTACCCGATGAGAAATGATTTTTTAAATTTTCTTTTCTTAAGAATAAAAATATGACTTCAGGAGGAATATGTGCGCGCAGCGCGCGTATACCTTCACACGTGCGCGCGCATGGGTCTGCGCTGCCGAAGGCAGTGGGGACCCGGTACGAGTTTTTACCCGATCAGAAATGATTTTTTTAGGGGGCACGAAAGGTCAGGGAAGGTATACGCGCGCGCAGCGCGTGTATCCCTTAAGTTGTGCGCGCGCAGCGCGCACGGGACTGCGCTGCCGAAGGCAGTGGGGACCCGGGCCGACTTTTTACCCAATCAGAAATGATTTTTTTTTTAAATTTCTTTTCTTAACACTAAAAATTACTGTTAGTGATTCATTAATTTTAGTGATTCATTTGAAAATACTGACCCGCTAGCGGGCGAAGCCAGCTAGTCTCCTATATTATTAAAATCTGTACGCGTGCGTGTGTCTGTGTGTCTGTCTGTGTGTCTGTGTGTCTGTGAGAAACGGCTTGACGCAGCAAAGGCTCGGCCGCTAACAGTCGCACGGACTTCGAACAGGTACCGATGGACAGAGAGTTTATCGCAGATCTGGGGTAGCTAATTTGCTAAACGATGCGACCCTAATTAGCGGAGATATTAATTAAAATGTCGACCATTGTCTAACGAAAAATGACCCAGAATTCATGATTAAATGCTTAAAAAGCGACATTTTTACGGAAAAAGTGGAAAATAAATTAGAAATATCATTCGTATTGTTACAAACAAGATACCATTGGAAAGGGCTGTTTTTTCTTAATCCGATGGTTTAAACGGCTTATCGATCGGACAATTAAATTTTTTAAAATTAACTAAACTATAAAAAAATGTTGGCAACAAATCACAGGAATCTTAGCTTTGCAGACGATCGTGTAGACAGCGGAAACGAAAAAAAAAGCACCTGCTACTGATTGATAAACAGATGGATTTTAAGTGAGATAACACAGGTAATACATCATTAGAAAGCGTTTTTGAATTGGAATGGAACAGTGGAATAGAGACATTTCTACCGACAGATGGCGCTGTAATATTTTCAAATTTCAATATTTCAATTTCTAATTATGATTAAATTATTTTTAATACATCATTCGAAAGATATTTTAAAGTTCTTTTAAATTATCGAAAGTTTTCACCAGATTTACACGTTTTGGGGTGTCCTGATTAAATTTGCTTTTGCATCTCAGCCAAATGAGTTAGATCGTTCAAAATTGGTATACGCAGGTTAATTAAGAGGGCCTGAAAGGGTGGAGAAGAAATAGGCGTGCACCGCGCGCGTATCCCTTAACTTGTGCGCGCGCACGCGACTGCGCTGCCGAAGGCAGTGGGGACCAGGTCCGACTTTTTAACCGAGGAGAAATGATTTTTTTCATTTTCTTTTCTTAAGAATAAAAATATGACTTCAGGAGGAATATGTGCGCGCAGCGCATATATACCTTCACACGTGCGCGCTCATGGGTCTCCGCTGCCGAAGGCAGTGGGGACCCGGTGCGAGTTTTTACCCGATCAGAAATGATTTTTTTGGGGGGCACGAAAGGTCAGGGATGGTATACGCGCGCGCAGCGCGTACATCCCTTAAGTTGTGCGCGAGCAGCGCGCACGGGACTGCGCTGCCGAAGGCAGTGGGGACCCGGGCCGACTTTTTACCCAATCAGAAATGATTTTTTTAAATTTCTTTTCTTAACACTAAAAGTTACTGTTAGTTTACTGTTACTGTTAGTTTTCTTTTCTTAAGAATAAAAATATGACTGTAGAAGGAATATGTGCGCGCAGCGCACGTATACACACGTGCGCGCCCGGTGCGAGTTTTTACCCGATCAGAAATGATTTTTTTAGGGGGCACGAAAGGTCAGTGGAAGGTATACGCGCGCGCAGCGCGTGTATCCCTTAAGTTGTGCGCGCGCAGCGCGCACGGGACTGCGCTGCCGAAGGCAGTGGGCACCCGGGCCGACTTTTTACCCAATCAGAAATGATTTTTTTTTTTTTTTAATTTTCTTTTCTTAACACTAAAAGTTACTGTTAGTGATTCATTAATTTTAGTGATTCATTTGAAAATGCTGACCCGCTAGCGGGCGAAGCCAGCTAGTAAAATATTAAATCCTGTAGGAAAATACACTCGTCACCAATTAATTTTCTGTATATGACTAGGGTAATAGGAATATTCCAACACTACTCATTTGTTATTTTTATCACTGTCGGTTCTGCCATCATGCTATATATTTGCCGAAATTTCGTTCTCATATAGTTTTTATAGTTTTCATATATTTAAAGCAAAAATGTCCACTTTCTCAGAAACAAATCTGCCTTCGTTTTTTCAATGAAGTTGAATTTATTTTAGCGAACATTATTACTATAAGCGGCACTGTTAAAAAATTATAAGATTTTGTGAGAAGTGTTATAGAATTCGGTAACTTAAGAAAAACTAAATTGAATTCAAGATCATTAAACGCTACAAGAGAAAAGATATTTGCTCTATATTTTAAACAGTTTAAATCAAAAGTTGTAAAAGTAAATTAATTTAATTTATTTCATTGATGTTTAAATTAAAAGGTCTGAAAATTTTAATCACGATTGCATGTTTGATAATATTTTGAATATGAACATACAATTACTACTGTAAAATTTGCAAAATTCAACTCAGGAGACCTCAGAACGTAAAGTTACTCAAAAATTTCGTAGTATATTATTATTATTGCAATAATTTCCTTCCATCGTATATGTATGTACGGAAAGTAATAAGTTAGGCACGTTTTGCAAATTAAAATAATTCATACAGTATTTTTTTTTATTTATTTATTTATTTATTTTTTTTAATATGCATTTTAATGTACTTCAAAAATTTTACGCATTTGTAAAGAAGAAAGTATTTTTATTTATTTGGTGACATTTGGTTGTATATAACGACTACAAATGGATCCTAAAAATCCCCCCTCTCTTTTCTTACGTTCTTTCTTTCGGTTTCTCTTTTTTTAATATGAAGAGGGGACAATTTCTTTCAGACAGCAAAATAGCGTTCTTACGATTTCACCGTAAACAACTACGAGAAAAACAATAACAAAAGAAATGTGCGACAATAAAATACATCTTGAGAGACAATTATAAATAAAGTGAATAAACACGTAGACAATGACATTATGCATTTGTTACAGCATATCAAGCACACAACAGATTTTAAAAAAATAGGCTTTTCATGATAAATTAAATTCTGTTTATGATAGAAATAATAATAATTAAACTTTAATTTTATATTTGTTTTCTCCTTTCATTCATAATTTATTTAAATTTATTTGGAAGGGAATAGGGAGATGAAACTAAGTTTATATTACATAGCTTGCAATATAGATATATATATATAAATATATATATATATATATATATATATATATATATATATATATATATTTGTGTCTATGTAATATAAAAATATTTTTATACACTTCAAGGAACATTTGGAAGAATGTCATTTGAAATTAAATTTTAAAACGCAAACTTACGCCTTATTAGCTTAGCAACAGAATAATAAGCTGAATTAATAGTTTAAACATATTTCCTTACAAGCTCATCGCAGGGATGGAACACGGGCGCAGATTTCATACCACTATCAATGTAAGAAAATTTTTTACCTCTTAAATCGACGATATTATAGGCAGAAAAATTTCTTAAACACATTCTGGTATGAATTCTGCGCCCGTGTTCCATCCCTGTCATCGTTACCAATTTCAACTATTTTCAACACCACTTTTTTTTATTTAAAACTTTTTATTCTATTTAATCTAGGAAAACACTATAAGTTTATACAACGCTTACATTAAAAGTTAAATAAAATACCAAAATTAAGGTAAATAAAATACCAAAAACACTCATATTCAATAATTTAGACCAATCTTATTTACCGATCATTCGGTAAAAGTTTTATTACATAGGTATAAGCGATCGAATAATCAAGTTACACCCGCAATTTTACGAATAAGATTTATTTTTCTTTGCAGAATTTCTAGAATAATCAGCAGAGTTTCCAACTGTTATAGTTTATTCACAAGCTTTTTTAGCCTCGCCTTCTTTTCGCGCCAGAAATTTTGTAGATTGTTTCTTTTTTAATACGTGACGACGATTAAGTAAGAAGAAAATCATTTTTCAAAATTTCCGGTATGAAAAAGAGGCAGGGCTAAAAATGTTCGAGAATAAATTATAAAAGTTGAGAACTCTGATAATCAGAAATATTACATTTGAAATCGCAATTTGAAAAGGATAATATTTTTTTTTATTTGTTAGAGTATTTTTATTCAGTTCAGGTAATTATATGTGCTTTAATAATTATATAATAAATCCCATTCATTTTGCATTTAGTAAGACTTTCCATTTAGTTATTTACTAGGTTAATAAGTACATAAATACACAAAACGTTTCTGAAAAAAAAAAATCCTTTACATTGAGAGTTAAAACAAATCAAAAGCTTTTTAGTATCACATTTAATGTACTGTACTAAATTTTATTATAAAGCTTGTAAATTATAATAACTATGCAACTTAGAAAAATACATTTCACGTTACATTTTACGACATTCTCATGGTAGGAACACGGTTGCAGAATTCATACCGGTATTTGCTTAAGAAATATCTACCTATACACTATAAAAAAATTGCATTTTATTCTGCAAGAAATTTTCTGTAATTTCAGAAAATACGTGTAATTTACGAAACAATAACGTTATCAGAATATATTTTTTTTCAAATTACAGATAATTTCTGGCAGCAAAAAAGGCAAATTTTTTACAGTGTAATATCATTGATTTCAGAAGTAGAAAATTTTGTTACATTGATAGTGGTATGAGTTCTGCGCCCATGTTCCATCCCTGTATTATCTTGTCCTTAATTATATTATGTAGATAAATTATAACGGAAAATACATACACAGATCTGCCAACCTAATCCGGCAAATTGTTAGTATCGCCCCTTTTTTGTACACCACTTAATTTTTAGAGTATTTTTCTACTTAATTCATCATAGATACATTTGCAGAGAATTGCTCTAAAAATTAAGTGGTGTAGAAAAAGGGGCGTTTTTCAATAGACGTTAACAATTTGCCGGATTAGGTTGGCAGCTCTGCATACAGTACATAACAAACATGCGTTAATAATTTGTCAGTCTTATATAAGACACGAAAAGTAGTCTACAAAACATTGTACTCATTTTCTATGACAATTAAATTAGGGTTGGATTCTTAGAAACTATTCCATTAATATTCTTCCTTTCGAACTACTTGAGAAAAACAAAAATCGGTGGCCGAGATATTTTGCTCATAAAGCTGATAGGCTGTACGCAAACAACAAATATCCTTAACTATATTTCAGACAACTATTAACACTTTCGCGACCGCATCTTGTAGTCTTTTTCACAGTAAGGTTCGCTTGTGGTCGTTATTCTTCCCAGTTAAAATATTTCAGAACAAAGTTTTGTGTATTCACATTTATTTTACAAATGGGCATATATTATAATTATACTCTTTCTAATCAAGGCATTTATATCCGTAGTATATTGATTGTACAAACATGAATATTGGGTGTATTTAAAAAAATAAATAACATATAAATGGCGAAAGAAACAGTTAGAGATTTTCAAATGACGTGAATCTACGTCAGTGGTCGCGAAAGTGTTAAATTTTCAAAAAATGAATTGCAATCCCTAAACCATATTATTAAAATATAAATATGGTTCTCACTGTCTCTAGTGACTGTTAATTCTGATGTCAAAGTAAATAATCACCAGGATAACTGAAAAATGACTGAACTAATCGGCAGAAAATCTTTACATAATTCGTGCTTTAATTAAGAAAGAATGAAAATTATATTATTTATGGCGCGAAAAACTGCTCATTCTATCATTTCTACAGTATACTTTCAAACAGGAAATTTACTAATAACAGATGAGCTTTGACATGAAAAGCTTACTTTTGCAATCATCGTCCCAAGACATTTTTTCTTCGTCATTGTGTTAATCATCTCTGGCAAAGTATTTAGCCGTCTTTTAATAAGCTTTTCTTCTTACTTAGTAAAAAGCTAATTTCTATTTAACCCATTCACATTAAATGATGAATTATAGTTGAATGAAGCCAAAATGGCATTTAACACATATTTATTTTATTTTATTTATTTATTTATTGCCCCCCCCCCCCAATATATATATATATATTTATATTATATGTTTATTACTTTCTTCTATATGTAATATAGAGAAAGTATTGGATTCGTAAAAATTTTCGACCTCGGGTTTTGGATGGATTTACACGTTTTGAGAGTGGTAGAATACGATTTGACTATTTTCAGAAAATGTGTGTCTGTCTGTCTGTCTGTGTGTGTGTGTGTGTGTGTCTGACAAAATTTTGTGGCAACTGTATCTCAGGAACTACTGCACAGAACTTCATACAAATTGGTATGTAGTTGCACCTTGACATAATTTAGTGCCTATCAACTTTTGGTAAATTTGTCTTACAGGTTGCGTTGCCATCCCGCTTTTTCTAAATTTTTAACATGGTGTTATAGGACAAAATTTTGTATAAATGTGCATAAAGAGAATTATTTTTTAGTAATCATTATGAAATTTACAAGAATTATTTATAATAGAGATTATCAAATGGGAAAAAAATTTTGTATCTGTAGGAGCCTCGCCACCCCCCTGTGGGGGAAGTCCCCCCTCGAGGGGAGTAAATTTTCAAGATGGGTATCTTTCGAAAAGTCTCATCAATACCTTTAAAACGAATGGTTGAACTATAAATCTGCGATAATTTAAAACAAAGTTATCGTTTTTTTTTAACGAAATTTAACCAGACTTGGTATTTAGTTGGCCCCAGACATAAACTAAGGCTGATTAGATTTGGGGATCAATCGCTCAACAGGTGGCGCTGTGATCGTATTTTTTCTAAATTTTTAACATGGCAGTATAGGACAAAATTTCGTATAAATGTACATAATGAGAGTTATTCTTAACCTGTGATTGTGAAATTAATATGAATTATTGATAATACTAGTAGTTAATTAGGAAAAAAAATTGGGGTATCGCTCCCCCCCCCAGGGGGAAGGACCCCCCGGGGAGGGTAAATTTTCAAGATGGGTATCTTTCGAAAGGTCTCGACAATACCTTTAAAACGAATGGTTGAACTATAAATTTGTGATAATTTAAAACAAAGTTATCGATTTTTTTTTTTTTACTTTTAACGAAAAAAAACTGAAAAAAAAAAACGTTTTTTTGTTGTTGTTGCGTTTACTGCGTGAATTTGTATAGGAAAATATAGAAGAAAGTCTTGTGGTGGCCACAACATACTAGTTATTATATAGGTTTATGGAAAAAATAAAAAGTATGTGGGTTTTATTTTATTTTATTACCATTTTTATTACTGTTTGAAAAATGAATTGTATAAAGAACGATAAACCATGCAGTACAAGTATAAACAATATCGTTCAATGGATAAGAAAAATAGATACATATATTTACATTCTAATTATTATAAGTAAAGTAAAACAGCTTGAGTATTTGAAATAAATCTCCAAGATATTTATTTTAATTTCCACTTTCATTAATTTTCTTTCACGAACTTCTACAGAAGAGCAAAAACATTTCGTTAATCTAAACGTAACATTGAAAATTTCATGAATTTACTTCCTAACTTTCTTTTCATACTTCTTTGAACATAGTTACTAACTTTATCAATTTTTGTCTATAGGAAAATTTTAATAAGAATTTTTATTTTATTCAGAGCGGCGAGAGACCCGCCTTTCTTCACTGATTTTTCCACCAGTATATTTATAAAGTATTTTTTTTATTTAATTAATCGTGCAAAGTTACTAATAAAATTTCCGAATGAAAAATACTGGTAGAAGAATCAGGAAAAAGGTTTGTCTTTTTGTAACCCTGTTATTAAATGAACGAAAATAGTTTCAGAAATATATAAGAAAAAGCATTAAACCTTTCAGGGGCACGAAAATTTTCTGATTTAAAATCTAAAAACACCAGAATTCATAAACATTATTAGAAGAGAAAAAGTAAATAAAGTTTGCACTTTAAATTTTTATTTCAAAAACAAATGTTTATAAAAATTTCCGGGCCCCTTTTTGCTACTGGGAATTAAAATTTGCGTTTGCACTAAACAAACGGCGCACGTTAAATAGCTAAATTTTTCATTAGCCAAAGAGTGCTAAATTTGAAACAATTCATTAGATGTAGCACGGTTTTACAAGTTAATATGACATACAGCGAAAAGTGTTAAATTTTTACTATGCGATTAAAACTTTAATTAGGAGCTAAAGAGAGTGTTTCGTTTTCAAGACATTATTCATTTAAGGGTTAAGTAGGACGACGAGCTTAAGTCGCAAATTTGCACTACACTGTTTACAGTATTTTTAGGCGGAACATATTACCACTAGCAATCGCTATTGGTCTATCGAACTTCCGATTGGGAACAAAACTGAACGTTTTCTAACAATCAACAATGGTGTTTACAGCTACAAACATACGAACCGGAGTTTGAATCAATTAAGTGAAACTCTCAGCCACTTCACTTAACACAAAATCATCCTTAAAAAAATGTGGCTTGAAAAAGATGAAAAGCAAAACAGGTTCGTCTAACAGTCTGCTGGTTAGAGTATTCAAATATGAGTTTACACCAACCAGTAGGTTATTTGAATTTGATGTTACTGAGTTATGTTACAAATTTTAGTGCGTGATGGAAACAGAGTTTCCAATTTTTATAATTTAGTCATAAGTGTGTTTAGCCCCGCCTCATTTTCATACCGGAAATTTTGAAAAAAGGTTTTCTTCTTACTTAATCGTTGTCACATATTAAAAAGAAATAATCTACAAAATTTCTGGTGCGAAAAGAAGGCGGGGCTAAAAATGCTCGTGAATAAATTATCAAAGTTGGGAATTCTGGATGGAAATTAGATAAATAAATAAAATATCATTAACCTTATAATTTGCTTACAAAGAAAGTCTACTTAAAGCGTGTACTCAGAATATTCTACAAAAAATTTCTGCTGATACTGCTTACTTTCGTAATATAGGATTGTTGAAATTTGTCGGCGGAATCGCAGTAGATAATCCGTAAAATAATGAAATGCGTTCCAGTATTTAGCGCGAAAAGCCAAAGTCACCATACCAATTTGGAGAACAACATACTTCTTCGCCAAATACAAGTAATTTTAAAAATCTATTTTAAAATGGCTTGCTAAACAAATGTTTGCCGAGCATCTTAATACTGAATAATTTTTAAATTATCAGATAAAATTGTTGGCTACTTTTTATAAAAGCTTTTATATAATAATCTTGCTGGTTGTTCAGGGCATTTACTTTTACCTCTAAAAAATGTTTTTTATCGTATAATTAAGAAATATTTAAGTTGCATACGCTTAAAATTAAACTCATATTTAGCATTTTAATTTCTTTGAAAAATCTTTTGCCTTTTGCAATTATTCATTTATAATTTTGGTTTACTTCAAAAATCTTATTTTAAAATTCGAAAAAAAAAGAAAAGAAAGAAAAAAAGAAAAGAAAAAGAAAACCATTTCTAGCACAAATTAAGGGTTTTTGAAATTGATAGGTAGAGTGTTTTTATGATATAATTCAAAAATCCCCTTTCATTTTACATTTGTGACTCAAATTCTTTAGATAGTTAACTATTTATACTAAAAATTCCTTATTATTATTTTTTTTGGTGTAAATTTACTCTTTACCGTATTTATTTACTGATTACCGTTTATAAAATGAATATACGTCTTAAAATTATGAATATTTTTATTAAAAATTAATGAATAAAAACGACTACAGAAGCAGGAACATATTACATGTATTCCAAATGTGTACTAAAAATGTGTTTTCCCTTTAACGCCCCCACCCCCTCACCCTCAAATCATAGAGAGCATTAAAAAAAATTATATATATACATACATACATACATATATATATATATATATATATATATATATATATTAGTGGTACGAAATAAAGGCGGGGCTAAAAATACTCCCGAATAAATTAAGATATTGGCAGCTATGCAAAACAAGGTCGACAAAACATCAAAGGACTGAATAGCCCCGAAAGAGTAACCGTTACCAAACAACAACAACAAATATATTTGTAATTAAAAAAAAAAAAAAAAAAAAAAAAAAAAAAAAATATTAGATTATAACTAAAAATCCAACGCTAAACGGGCGTAATATTTCTTTAAATCCTTTGCTAAAACAAATTCAACCTTATAACTATTTGCATGTTTGCTTCCATAATTAGATATATTATATTTACAAACGAATTGCAGGCACATGACTCACCAGTAGACCCCGCCAGTTGTCATTTCATCCCCTTTTCTCTTCAACTTTAGGAATTGTAATTTCAGAATTCAATAAGAATGGAACTGTGCTTTATTTATTTATTATTTGTTTAAAGCTAATACAGGCCTCCCAGCGTTTCTAAAATTTTACGCTCATTTTATTATATTGTCACTACTATTTCGAAACATAATACTATTACACAATATTTTAGCATTAAAGTATTAGAGAAAAAAATCTTATTGACAATAGTAATAACAATATAATAAAACGCAAGTAAATTTTATGAACGCTGCGAGTTCCCTCCAGTATTTTTATACATTTCCTATTAAGTTATAACACTTTTTTCATACCAAAATTTGCTAAATAACAATACTTTTGCAGAAAATTCAAGGACTGTGCAAACTATGAAGCATTAAGGATTTTTTTTTCACTTTACACTAATGTAATTTACCGAAATTTCTGGTAGATAACCCGCAGGTAAGATGTGTCTTTTTTCCACCAGAAATTTTATTTAATAGAGAAATCTGTACTTTCTCGAAGGAGGTGTTCGTACAAATATAAATTTATTTATCAATAGAAATTTCTGGTGCAAAACTGGTTTATATAACCTGCGGGGTATCTACCAGAAATTACGGTATATATATATAAATATATATACGGTATATATATATATATATATATATATATATCCCTTTCTTTTGATTAAGTGTGTATGGAATAAGTGTCACATATATCAATATAACTTAATCCATATTCTAATACATTTAAATTCGTTTGTGTATATTTTTGGTTAATCCGAAGGTCTTTGCAGGGATGGAACACGGGCGCAAAATTCATACCACTATCAATGTAAGAAAATTTGCTGCTTCTTAAATCAACGATATTATAATTAGAGAAATTTCTTAAACATATACCGGTATGAACTCTACCCCCCGTGTTCCATCACTGTCTTTGATACTCTCTCTCTCCCACTTTAATTGAAATTCAATGCGTGTTTAGAAATTTTAACTCTCCATAAGTTTTCATTAAAACTGCTCTAAACTTTGGATAAATAAGCATTGCATACATATATATTTCGCTTTATTATAATAATAAAATATCAATTATTTACGTTAAATTTATTTAAACTTATTTAGCCCATACAATCGAAACAATTTTTGATGAATTTTATCCAATCCGTGTAACAAATGTTAATGCCGAAAACTACATTTTAGATATCAATATGTTTTTCATGATTAAAAATTGGGCTTTAGAATTAACCGAATTAAAAATCCTTTTAATCCTTTTAAATTTTATTTAAACTAGTGGATATTAAACGTTTTTCTAGGAGCGTAAGAAAAGTATTACGATAACTGTTTGGTATTTCTTAATGTGTAAACTGTTATTTTCTTTATTAATTTATTATTCAAAATATATATATATATATATATAACGTACACAAATTCAATTTCCCCCTCGACTCCAATGCAAATGAAAAATTTACAAATTAATAAGAACAGTTATATTTATATGCCATATTTTGGTTTTCCTTCAGAATTTATTTCTAAATTACTTAAACCACATAATATTTATACTGCTTTCCGTCCAATTAAACAATTAAAAAATGCCCTTTTTAACTTTAAACCCATAACCCCTTCTTTGGATTTAACTGGTGTAATATGTTTAATTCCTTGTAAAAATTGCAAATATGTTTATATAGGTGAAACTGGCCGTACAGCAAAAATTAGACTACTAGAGCACAAACGATCTTTTAAAAATTGCAACGAAAATTCTAAAATTGTAATCCATTCAATAGAAACTGATCATATTCCTGACTTCGATAATATAAAAATTCTAAATTCTGGTTTTCATAATTATAAATCGCGTATTTTCCTTGAGAGCTGGCACACTGCCAAGCATCTCCACAGTATCAATGAAGCATGCGCACTGGCCCCTCAATATTCGGTACTCCTTTAAATTCCTTGAGTGTTCATGTAATGTTTGCATATTGTGTTGTAATTACTGATGTGGAAACCCGGACGGGTTTCGAAACGTCTAGCTTTTGATTGTTTTTATATGTATTTTTGTTTTTAAAATGTATGTTAACTTAAATTTGTGTTTCTTAAATAAAACAGTTTTTGCTTTTAATATATATATTTTTTTCTTAAGCTATAACACACAAGGTTCAAATAAATTTTGATGTATTTTAAGTTTTTCGCAGTTATTATAGGTTTTTAATTTATAATCGTTAGATTTCAATTTACACACTTATAAATAAATATATAGGCAATATTGTAGTTTATTTGAAGCAGTTTTACGTACCGTAATTTCCGGTAGATTCCTCGCAGGTTATATAATCCAGTTTTGCACCAGAAATTTCAATTGATAAATAAATTTATATTTGTAAGAGCAGCTCCTTCGAGAAAGTATAGATTTCTCTATTAAATAAAATTTCTGGTGGAAAAAAGACACATCTTACCTGCGGGTTATCTACCAGAAATTTCGGTAAATTACTTTAGAGTAAAGTGAAAAAAAAATCCTTAATGCTTCATAGTTTGCACAGTCCTTGAATTTTCTGCAAAAGTATTGTTATTTAGCAAATTTTGATATGAAAAAAGTGTTATAACTTAATAGGAAATGTATAAAAATACTGGTGGGAACTCGCAGCGTTCTTAAAATTTACTTGCGTTTTATTATATTGTTATTAATATTGTCAACAATTTTTTTTTCTTGAATAATTTAATGCTAAAATATTGTGTAATAATGGAAATGTTTTGAAATAGTAGTGACAATATAATAAAATGAGCGTAAAATTTTAGAAACGCTGGGATATTAGCTTTAAACAAATAATAAATAAATAAAGCACAGTTCCATTCTTATTGAATTCTGAAATTACAATTCCTAAAGTTGAAGAGAAAAGGGGATGAAATGACAACTGGCGGGGGTCTACTGGTGAGTCATGTGCCTGCGATTCGTTTGTAAATATAATATATCTAATTATGGAAGCAAACATGCAAATAGTTATAAGGTTGAATTTCTTTACCAAAGGATTTAAAGAAATATTACGCCCGTTAAGCGTTGGATTTTTACTTATAATCTAATCTTTTTTTTTTTTTTTTTTTTTTATTGCAAATATATTTGTTGTTGTTGTTTGGTAACTGTTATTCTTTCGGGGCTATTCAGTCCTTTGATGTTTTGTCGACTTTGTTTTGCATAGCTGCAAAATCTTAATTGATTCGGGAGTATTTTTAGCCCCGCCTTTATTTCGTACCACTTATTTTTTAAAAGTATCTTTATTTATTTATTTTTATTTTTTTTAATCAAAGTTATATGATGAAGAAAATTATTCTATAAATAAAGTGGTGCGAAATAAAGACGGGTCTAAAAGTACTCCGGAAAAAATTAAAATATTGGCAGCTATGGTTTTGTTTCGGACTATTATGACGAGTTATCAGGACAATCTTGAAAAAAAAATCTTTTAAAATACATTTATTTAAGATATATACAAACTTTTGACCGGTCCATGTTTTATATCTCGACAATTTTAAAAAGTTTAACAAGAAATTGAAAACACAAATCAGTAGCAAAAAGTGACTAACACTTGGAAATTGTTTGACAGTAACAAAATATCATGTGGTTCACATAGATTAAAACAGGTTTAAAAAAACAATGTTTGCAAAATTTATATCATAATTTTAGATGATGCTTTTGTTTCTTGATGTGCTGAATACGAAAATAAAACCAACTTTTCTCTATCACGCATAGATTTTTGTCAATACAGAGTGCCAACCGACGCAATTTCTTCATTTTCGGTATTTTGAAATATATTTCCATAATTAATTACAATTAATCATATAAACGTATTATATAAGTTTCAATATAATAATGGGGATTCCAAAGTTTCACTCGCATCATTTAACCTTCAGCGTTTCGCCCTGAGAAATTTCACTCCCGGGCATTTCATTCCCGAAATTTCACCACCAGTTATTTCATCTCATATGGAGTAGGAGTAAATTAAACGGTGAATTTTATAAACAAAAATATAATTATATGTATAGTAATTTCTCGATATAGTCATTGTTCTTTCATGCATTTTCATTTTATTTTCGATAGAAAACGTGTGGATGTAACAACAGTTTTCGATAAAATAATCTGTTTGATTAAATATTTATTTAAATAAATTGGATATTTTTTTTTTTTTTTTTTTTTTTTTTTTTTTTTTTTTGTCGATTTATTTTGGTCCAAATATTTATAAAGAAAAAACTGATCAAAAATAAAAAGGCAGCTTATTAATTATTAGCTATTACAGGCGGAATGCTGCGATCGTTTTTTCAAAATGTACCATTGCTATAAATAAATATTTAATTATTATAAGAATATATATTTTTTTCTTTTATGATAGTAATAAAAACACTAAAGCAAAGTAATTTATCGAAATAATCGTTTAATAATTCAAGCTTTAACGAAAATATTAATTCTAAATTAATTTAAAAAAAAATTAAAAGAAATATTTTTAAATGTGATTAATTGTTTTAAATTAACTTCATTAAGAGCTGTAAATATCAACATTTATTAATATATATATATATATGTATTTCCAACAGAAGTAACTAATTGCATTTTTATGATAATAGATGTGCAAATTGTATTGTCACCATGTTTCTTACAATTTATAATCTAATAAGCTGTTTTATTATTATTATTATCATTAGCACTTTACATTTTATTCAAAAGATAAATTTCTATAGACAATTCTGTAATGACATAAAATATTCTGACCAGATCTACCCATATTTCTATTATAGATTCAGTGCTTAATATACGTAAACTCTGCATCAGTAAGGGTTGCCTACATAATCATAGTCTCCTAAAAATCTAAACCATAGCCTCCTAAACTAGGTGCCTTCCATGTGGCTCGGAAACTTGGCATCAGTTCAAGCGAAAGGCAGCGTCACCTGGTACAGAGTACGCGATTTTCTTATTTAACAGTCACTAAAAATTTTTAAAAATGGGTTTTGATATACAGAAAAGTCGGATATAATCTATGAAACGTCAATTATATATATCATATATCACTTCTTAAAACTATTGGTGGTAGTTGAATAAAAAATTTGCGCAATCTGTACCAGATGACGCTGTCTACCGCTTGTACTGCTGCCAAGTTTCCGAGCCACACGCAAGGCATCTAGTTTAGGAGGCTATGCTACAACGGACAGACAGAATGACAGAAAGAAAGAGAGACTAATTGGATTCATAATTACTGTGAAACATTGTTGGAAAGTATTAAAAACGCGTATCACTAACAGGAAAGTAATTCAACAAATTTCACATGCATCCTTTAATTTGTCTGAATATTTTAGTGCAGTGCTGTAAATTTTAATGCTAAACATACCGTATTCTGCGGAAAAAAATTCTGTTCGGGGTATTAATCATAAATGTGAAATTCATTATTATTTGTGCAATACATTCTTAAATAAATATGATTTATGAAAATGATTCTCATTGAAATTTTTGATGTGCCCTGTACCCAAACAAATTATACTATTTATACCGTTATAAAAAGAGAATATTCCATGGAAAACTTGATTACTACATACCAATTTAAGAAATTTAGAAAATATTTACAGACACCACAGGCTGATAGACATTCAGATACACAAGCAGACAGTCAGGCGGACAGAAAGACGAACAGATAAACTAATCACAATCACTCTTATTGTATGAAGTGTTCACATCGCATATGCTAGAAAGTGTTAAAATTGCTTAATAAAAATAAAATATAATTTCAGCAGCTTCCAACAACAGGCCTGAATGCAGGTATGGAACATGGGCGCAGAATTCATACCACTATCGATGTAAGAAAATTTTCTACTTCTTAAATCAACGATATTATAAGTAGAGAAATTTCTTAAACGGATTCCGGTATGAATTGTGCGCCCGTGTTCCATCCCTGTGAATGTATCTGAATAAGTTTTTGCGTCCATTAATTCTTAATGCTAAGTATACATATTTTATAGAAAACATTATTTATGCATACAAATAATAAATATGTATTTGCTATGAATTGTGTGAAATAAAAATATTAAAATATCGTTTATAGAAATGCACCTTATGGAACGGAAAGTTTTGTAATACTTTAGAGTGTCCGTGTACACAAACCAGTGGTTGTATGCACCCCTTTTTCAATAGGAAACATCATTTAATGTGCTTGAATAACAGCTGTTCGTTTCAAGGAATCCCATGAATACTTACGGAAGTTAGAGCGTGGACAGACAGATAAACGGAAACCATAAACATTTTTTAACTCTCCTTGGGAAGTGTTAAAGAGCAGTGAGAAATAAAACTTTTTATAATTACAAGGTAATATGTAATGAAGAATATAGAAATATGCAAAAATTCTAAAAGAGGAAAATAAAATAATGTTCCAATTATTTCATTTTTGTCTCTTAGCAAAATTATATTATACAACTAGCTTGATTTTGGACATTTACTAACAAGAATGTATTTGCATATATATTATCAAGATCTTTAAACTCTTTGGCGGGTGGTAGAATCTAACATAAACCACATAATTTAAATTATCAACTGCACAAAATTTTCCCGGAAAATTTCTACAAAACTTTGATTAAATTAAATGGCAAAAAATGCATTTATTTCTTTTCTTTTGACCGTTTGCTCTCGTAGCCCTTTTCGCTCGGGTAAACCTGAGCCTGATTAAGGGGGAAGCACACATTATTTATACTTACACCGTTATATTTTAACAAATACTTTCCTCCTATAATAAACAGAAAATTCTCATTAAAGTTATTTTAAAAGAATTCTGGTATCTAATAACGGTGAGTAAATTGGATTGTTTTACACCGTTCATTTTTTATAAAAAATATTTCCTCGTCAAAGCGTGGAATTTCTATGACATTAAGTAAAAAATAATTGTAAAAATATTCCGGTGAGAGCGGAGATAATGTGTGCTTCCCCCTTAATCAGGCTCTGGGGTAAACCATCAATTCGAACCGATTTTTCATATATTTGGAGATCGGCATATAAAATTTCCTAATTTTTCCTGTTCTGACGGAATAATTTTTCGTACTAGGAAATGCTTCCTAAAAAGGCGTGGCTTGAAAACAGATTTAGAATTATGTAAGAGATCTATTCAAAAGTGTAGAAGTACTGCAGGGGTCGCAGTCACTGCCATTTTTTACAGAACACGTTCCGTACACGTTCGGGAATGTAAAATTCATACTTCTTTTGCTCCCACTATTTTATTACAATAATTTTTATGTTGTTTCACCACGACATATAACTTTAAAAATACAATCAAGATTTCAGTATAAAAAAAAAATTGGCAGTCAAAAAGATGGAAATTTGTTATCCCTGAAAACGTGGAAAAGGCGGAGAATACGACTGGGTACCCAGAGTAAAATCCAGCGTAATATAAGATCTGTCTGTCTTATGTTATCCCTGCCACGTAATAAAAGGCGTGGCTAGTAAATTACAGGTTTATGACACTTCTACGAATGTAACGCCTTCCTTTTTTTTTTTTTTTTTTTTGTCAGGGGTCGCTTTTACGCTGACTACGGTGTATTTTTCAAATGTGCGGACCTCAAGTGTGATGGAAAATTAATCTTTTGCATTTGAACCTTCTTTTAGTAAGAGTAATGAGCCGATAAGAGTTTTATTAAAAAATGTAAAATGTAAAACATAAGAATTTTAAATATTAAAATTTTATTTATGTACTTCATGTATATCTATATTATACATTGATGTATTACATTGATACATTCCATTGATACATTACATGGATGTATATTTAGAAACATTATATATGAATATTATGATTTACAATTTTTCCTTGTGTGATATTTTGCAAAGCATTTTCCAATGTGTAGCCTCGTTTTTACCGGACAAGTATTACAATAATGTACCGTTTTGTGCCGTCTTTTTTGTTGTACTGCCGGAAGACAGAACGCACGGGACAACTGTTTTTTTCCCTTTTAGCATCACGTGTAGATTTCCATTCAATCGGACACAGTTAACGGTAGTTGCAGAGATAGAACCGCGACCAGCTCCACGGTCTTATCGATGATCACCTTTTAACTAATTTACTAACAACTTCACATATTTTAAATGATTGACTGAAATCTCATTTCTCTGCTTTTTCACAATTTTATATAAAATTTAGGAATTTATCATGCATTTTTCCAATTCCAAGAAAAACAACTTGCGCAATCAATTGAAGTATGGGTATAAGTAAGATCAACGCCTCCCATGTATTTCATGTTTTATAAAAACATTTGTTTTTTTTAACAATAATTTCAACTTCACTTCGTTGAAACCTTTTTACAGTAGTCATGTCTGTGTCACACCAATTCGTCAGCATGGTCACAACATGTTTATCTTTTCAAGCAGAGATCAAAGTATTATTTTTACGATATGCTATTGTTTCTTTTTTTTATTTCCAAATTTTGGTTTCTTTACAGCAATCGGTAGTCCTTTCCGATTTATTTGTACTGTGCCGGTCAGGCGACACTTTGTTTTAGTCAACTATTTAGTTAGCATGAGACTCGTATAGTATCTATGGTGATATATGGTATGAACATATGGTGGCCTTGTGCACCAGAAACAGAATTTAATATCATTTGATACTAGTGAAATGGAATTTTAGTAGTCACTTGAAGGCTAGGTTGTATCAAGTATTCTGTTGTTACGTTTCTATAATATGGAAGAATACCACAAATATATACAGTTTCTAAATTGCAGAGTACATAAATTCAAATTCGCCACTTCTTTGGTTTCACACGATTATAAATGATAAAAGAAAAATTTCCTTGAAATTGCATCGACACATATATATTCGCCAGGAGCGAAATTTTCAAAATATTTCATGTTGATTTCTTCCACGTAGTTACTAAATCGCTGTAAACGAGTTTTTACGTCTGTAGGTCCGGGAGTATTTGACTTCAAATGTAGCATCCAAAAAATTGGTTTAACTTGTCTCGTAACATTGGTCAAAAAAGGAATTCTACTATTATCATCCGTCGACCAATATTATTGGATATTTGCAAGTGGCATGGTTCCCATATTTAGGATGAGCGCTATGAATGCCAGGAATTTCTGCGTTGTTACATATTTCCGGTTCTAACATATAGACTTTTTAGATATTTTTTTTAAATTTATTATGTGCATATATATTTATTTCATTTACAACTGTATGAACTAGCTAATCGGTAAAAAATTATATAAAGAAATGCAGTGGTTCCGTGACATTTGCACCAACCTGGGGACCTGCAGAATTTTCATCACTTTTAAATTGCATTCTTTGAGGTATTAATGTAAATTCTGTAACATCTTCCCATTGAGAACTATCTTCCCCTTCTGTAACATCTGGATCGGAATAATCTTCATTTTCGCTTTCTATTATTATTATTTTTTATTTTTACTTTCTTCTATATGTAATATAGAGAAAGTATTGGATTCGTAAAAATTTTCGACCTCGGGTTTTTGATGGATTTACACGTTTTGAGAGCTGTAGAACACGATTTGACCCTTTTTAGAAAATGTCTGTCTGTCTGTCTGTCTGTCTGTCTGTCTGTGTGTGTGTGTGTGACAAAATTTTGTGGCAACTGTATCTCAGGAACTACTGCACAGAATTTCATACAAATTAGTGTGTAGTTGCACCTTGACATAAATTAGTGCCTATCAACTTTTGGTAAAAATTGTCTTACAGGTTGCGTTGCCATCCCGCTTTTTCTAAATTTTTAACATGGTGATATAGGACAAAATTTTGTATAAATGTGCATAAAGAGAATTATTTTTTAGTAATCATTATGAAATTTACAAGAATTATTTATAATAGAGGTAGTCAACTGGGGAAAAATTTTTGTATGCGTAGGAGCCTCGTGAAACCCCCTGGGGGGGAAGTCCCCCCTCGAGGGGAGTAAATTTTCAAGATGGGTATCTTTCGAAAGGTCTCGTCAATACCTTTAAAACGAATGGTTGAACTATAAATTTTTGATAATTTCAAACAAAGTTATCGATTTTTTTTACTTTTAACAAAAAGTAACTTAGAAAAAAAATCGTATTTTTTATTTTATTTTATTTTATTTTATTTTTTTTTTAACGAAATTTAACCAGACTTGGTATTTAGTTGGCCCCTGACATAAACTGGGGCTGATTAAATTTGGGGATCAATCACTCAACAGGTGGTGCTGTGATCGTATTTTTTCTAAATTTTTAACATGGCAGTATGGGACAAAATTTCGTATAAATGTACATAATGGGAGTTATTCTTAACCTGTGATTGTGAAATTAATATGAATTATTGATAATAGTAGTAGTTAATTAGGAAAAAAATCTCGGTCATCGCTTCCCCCCCCCAGGGGAAAGTACCCCCCCGGGGGGGGGAAATTTTCAAGATGGGTATCTTTCGAAAGGTCTCGTCAATATCTTTAAAACGAATGGTTGAACTATAAATATGTGATAATTTAAAACAAAGTTATCGATTTTTTTTTTTTTAACGAAAGAAAACTTTGAAAAAAAATTGTATTTTTTTTTTTTTTTTTTTAATATTGTTATTGCGTGAATTTGTATAGGAAAATATAGAAGAAAGTCTAGTGGTGGCCACAGCATACTGGTTTATTTTTTTTTTCGTTTGGTTCTATATACTTCATCTTTGCTTTTACGCTGTCGTCTTGACCGCTATTTTTTTCATTCAGAGTATTATCAATTCATCTAAACTTCGCCGAACCAAAAATCATCCTCGCTACTACAAATTTCGTTGTTTGATTTCATTTTTATTACCCCATAAATGAACTAAATTTGAAACAGTTCTGTGTTATAAGTTCACAATGTACTTACGATCACTTTTAATAACACAAAATTATTTCAAAAATATGTACTACACACAAATTATTTATTTTATTAATCCAAACTCTCGCCTAACAAAGCAACAATTTTTTTTTCAACTACTTTGCAAGAAACACTCACAGATTATATGCTAAGATTGATGGGACGTTTCCAATGAAATCCAACTAGTGCACATACCAGAAATACCGGTAGTGGAAAAGCTATTAGCTCCAAATATTTGTATAATTCCATAGAAATAAAAGGTAACCGTTATTCCGATTGGTTATAAACATAAATAATACGTAAAATTCATTTGTACGAAATTTTTTTATGCGTGCACTATCCTAGCTTTGGCTTGGTCATTGGTCTAAAGTAAGCAACGCCCAAAGACACTTAATAATAAATGTAGATGGAGTCTCTTTCTTAAAGAAGAATTACACCTATTATAGCACTTTTAGTTGTAGAACATTACTAGTGGATATAAGCTATATAGTAACTTAATTAGTCATGGCGCTTCTCAGGCGACGTTCGAGCTGAAGTAATGAGTAGAATGTCGCCTGTTAATTATGTGCGTGGATTCTGGTTGTTTTTCATATGAAATGAGTGTAATTATATTCCCTTATTGTTGTCGAATTTCGGGACGTTTTTTATTCAATATCTACCACTAAATTTTATTTGTAACGGTTGCCTAATCATTTCGAAGACTAATCGCCTTTTTGTATACCAAATATCGATCCTCAAAATTATCTGTTATTTGGTTAGGTTTAACGTCGCAAAAGTACTGCGCAATGGATAACTGGCGACCGTCTGGAACGCACCTCTAAGAATGGTCCGGAGACGTGCCATCACAATTTTGATCTTCCACGGAGGGTATAACTCCCCGTTTCGGGGACTTACAGAGGTATACTTTTGATGGGTTAAAAGAGAACATTGCGGCCACGACGGATTTTACGTGCACCAGCCATAATAAGTGTGTAAGGAGTTCTTTGTTCTGCCTCAATCTTCCAATTATGAGCTCGGCGCTCTACCTACCGGGCTACCCTAAATTTGGCAACACTCCCATCCCCTAAATGTCAGGGTTGCTATATTTAGGGTCTGTTTTATTCAGTATTTACCACTAAGTTTTAATTGTAATGTTTGCCTAATCACATCGAAGATGTGACATGCCCCTTTTCCCACACCAGTATATTTTTTTAGTGTTTTTCTTCTTATTTAATCCTATTTAAATTTGGAGAAAATTACTCTAAAAGTATACTGGTGTGGAAAAATGGGGCGTGTAGTGAAAATCTTCCGGTTTATAATTAGGATGTTTCAAGTACGCGTATACTGAAAAATAAACTATAAGTTATACCATAGACTTCTAAACTAGATGCCTTCCGCGTGGCTCGGAAACTTGGAAACAGTACAACCGGTAGACAGCGCCACCTGATACAGAATGCGCAATTTTTTTATTCAACTGCCACCAATAATTTTAAGAAGTGATATATGACATACATAATCGACGTTACTGCGCTTCTATCCGCATTTTATGTATATCAAATCCCACTTTTAAAAATTTTTGGTGGCTGTTGAATAAAAAAATCGCTCAATCTGTACCAGGTGGCGCTGTCTACCACTTGAACATTTGCCAAATTTCCGAGCCACGCGGAAGGCATCTAGTTTAGGAGGCTATGATTATACATATACAAATATGTCAATCCGCCAGATTTTCAATACCTGTATTTCTTACTATAACCTTTAATCACAGAATTAACGTTTTTGAACAAAGTGGATCATTTTATTAAAACTATTAATTGGCAAATCTGCATAAAAAAAAAAAAAAAAAAAAAAAAAAAAAAAAAAAAAAATGCGTGTAATTACATGATTTATCACAAAAGTTTATTTAAAATGGAGTTAATACATTCATTTTAATACAGGAAATTATTATTATTATTATTATTATTATTATTATTATTATTTTAATCAAATATAAATTTTAAACTTGGCTGAAAAAAAGGCGCATTCTTTTTAAATATGAAATAAATCAAACACCCTTCAATAATATTTATTTTTGTCAGTTTTAAAATTTTACTCGTTTTCGGGAAAATTGTTTTTTCAAACGTTAACTTCTTTCCTAATAACTTAGAAAACTTATGATTTTTGCTATAGTATTTTTTTTCTTTAAGTTTTAGTCTTATGAGGCGAAAGCAGATTTCTTTTTTCTCCCAACGTTACAACCTAAGGCTAAAAATGATGAATGAAAATTTTCGCAAAATATTACTCTTTGACCTTATGAGATCCCAAAATATATTAAAGAAATTTTTGAAATGTTAGCACTAAAGAGATTTTCGTACTTCGTAAATACTTTATGAAATATCTTCAGTTATTCGCGTTTTTGAAAAGGAAGTTATATACAATTTTAAGAAGAAAAACTTAAGGTCATCATTTTATGGTTTTTAGGACCATTAAAAAAAAAAAAAAAAAAATCAATGTATGTGACTCTTATGGTGCGTTTTATCAAAAATATTTTTACAGCGTTTTAAAATGAAGTAGATAAAACGCCAAAAAGTACTTTTTTAGAAACATGTGAAGATATAAAGGTTAAACTCTTACCGTATTTTGAAAATTTATGAAAACTTGATCTTTTCTTAAAATTAATCTTAGTGTAAAAATATATAATCATTACTTTTATTAATTTTGTTTATACTTTTGCAACCTAAATACTTTTTCAAATTAGGTACACTATATGTGAATAAATCTTTTAAAACTGATGAACATAAACACTATATTTGAATAAATTTTTTAACTTCATGAGGCTGCCAACTACTACGTTTTAAAGGCAAAGGTAAAATTTTCTTGTTAAAGTTATATATATATATATATATATATATATATCAAGTTTAATAAAGTCGATTGAGTTATTTGAGAAACCAATTTCTGAGATTTAAAATTAATTTACCTAAACCAGACACTTATCAAATTTCCTGAAAAAAAGAGATGTGAAAGGACATCTAAAACGGGGATTGCATGCCTGCCATCCATCTTATTACAGGGTTCCAACGGCCACACCTTTTTTTTAAAGATTCTTCCACCAGAATAATTTTAAGATAAATTTATTCTTAAATGTGCAATGTACACATATGAAGGAATTTTTTTAACCCGTTAGTAGTCGCTATAGACAGCGCCACCTATAAAAGATTGCGCACTTTTTATTTAACTGTCACCAATAATTTTACAAAGAGATGTGATCGACGTTCTTTTGATTTTATTCGCGGTTTATGTATATCAAATGCCATTTCTAAAAATTTTTGGTGGCTATTGAATAAAGAAATCTAGCAACACTAAAGGATGGGCGGCAAATCGACCAACTAGCGACTACTAACGGGTTAAGATAATACTAGTGGAAGTGTCCTTGAAAAATATCGGTTTTTGGGAACCCTGTTATTTAAAAGTGTATAATTTTTAGGACCCGCCTTTTTATTTCACACCAGTCATTTTTTAGAGAAATTTTATTCGTATTTCATCGTAACAACACTTGTAGAGAATTACTCTAAAAAAAATATGGTGTGGAAAAAGGGACATTTTTCAGTGGGTGTTAACAATCTTACGCTTCCCAGCAAAACCCATACTGATGGGCTAATGATGGCCTGCTGTTGGCAGCCTGCACTTGCCAGCAGTTGTAGGTTGCCACTTGTAGGTAAAGTAGTGGCCCGTTTATGGCTGCCAGCAATGATGGAATTCGACAGTAAAAAGACTGATGGGCCGGGATTGGCATATTTATAGATGGCCTCCTGAATGCTTTTAGGACAAGGGTAACTCTATGTTTGCCACATTGTGGCCACAATGAATAGGGCCAATAGACGAAATATTGCTGGCAAGTTGTAATTGCATAAAAATGAGGTGGTAATCGGATTTTCTTGCTTGGTTAAGGGAAATTCGGTCACATTTTTTATATAGTAATTTGAAACTGAGAATTTATATGGCCTTCATATATGCACACGCACAAAGTCTCCGGTTTTATTATCAAACATGGATTTTTCACCTTGTTTCTAGCTGCATTTGCGCTATTTATTTTTTCTGTTTTTTCCATGCAATATGTATTATTTCATTATTTTCATTACCCAACTACTGCAGCTAAAGAGAGTATATGTACTCGATCAAAAAATTCGATATCGTGATTTTATCCGATTTATTTGTTTTAAAGTTTCCTAAATCTCCTTTTTTTTTTTTTTTTTTTTTTCTTTTGGGGTAGGGGAGTAAAATTTTCAGTGTGTATGTATGGGGGCCCTTTTGACCTTTATCATATAATCGAAACTAATAAATATAGAATGACTAAATTTCAGAATTTGAGACAGGTCTGGTAAATATATTAAATTTCCAAGTTTTGGTGAAAATATAAAAATAATGTATAAAAAGACTGTGAGTCCATATCTCAAAAACGGCTCTAACGATTTTCTTCGATGTTGCTATATAAACACCCTATTAGATGTCCTGTATATATGTGTGTTGTAGAAATCTTCTGACTTCTCATATCTCCGAAACTAATAACTATAGAACGATTAAACTTCAGCATTAATAACAGGTCTGGTGTACATATGGAATTTCCAAATTTTGGTGAAAATATGAAAACCGGTAGAGGGGCTGTGAGTCTGAATCTCAAAAACAGCTCTAAAGATTTTCTTCAAAGTTGCTATATAAACACCCTGTTAGGTATTCTTTCGGATGCTTTAGTTGGTTCGTTCAGGAAATTTGATAGGCAACATGTATGAGCAGCTGAAGATGGGGTCTCGCTATTGCGTTTCTTTAAAAACGGCTGTATAGGTTTCTTTCAAACTCGTCATATTAACGCCGTTTTCGATATTCTTTCATGTGTAATAGATTTTTTCCAGTTAACGATTGAGATTTCTAAGATTTGGTGAAAGTTAGTATCTCAAAATCTGTTCAAGTGGCTTTCTTGAAAGTTGCTTTAAAAAAAAAAAAAAAAAATTAAGATATCCTTTTTCATGTATTGCGGGGATATTACAGAAAATTTGACAGTCATCCTAATTAGGTAGGTGAAGGTCTAAGTCTAATTTGAATTGTTTAACATAGGTTTACATAGCAGTACTCGTTATCTTACCTCTTAATCTCCAACCTGTATTTATAATATTAAATTTCAGGGTAAGAGAAAGTCGTGTAAGGGACACACCAGATTATTTAATAATATTCTATATTTTTAACGAAAATTTTTATAATTCAGCTCGCTGCATAGAAATATGTATGTCTGTGTGAATATTTATAAATATTTGTTTGTTGTTTAAATAATAATTAATTACTACTTATTTAATTTCTGCTCTAATTAGAAAAATGCAAATGTAGAAAATTTAATTTTCGATTACACACGTGCTAATACATCTGAGAAAACTTCCCACAATAAAACCTTATCAATATGCATCCCGTCCACGCTTAATGAACGGATTTCTTTTATCTTTTTTTTATGGCTGCACTTGAAGCATCTGCTTTAAAATAAATAGCGGGAAAAAATAAGCTGACGTGCAAATTCTTTGGCGGGATTGCGGCTCAAATCGGAGTCAGTAGCTAAAATTCTGTCAAATTTATTAGATGTGGTGCTTATGCTATTGGATTGCATAGTAAAGAGGTAAGATATTTTTGCTATCGTTTTATATTATTTTTCAATAAAATAATTCCTTTTCTTGTTTTACAGTTTTTGTAATTTTATTTATTTGCTGAATAACTGATAGAAATATTTAAATGTTTCTGACAAGTTGTAACTAACTTGTATATTCGTAATCCAATATCATTTTTTAATATTTTCTAATATACTTAAAAATAGTTTTTTCCTTTCAATTAGTTGGTGTATCTCTGCTCTAATATTCATGAATAGTCAAAAAAGTTTAATATTTTGTGAAAAATCATAACTATTTCCCCAAACATTTTCTTTCTTTTTCTTCTTCTTTCTTTTTCTTTATTTATTTATTAACTGAAGTTACAAAATAAAAGAGGGAAAAATTAGTTTTTTGATTAAAGGTTTACTTACTTATTTATTTTTTTAATTAAAGGTTTATTTACATTCAAATGTAATTTGATATGAATCAAATAAACATAATGTAATGAGAATATAAAAATGAAAATTTTATCAATAAAAAACTTAACAGCTTCACTATTTTTCACATTCTCAAAATATGAAAAATCAGTATTTTTAGACATTTTATGTGAAACTAAAATATGTTTCTATGTATTTTAATGTACTTTTTAATATACTTTTAAATGTATGTAATGTATGTATTTTAATGTACTTTTTCTTACTTTGTTTTTTGCAAAATATTTTCTAAGGTTCAAAATTATATCATTTTACAGTTTTAAAGGTGGTTTGCTTTTATTATATAAATGTATGAATTAAATTTTGATAAGCATTGATATCATATTATATTTTTAATATACTTTTAAATAACAATTTAGCTACAATTTTATATGTATATATATATGCTATAATCCCAGTAGTAGAAAGTATGCAGCACGGCAGCGCTGCAGATTATTTAAAGCTCTGACGATAAATAAATGACAGGCTTAAAAATACAAATACGTCTCTTATTAAAAATATAATTATGTCTTAAAAAAGCAAAATTATATGTCTCTATGTCATTGTACTTGTTGCGTATCAGTTTAATTTTCTTGTAAGTGTAAATTTTATATATTTTATAAATTGCTAATATTCATTGTGATTTCTAAGAAAAAAATCTGCTACTCGTCTTGAAATAAATATTTTTAATAAATAAAGGAAAATAGAAAATTATAATAGAAAATTATATTAAAGAAATTTTAATAGTAATAAAATATAAAATATAGTAAAAATATAAAACATTCACAAAATGAACTTAATTTTTTTTTCTCTTTATAAATAAATAACATGATATTATGTAAATAGTATAACTGGAAAATTTTTATTTCCATTACTCGACTATCGGAGGTTAATGTAAGTATTTTATTCGTTTAAAAAAAAATGATACCGAGTTTCACCTGATTTAGATATTTTAAGGTCTCCCGAGTTCAAACAAGTGGTTTTGGACAATTGGTCAGCATATATATTTGTAAGTGTGTATGGGGAATCTTCCAACTATCATATCTCCAAAAAGAATAAAGGTATAACGACGATACTTCAGAATTAAGACAGGTTTAGTGTATAGATAAATTTTCCAACTTGCTGTGAAAATTGAAAAAGCAAAAGTTTAAGCATTGATTTGTATTTGTTTATTTATTTATTTATTTATTTTTAACTCGCGTTATTAACTACCATTTGTCCGTTACTGGTGAGCATGAGTTTATCATATTTTGGTGAAAATCAGCAGTGAAACTGTAAATCGGTATCTCAAAATCAGGTAAACGATTTTCTTCAAAATTGCTGCATATATATATATATATATATATTTAGATGTCCTTTCGCCTGTAGTACTTGTTTGGTACAGGAAAAATGATAGATGTTCTAACTGGGTAGGCTGGTTTAGATCTTGGAAATTGTATCTTCCAAAAACGGTTCTAATGATTTTTATTTATTTATTTTTTTAACCCTCTACGTAAACTATTTTTTACATGTCTTCACGATGTATTTTATTTTTATTCTTAAAGAAAAATTGTCAGATGTCTATTTTTGTTAAATCGATTTTATGTCTTCTGACGACAATATTTAAATACACACAACACATATTTATATATATGTATGTAGTTGTCATTAATGGAAGTCGTGCGATTATTAACTAGATTTTTAAAATATGGAGATTCTCTTCTTCTTCTTTTTTTTCCCTTAAATATATATATATATATATATATATATATAAATGTTTAATTTTTCAATAAATAGAATAATATATATAATAAAGATCATTTAAGCTTTTTATATTTATTTATCTTGATAAAAGTAAAGCTGAATAAAATTAAGAATATTTTGAATTAGTTGAGAAAATTTTAGTAAATTAAATTTTGATTAATGCTATTATTTTTGTTTTTATTTTCAATTTTAACTGCAATCGAGAGTGACACCTATTTTATTGTTACCACACTTTCCACCTTTATAAATTTCGTGGAATGGCAATTTATTTTTCACATATCTACATTTATAAAAGTGCTGATTAAAATATAACCATATACTGATTAACTGACTAACTGCACATTGCTAGAGCGACTGTATGGGCAAGTAATGGAAAATTTTGATTTTTGATTTTAAGGAAGAGAAGGGGTCGATTATAGAGGAAGGATATTTCGCAAAGTCCGAATTTTCGAGAAAAACTTAACCAAAACTGGCACATAAAAGATGAAAACGATGTGTGTCTGTTAAGTATATTTCAATCCCCTCCCCCCTAACTTTTCTTTTGTCTGCTACCGCATCTTCTCGGAGGTTCTTCGCGTCATGAGAGGTATCAATATGTTCCGAATATTCCAAGAAAGATATTTCAGGAGTTTAGAAAATGCTACCATTTTAATTAACGAAGTTATTAACTGAAAACGACCGGTTTATAAAGGACTCTTTTTGACACACTGAAAAAAGTTTCTCTTATGGCGCTTTCTTTCATGAAGTCATTTTATACAGGAAAATTAAAATATGATCCATAAGGTTGTTAGTAGGGAGGTTGGATTTAACGTCACACCAATACAGCGCTATGAGTAATTGGCGACGGTCTGGGACGCACCTCCAGGGATTGTCCGGAGACATGCCGTCAGAATTTTGAACCTCCATGGAGGGGGATGATTACCCCGATTCGATGACTTCCAGAGGTATAATTTTAAAATTAACATAGACATTTAAAATTGACATTGTGGTCACGACGTATTTTACGTGCATTAGCCACCATTAGTTTACACTATGGTCTTTGGTCTGGTCGAGTATCGAACTCACAATCTTCCAATTACGAGCTTGGCACCGACTGGGGTACCTCGGTCAGGATCCTTGGTTTTAAAAAAGAAATATAAAATAAATGTCAATGCTGCTATTAGCACTTTTTTTCACTACTTTTAGAACATTTTTTTTCTGGCAATCTTTTATGTTGTATAAAATATTTTTTTATATAAGTTCTCTCTCTCTCTCTCTCTCTCTCTCTCTCTCTCTCTCTTTTTTCTATAAATAAAAAAATAATTTCATGTCTGTATGATTGATTGCATTTCTTTATGTCTTGAAGCTGTATTTATTTTTTTAAGAGGACAAACAAGTATTTTTAAAAACTTTGTCATTGTATTTTGTCATAAAAAGAAGAGTCAAATTTAAACTTGAAAAATTTCAAATTAAATTAATAATAATAAAATAATAATAAACTATTTTGCTTTTCAGATATTTTAGAATGAATAAAATTATTACCTAACTATACAGTAGAGACATATATCGAGTATTATATGCTGCCCTTAATTAACTAAAACATTAATTAATAAAGAGTATAGGCATTAGAAAAAATAGGTACTGATTTTTTTTTTTTTTTTTTTTTAACAGACAGTTAAACCAAAAAGTTCATCGTCAAATAGTGTAAAGAAAATTAAGTATTGCCAAAAGTTTTATAGACTAAAACTGTAACACAAACTAGTCCAGATATTACAAATTTCTTTCTGTTTAAAAAAAAAAAAAAAAAAAAGCATAATTTTTATAAAATAAATAATGTGGAAATAAATATTATGTATTTCAATTTCGTACTGAAATGGGGATTTTTATAATACTTTTCTGCTTTTTCCTGAGTTATGCACTTTTAACATTTCTGTTTAGTGAAAGGAAAAGTATCGAATAGGCGGGTAGAGCCCTGCATGTGTTAATAAAGGAAGAGATTCAGGGAGTTGGTGAGCGGAGTGAATAGAAGCACAGCCCCCTAGTGTGATATAAAAAATAAAAAACGGTTAAATTCTTTTGAAATTTCATTTAGATAGCGTGACCAGCAAAGCGGGCATAACCTGCTACTATTAACTAAAATGTACTTTTAAGGCTTCATGTTTTTATTTAAAATAAAGCACATCAGTGTGTTCGGGTGTCTAAAAAGACGAGCGTAACACGCAAAATGCACAGCCACTAGTCGTTTCAAAATATGATAATTAGTATTTTTATCAAATTTTGAACTTTTAAGGGTGCTGAGTTCACCCAAAATGTTAATAATTTAAAAAATAACAGTTGCTTTACATACTATTCAATTTTTAAACTTGTTTAATTGCAAGCTACATTTAATTTCAATATTTTTTTTTTCTTTTAATGCTGATTGACCACTATATTTAAATGAATAATTTTTATAGAATTAAGTTTTTTTTTTTTTTTTTTTCTTTATTCTTTGAAAATATAAAGAGTTATTGCTGCACATTTGATATTCAGACAAAGAAAAAAAAAAAAAAAAAAACGCAGAACAATACCGATTTTCTTTGAAAGCCGAATACAAACTGCTGAAACTAGGGTTTTATCAGCGTTTTGGGGGGTTTATTGGGTTTAAAAAGTTTTTTTTTTTTTTTTTTTTTTTTTTTTTTTTCCCAGAATATTTTAGGATTTTATCAGAGTTTTCAGGATTATTTTCTTTCTTCTTATTTTCTCAACACGAAATATCATTCATAATGAGATAATTAAAAAGGTTAAATTAATATTCATTCATTAAAATCTAAATTAAATTTTTAGTTTTTTTTTTTTTTTTTTACTCTTTTTATGATTCAGCTTTAACGAAGTTAAAATAATAATAATAATAATATTAATAACACTGCTCTGCATGAAAATTGCCTCCAACATCATTTTTGCAAATTCTTATCTAAAATGACTTCCTGAATCTGAATATGACGCTAATTTTGCCCTATCACCTGTCGTTTTTTAGGGACGGCTCCCTATTTTTATCACTTTTTGGTAATTTTATAGCTATAAATTTAATTTTTAGGGATCGGGGATTATTTTAACTGTTAAATATCTTCTGAGGGGCTACAGAGTAGAAAGATTTTAAAACATGAACATTTGCGGCAATGGGAAAATTTAACGGGACATTTGCCGCTGAAATTATGTATATTACATTTCATATATATATTATATATATATTATAAATTTTATTCTATAATTATTAAACATTATATATAAAAATATATAAAGTGTGAAAGTAAATATTTTTCATTTTCCAAATAAAATTTATGGTATATAAAATTATCTAACAGTGATAAAAATTGGTGGAGGGGTGGTAGGATATCCCAAGGAAATGGTGAGAGACTGGGCAAAATGGTAGTCATATTTGGATGCAGTAGGTCATTTTATATAAGAATCGGCAAAAAAGTATTAGGGATTTATTTTATTTTGCTTTATTTATTTATTTATTTTTATCGTAGTGTAACTGTACTTTAAATATTCTAAAATTCTTTTTACCTGCCCTTTACAACAAAAATTGGATTTTAATAATTATTTCATGTTGCCTTATTAAACTTTTTGTAGTCAATCAGTTTTCACAAAATACTTTTAATTATTGTCCCTCAGCATTACATAAGAGTGTCACATTGTTAAATTTTTCAGATTTTTTTTTTTTTTTTTTTTTTTTTTTATTTATATTGTACATTTGAGTCCGACAGTTTTCTTTATATTGAAAAACAACTTTCTTTCTTTCTTTCTTTCTTTTTTTTTTTTTTTTTTTTTTTAATTCTGCTTTAAAAAGATTATACATTTATTTATTTATACATTTAATTATACATTTTATTTATTTATTTTCTTATGGGGAATTTTTCAGCATTTTTTTTTTTTTTTTTTCTATAGAGAAATTTCAGCATCTCCAATATTTCTGAAAATTCTTAGTTCATATTCTAATAATGTATACAATATTAGTTTATACTTGTAATGCTTATTATAAGTTAGATAAAAATACAATTTAAAAAAAAAAGAATTTTGAAGGGAAAAAAAAAACACTTGGGCTTTTTCTAGGGCTTTTTCAAGTGGGTTTTATTGAAAAGACCCACCCGGGTTTTTTCGGGTCGGACAAAATCTAGCCAACCCTGATGTAAGGTGTGAATAAGAACGGAACAACGAAATTCAAACCTTAAAAAGTTGAAGGTGTGAAGCTTTTTAAGTTTTTCCACGTATCGCTGCAGTGGTTTCCAATAGAAGTTTGAAATTTAAGCAAAATGTCTATGAGAAGACATTTTGCTAATTTGCAAACTTCTATACCGCTAGCTAAGACAAAAGATGGAGGATCTTCCAAAATTTTACAAATAAGAGGATGATAGAATGTGTCCAGATGTTATAAGTGTTCGGCAGTTCTACACGTTCTTCACACGTAGAAAATTACAATGTTTCCTGTAAAAGGTTGGAGTTTTGCAAAATTTTTTCTCTTAGGATCTGACTAAGGTTAAAAGATTATAGCTTTCCGAAAATTAAACTTTATGGGGGTGAAAGAAGTGTCTTAGTTAAGGTAAAAGATGAGAATCTTTTGAAATTTCATTATAAGGATGGTGTTTAATATTTCTACACATTTTTCACAAGCAGAAAATCACAGTAGTTTTTAATAAAATATTTTTTGTAACCTTTAACAAAGTCTCCTCTTCAACAGGATTCAATCTCCTACCAGCAGGTCGGATTAATTGGTTTTACTTTCAATTATCAAATATTTATACATAATTTACATATTATTTATTTTCAAACAATGCATAGGATAAAATGATGTATATATATAATATATATACAGAGATAGAGAGAACATTTTGCTTGTTTTAAATTATACTTCAGAAACTTCGACCTTAACATGTGAAGCTATACAAAATATTCAAACAATCCATAGAAGCATAGAGATATGCATGTTAGGATTCATCCGAAGAAACAGAAAGAGAAACACTTGGATTAGAAGCAAATCAAAGTTACCGATGTTATTTCTAGAGTCAAGAAGTTAAAATGGAGCTGGGCTCAGCAACTTTCGAGAAGAAATGATGATAGATGGAGCACCAAAGTCCTATTTTGTAAAGCAAAATGATTAAAGTTTGGAGTTTTTTGAATTGTGAAGTTTGGAGAAAGATAATGAAGGAGAATTGCAGAAAACAGGACATTTGAGAATCTCATAGGAGAGGCCTTCATCCTGTAGTGAACTGATAAAGCTAAAATAGATATATGTATTCTCAATGGAAGAATGAAAGGGTTTTGAAGAGCTTCAGCACTTAAATTTAATTTGGATAACAGATTCTGCTCACAAGTCATGTGAGTTCAGAGATAATTAAATATATTTAATTATTTAAATTGTAAGATGTATATTATCTTAAGTATTATATATATACATCACAATTACTATTATTATGTTTGTTAATTATTATGTGTTGTAATAATTATTAAATTTAAACACAGGATAATCTGACAGGAAGAAATAGAGAATGGATTATTTACAAAATATTGATACTCAGAATTTGAGGTAAGTGTGTCAATGCTAAAATACAATTAATTAGCTTTCGATATTTTTTTATCTCCTAAAATTTGTGAACATGTTAATATAACAAAGTTTAATTTTAAAATTTACAAATATTTTTAACTATTTATTTCCTGATCAACAGGTAAGGTTCACATATTTTAACAGACGTAATTTTTCGTGTGAATGAAGACACAATAAATATTATAATAAGTAATTAAAAATATATAGCTTTGTATACAGGGGAAATTTTAATCATCTTATCATTTTGAACAGAAATAATGAAATAACTCTTGAGTCATTGCCGTCAGCGCCACATTTTATTTTATTTTATTTCATTCTCTTTTTTTTTTTATTAGAAGGTTTTTAATTGAAATTGACTTGGTCATCGTGTCTTCGTGTCACGCTAGTAAACAAAACGCCTTCATTTTAAAATAAATATAAGCCGTTTCGTTTGTCGCTCTTTGGCTCAGTTGGTAAAAGAGTCCAGTTAGTAGCGCGATGGTCGTGAGTTCTGTCCCTGGAATGGTACAGCGTGTTTGTTTTTGTAGATAATTAATGGAAAAGATGTCTATTGATACAACAAAATTTTTCGTTGCTTACACTAAGAATTTTTTGAGGAGTTTTTTTAAGAAGCATTTTTTTTTTTTTTTTTTACTCTCTTTTTATTTAGATATTGGAAAACATAAAACATTTTAGATATTAAAAAAGCACAAAATAAAATGTTTAAAGTAAAAAATACATTAAAAAAAAAGTTTTAGAAGCTTTATATGTAATATATATTACTATTATATGAAATTGGATTTGTCATCAGCTTTTTGCCACGTTAAAAATCCAAGACACTTCCATTATATATAGATTTAAAAAAAATGTAAGCAACTCATTGTATCTCTTAATGAATCAGCTGGTTGAAGTGTCATGCTGATAATGCGAGAGTCGTGTGTTCCATCCTCGGCTAGCCGAGGTGTTATTTTTTGCAAGTAATTAATAGAAAACTGCCAATTGATAAAGGAAAATATTTCGTTGTATACACAGTAGTCTAATAATTTTTCAAGAGTTTTTTAAACGGCTTTTTATCTAGTTACAAAAAGCCCAAAATAAAAAAGTAAGTAAAAATAAATAAATAAATTTTTGTAGAAGGTTTTAATATGAAATTGACTTCGTTCAGTTTGTCGCTTCATGGCTCAGTTGGTTAGAGTGTTACGTTACTAACGCGGTGGGTGAGAGTTCGATACCCGAAGGTCCGGCGTGTTAATTTTTGCAGATAATTAGTAGAAAAAGGTGTCAATTGATTTTATTAATCAAGCTCAAATTAAAAAGTTTCAAGTAAAAAATACATAAATAAATATTTTAAAAAGCTTTATACATATATTATATATTATTATATGAAATTGAATTCGTCATCGCGTTTTCTGTCACGCTAAAAAAATAAGACACTTCCACTAAAAAAAAAAAAAAAAAAAAAAAAAAAAAGAAAATTGTAAGCAATTTATTGTATCTCTTAATGGCTCAGTTGGTTAGAGCGTCACATTAATTTTTGCAAATAATTAATGGAAAAGGTGTCAGTTGATAAAAGGAAGTATTTCGTTGTTTACACAGTATCCTAATAAATTTTGAATAGTTTTTATATAGCTTTTTATTTAGTTACTTCACAAAATAAAAATTTAAGTAAAAATAAATAAAAGAATAATTTTTTTTAAAGCTTTTTATTGAAATTGGATTTCGTTATCGCACCTTCGTGTCAAGCGAATAAATAAGGCACCTCAACTTTAAAGTAAATGTCAGCAGGCCTCATCGTCGCTCATTGGCTCAGTTGGTTAGAGCGTCAAGTTGCTAATGCGATGGCGGTGAGTTCTTTCCCCCGAAAGATAGATGTGTTAAATTTTGCAGATAAGTAATAGAAAATGTGTCAATTGATAAAAGAAAATTTTTCATTGACTACACAGTATTCTAAGAATTTTTGAAGAGTTTTTTTTTCTTTTTTTTTTTTTTTTTTTTTTTTAAGATACTAAAAAGCACAAAAGTTAAGTTAAAAAATATATATATTCTTTTAGAAGCTTTTTATTGAAATTGGATTTTTATCATCGTGTCTTTGCGTCATTCTGAAAAAGAACGCCTCCACTTTCATATAAATTTAAACAACCTTTTTCGTCGCTCGTTAGCGCATTTGGTTAAAGCGTCATGATGATAACGCGATGCTCGTGGGGTCGATCCTCGCAAGCCGATGTGTTACTTTTTTGCAGATAATTAATAGAAACGATGTCAATTGATAAAAGAAAATCTTTCATTGTCTACACAGTATCCTAAGGAATTTTGATAATTTGTTTAAGAAGCTTTTTTTGAGTTACTAAAACGCACAAAATAAAAATTTCAGAAAATATAAAAAAAAAAGTAAAAAATAAATTAATAAAATAAAATTAATTAATTAAAAACAACACTGAAAGTTTTTTTATTATTATTGTGGAGCCCTAAAAAGCCTAAAATAAAATTTTATTCCAGCAGAGAGATGCTATAAAATCGTAAAAGTTTCAACAACAATAAAATTTTAAAGAAAAATATAGATATTTCACTTTTGCAAAAGATGAAAATTTTTAAATATTCCAAATATTTTAAAAGCATCCGAGAACAATATTCCTTTGGTATAAGTATTTGTTAGATTTTTTAGAATGTTCTATGTTTTTTCTTGACAGTTCTCAGACTTTTAGTTAGAGCGTCATGCTGATTACGCGATGGTCCCGGATTCGGCCCTCGAAAGACGATATAATACTTTTTTGCAGATAAATAATAGAAAAAAATGTCAATTGATAAAAAAAAAAAAAAAAAAAAAAAAGCCATTGTCTACACAATATCCTGAAAACATTTAATTAGTTTTTTTGAGAAGTTTTCCCTTTTTTTGTAACTAAAAAGCAGAAAATAAAATTTAAGTAAAAAATCATTTTTTTAAGTTAGAAGCTTTTTATTGTGAAGCTCTAAAAAGTATAAAATAAAATTTGTTCTGGCAAAGACATGTTACAAAGAAATGAAAGTTTCAACACTAAGAAAATTTTAGAGAAAAATATAGGTACTTTCCTTTTGCAAGAGATGAAAATTTTTTAACGTTCAAAATATTTTAAAAAGCTTTCGAGGCATTTGAAATTTGAGGCCTAACGAATGATTATACAAAAACTAATAACAAAGAATATTCGTCTCGAAAGCTTTTTAAAATATTTTGAACATTAAAAAATTTTCATCTCTTGCAAAAGGAAAGTACCTATATTTTTCTCTAAAATTTTCTTAGTGCTGAAACTTTCATTTCTTTGTGTCTTTGCCAGAACAAATTTTATTTTATACTTTTTAGAGCTTCACAATAAAAAGCTTCTAACTTAAAAAAATGATTTTTTACTTAAATTTTATTAATATCTGCGATCGCATCTTATCGCAAAGGGCAGGATTCTTCGTGGCATGAGAGGTAGCAATGTGCGCGGAATACTCCAAGAAAGACATTATAGTTAATTAGAAATTTTTATCATCTTAATTAACGAAGTTATTAATTATAAACGTCGGGATTAAAAAAGATTCTGAAATCTTTGTCTTTTCAATCTTATGACGTCATTTTCCACAGGAAAATTAAACCTTAATCAATGGTGTAAAAAATAAAATAAATGTCTACTTTTTGTTCGTTTGTTTGTTTGTTTGTTTCTCTCGTTTAGAAAATTAATTTTCTTATTAGCAATTACTTATGTTGGTGTTTATAATGTTTGTGTTATTTTTTTCTAAATAAGGTAATGTTTTCGTGTCTGTATAATTGATTACGTTTCTTTTTGTTTTTAAAGTGTATTTGTCCTCAGATGTCATCTATTTATCTATCTATATAAAATCGTTCTTCCTGACTGACTGAGTGAGTGAGGGGGTGATTCATCATCGCCCAGACCAAACCCCTAGACCTAGAAGCATGAAATTTTGTGACAATGTTCTTTCTATGATGTAGGCATTCACTAAGAAGCGATTTTACAAAATTCGCCCCCCAAGAGGGGGAGGGGGCAAAACGTGATTTCACAAAATCCTTTATATCTCACACAAAAAAAAAAAAAATCCGTAAAATTTTTGCTTTAAAATATAGTTAATACAAATGTCTAAAAACCAATTTCTGGAATTTTCAAAATTCGGTCCCCAAGGGGGGGGGGGGGGCAAAACGTGATTTCACATGCGTAAAACGTGATTTCGCATAATCCTATATATCTCAAACAAAAAAATAGATATACGTGAAATTTTTGCTTTAAAATATAGCTAATACAAATATCTAAAAACCAATTTCTGGAATTTTAGAAATTCAGCCCCCAGGTGGGGCAGTAAGGGGGGGGGTCTACGGGGCAAAAAAAAAAAATAGAAATACAGTTAGGGCGTTCAAAATTGGTATAGATAGGTTTTAAAACCCTGCAAGTCGAATGGGGATATTTTCGAAAGTGTAAAGTTATTAGGAGGGGCGAGAAGGGGAGGGGAGAGGGGGGGGGGCAAAAATAAAAATAGAGTTAGATCGTTCAAAATTGGTATATAGAGGTTTTCGATACTTACAAATCGATTGCGGATATTTTTGAATTTTTAAAATTATTAGGAGGGGCGAGAAGGAGGGTGGGGTGGTAAGGGGGGTTGTGGGCAAAAACAAATAGAAATACAGTTAGGGCGTTCAAAATTGGTATAGATGGGTTTTAGAGGCCTGCAAGTCGAATGGGGATATTTTTGAAAGTGTAAAGTTATGAGGAGAGCCGGGGAGGGGAGAGGGGGGGGCAAAAAAATAAAAATAGAGTTAGATCGTTCAAAACTGGTATATAGAGGTTTTCGATACTTACAAATCGATTGCGGATATTTTCGAATTTATAAAATTATTAGGAGGGGTGGGGCTATGGGCAAAAACAAACAGAAATACAGTTAGGCAGTTCAAAATTGGTACAGATAGGTTTTAGAGGCCTGCAAGTCGAATGGGGATATTTTCGAAAGTGTAAAGTTATTAGGAGGGCCAAGAAGGGGGGGAGGAGGGGCAAAAAATAAATAAAATAGAGTTAGATCATTCAAAATTGGTACATAGAGGTTTTCGTTACTTACAAATCGATTGCGGATATTTTCGAATTTTTAAAATTATTGGGAGGGGCGGAGGGGCAAAAAAAAAAAAAAACTAGAGATAGATCGTTATATTTTTGAATTTGTAAAATTATTAAGATAGACGGGAGGGTGGGAGACGAAGGGGGAAAATATTAAAAATAAGAGTTAGACCATTTTGGGAATTTTTCCGAAGGCAGTGAGAACCCGGTACGACATTTTTCCTAATCAGATTTTGTTTCTCTTTTTTTTTCACGTGATAAAAATTAATGCAATTTTGAGAATTCAGTAATTATAGTGATTCATTTAAAAATAGGGACCAGCGAAGTGGGCTTTGCCAGCTAGTATGAAATAAAACTGAATTACTTTGGCCATTTAGTGTTATATTTTTATAAGATGATAATCATCTGTATTCATCATGGAAAATAACTTTTATAAATCATATATACTGCGTGAAATTACGCTAAGAAATATAGCAGAAGTTTTGTGATGGCTGCAGAATATTATTTTTATTATTATTATTATACAATTTATTAAAAAAAAAAAAAAAAAAAAAAAAAAAAAAAAATTGTCCTGTATTGTCTTACTAAAAACTGTGTATGATAAAACGAGGCGACAGCTCAACTTGTTAAGTAATGTGAACGAAAAGTTCACAGGCACCATTTTTTGGTAAAGTACTTCGAAATATGACTGTTTGTGAAATTCTGTACTAATTGGTGAAAAATGATATTGAATTGATATAGAATTGGTGGAAAATGTCCCCCTCCCCTCACACACACATATACATATAAATAAACGGACAAACAGAAAATTTCTGAAAATAGCCAAATCTTATTAGGACAACTGAAATCCTGTTAATCCAAAACCGTAAATCGAAAATATTTACGAATGCAATACTTTCTAAGGAAAAATTAAAAGTATACAAATTTTCAGTCTGAGTTTGAATTTTTTTTCAGCTGTATCATATGAATCATATGAAGTTTAAATCATTTGAATCGTATGAATCATTTTTAGTTTGAGTCACCAGGTAAAAATAAAGAAGGATTTTTCTTGTAACTTTTTGCAGCAAGTCATATTACTCATGTTGTAAGTGTAAGAAAACATAATTATAGTACCAAAAAAGCGTTTAGCATAGCCTATGGATTTTCTGTAAGAAGATAAAAATATGTAATAAAATCGCAGATGGAAATTGCTGAGCTGTTATTTGTCACATTTAACTAAATCTCTTCTTATCTTTGTACCCAATTAACCAATAATATATTTATACCTTTTTTATGTTTGTTTTTATTATTTATTTATTTATTTTATTTTATTATTATTATTATTTTTTTTTTTTTTCGGGGAAAGGGGTTGAAGGAACGTTTTAGCAAATTTTAATTTGCATTATTTTCACTAAAGAAATAAATGATTTTGACAGTTTTCTAATTAGGAGCAAGCAGGGTTTAACATGGCAAAAAAAAATACTTTAGCATTTTAGCGAAAATAGGCAAGCCCTATTTTAGCTTTTTCGAAAGTTAATTCTTTGGATACCATTGATTTCTTTTACTTAGCTTTGTTATCCTCAGTTTTATTTTCTATTCTTTTGTTCATTGATGATTTTAACCAAGCATCCATATTTGTGACTTTAAAAATATGAATCAGGGAAACTATGTTTTGATTTTAACAATAGAAAAAGAGGTACTCATATCATGTGTGTAAAATGAAAAAGCAATTGAAAAATTAAGTAAAGTGCAGTGGTGGATAATCGTGAAATACTAGTGCTAAGAATGCTTCTATGAATCAAATTCTGAATTCTGACATACTTTTAAATATTTTTGCATTTAAATTCAATCATTAAAAATTAAAAATAAATCCAAATTACTATATAAATAATCATTCCCAAAAATTTCAGTCCTTTCGTAGTTTTTGCCTGCAAATATTACACAAAAAAAAAAAAAAAAAAAATCCGAGTTAGTATATAGAGATATTTTATACAGTTATCCAGTTTTAGCTTTTTAGCGAAATTCTGACCAACATGTTTTAGCAAAATATGATACATTTTAGCAAAATGCTAAAAAAACTAATGGCAGTTTAAACTCTGGGAGCAAGCTTTCCTGTCTTTTTTTTTTTTTTTTTTTTCTAATATAATTGCACTTTTTTAATCTGACAGCATAACATTTTTCAGTACGCCATGTTTGCATTATATTGCAATTTACTTTTATAGTTAAATTCAGTTATAAAACTAAAATTCTTTTATTTTTTTAAATAATCTGTTTATATTTTTAAAATGCTTATTTATTTTAGTGACTAAATAAATTTGAATTGAATTCTTTTTTCAGTTTTTGCTGTAGTTTTATATATTTTTTAAAATCCGTTTTTATTTATTTATTTATTATTTTTATTTTAGCATCAAGAAATAGGTAATAAAGAAATGGTTGCAAAGAGCCTATGACAGAGATGGTTGGAGAAATAAAAGAAAAATTCAAATTACTCTCTTAAAATATTAATAAGAGTGTTAAATTTTTGAAATGTGTCAGTATTTGTAAAAATATGTCAATATTTCTCAGTCAATGTATTAACTTTATGTGTGAATTTTTATTTTTTATTTTATTTTTTATAAAATACCTTCTTGTAATACTTTTCTATAAATAAAATTTACGTATGTGTGTTCAACTTTAATGTTTTAATTGATATTTTTTTCCCTATTCCATTTTAGAAATTATTTATAAAATTAAATTTGCATATTTTAAATTTCAGGATTAAGTAATACTTTTGTAATGTAATATAATATAGATTTTTCAATTGCTTCTTTCTACAACTTTAATAAAATATAAATACAAACAATTATTTCTATTATTTTAAGGATCTGCATGAAAGAAAAGTAGTTTAAAAACAATGTGCACCTTTTTTTTTTTTTTTTTTTTTTTTTTACATTAATCCTATAATTGAGTACTGCAAAGATTCTGCATGCAAAAATAACGGGAGGTAACATTTATGCTTACAAAATATGTACCTCATGCCTTTCAGATAGCTGAAACTTATTTTCAATTGATACATTTTCTGTTATACTTGTTCGCTATCATGACAAATGCAACTTTTAGGTTCTGATAAACTATTAAAATATTTTTAATGGGCACCGGCATTATATATTTTGCTTTTGATTTTATTCTAATCATTTTTTCCCCTTACATATATTACTACATTTCTTTCTCTTTTTACATATGCTTCTTTAGTTTTTCGATCTCTCAGTAGAACTGAAGAGATCAGCTTGCAGTGATTGACCTTTTCAATATTTATTAATACTGAATTATATGCGGTAATGTTTTGTCTGTCACTCTTGTTTATTTTACAAACGCATATTTGTATTAAAAATAAACAAATGTATACATTTTTTTTTTTTTAATACTTATTTATCCATTTGTTATTTAAATATTTTTTGAGTGTGGTGTTATAGTTGCTAGAAGTTTTGATATTTCTAATGAAGAAAATAAATGCAAAATTTGCCAAAAAAGAATGAATAGTTAACAGTTTTGAGATCATAATTCAAATAAACTCATATTTCAAAAAAAAAAAAAAAAAAAAAAAAAAAAACTTTTAAACATGCCAAGTTTGTAAGATTATATATATCCCACTTTAAATATTTTATTTTATTTAATATTAATTCCAATCAATCAAATGTTATACATCAAATATATATGTACATAAACTACTTGTACATATATATTACTAGAACGTTCAACTACAACTAATTCTTCTCTATTAAGAAAAGTTATTACTCAGATAATCTCTCTCTCTCTCTTCCTTCCCACTTCCCATGTAATTCCAAGATGTTTTTGTTTCTTCGTACTATAATCAAATCTCGTTCAAAAATAAAGCTTTTCGAAATCTATTTTTAGAATTCAACTCTTTGAATATATCACCTTTTGACTTAGAAAGCAATTTATTTATTTATTTATTTATTTATTTTTATTTAAATATTTTATTTTATTAAGCAAACTGAGGCTTTAATTTTAAATCTCGACATAAATATTTAAACTTATTTTAAAAAAAGGAAAAAAAAAAAAAACTGCTCTTTAAGATGAAAGACGAAAGGTTCAAAGAGTGTAATTCTAAAAACAGAATATTAAAAACTTCATTTCTGAACGAGATATTCTTATAATACAAAACAACAAAAATCCCATAGGATACATACGGAAGAAGAAAATGTGAATTTTGGCTGCTAGTTCCTCTTAACATCTAAAAACCGAAATTTCTTTTAATACTTAATGGAAAATTTCGATGACTAAAGATAAAAATAATTTTGCTATATGGATATTTCATATATGCATTGCTTACATTCATACCATATTTTGAATAAAAGAATATTATTACTAGATACTTTATAATTATTATTCTGGAGAAAACTCTGGACAGTACATAAAAAATGGAATACAAACTTTGTATATAAAAGCTTAATTTAAAATATAGAAAAAATTATGTAAAACTAAATTAAAAATAAGATTGTATTTTATTATCATTATCCTTAAGAAGTTGAGCATACAAATGAGTCGCGCCATTCTTATATTTTTACGTACGTTTCATTATTTTGGTCACCATTATTTAAAAAAAGAATTTTTCTTTAAAACTTTAATTCTATAATACTAATAATAATAAAAAAAAAATGCTGTTCTGAAATTGTGGTGACAAAATAATAAAATGCACGAATGCTACAAACCCTTAATACCTAAAAAAGGAAACAAATTTTATTGGTGGTAATTTAAATTAATCAGACATAAAAGCATTAAATTATTGCCATTAATTTATTTAAACTTCTTTATGTAATTTCAATTAAAAATGTTATTTGTAGTTTTTAGCAATAGAGTAATGTATATAAATACATTACAATTTGCTGTAATGACCATTTTTCAAGTTTAAAATAACATTTTAATAAATATATATGCTGTTTTGATTTTACATTGTTTAGTTAATTATATATACTTCTTTACTAATTCATTTAATAGCTAATATTTATTTTATAAGTTCTTAACACATTTACATCACAAGAAAATATGAAAATTGGCCTTTTTTCACCAAACTTTTTTTTTTAATCACATATATGTACAAAAGCAAGCAAATTTGAGCGTATGATACATTCGGATAATAATAACCAGGATAATTGAGCTTAATATGCTAATAATGCGAGTCGGTTAAGTTTGCACTAAATATATTAAATGTTACTGTACTTTGACTTTGTTTTATAATTTTATAAGACTTTATTTGAATGTTCTAGATTAAAATACATCGCATTAACAAGCACAAATCCTAAACAAATTAAAGATAAATTTTAAAAGTGAAGATAAAACAATAATACAGGTGTTTTCGGAAACCCACTTCTTACGTTAGATTAAAGAAAATTTTTTGAGTTTATATTATTTATCTATTTCACAGCTTTGAAACTTACTTATATTTAAATTTAATAAAAAAGCACCACAAAACTGGCGTTGTAAAACGATTATTACTTACAAACTTTGAATAAACACCATAAAATGCAATAAATTCGCAACAATTGTTTCGGGTCGAAAAAACACACGACCCTTCATCAGGCGAATAAAGTAAGCACGAGTGCTGCAGTCAAAGAGGCAACGCACAAATCGTTTAAATGAAAAGAAAAACTTTATAAAGTAGAAAGTAAGTAGTTATATTTACTTTCAGTAATTATATTTACTTTCTACTTTATAAAGTTTTTCTTTTCATTTTAAACGATTTTGTGCGTTGCCGCTTTGACTGCAACACTCGTGCTTACTTTATTCGCCTGATGAAAGGTCGTGTGTTTTTTCGACTCGAAACAATTGTTGCGAGTTTATTGCATTTTATGGTGTTTATTCAAAGTTTGTAAGTAATAATCTGTTATTTAAATTGCTTTTTTCCTGAAATGATCTATGTTACATAAAACTAACGATAACAATGCATACAAACACATACACATATCTATCTATATCTATATGTGTATGTATATGTATGTGTGCGTGTGTTTGCATGTACGAGGAATTCACAGATATCCTTGCCTTACCAAAGATTCGAACCCAGAACCTTCTTTTTCAGAAAAAAGCTGCCTGTCGACTGATTCGTCAAAGCGTCATTTTTGTGTTTTGCTTTCTTGATAAATGCTCAGATTTTAAGATACATGATAATTATTATAGAGTCAAATCACTTCACTTCAATATATAAGAATATTTATACAGCATACTTCTTTTTTTCGCATGATTTTAAATATGAATAAAAATTTTTAATCATAAGTTGTTTAACTGAATATTAATGTTTACTTTCATTTATCATAAAACTGATTTCTGGCTTCATGCTTACAGAATCTTGGTTTCATAAAATAAAATTCTAAAATTATTTCATTATATGGCATTCATATACTCATATATTGTTATTTTTGTCCATATACTGGTAAATATCTGTAAATGTGCATTTTAAAATAAGAATTTATAAGTATGCTGTAAAATATTACAATTAAAAATACTATACTAAAATTATAGCCTTAATTTTAGTATAGATCACTTTAAAAAAAACATTGTTGAATACACACAAAAATCTTTTCATATTTACATTTGTATTAATCAATATAACTCATGGGGGAAAAAAATATTAAATAGGGATGAAGAAAACCTTTTTTTTTTTCATAGCAATTAACGGTAAATGAAGATTACCATTAATAAAACTAGCCATAATTAAATTGCTGCTGGCTCACTGAAGGCATCCAGAAATAATATGAAAAAATTATGTTTGCCACAGCTTGCCCACTGAAGGCTTCCAGCAGTAATATGCAAACTTAATGTTTCACCACAGCTGGCCCAACACTGGCCCAATAATAATTTCCATCCCACTGTTGCATGCCAGCTGTGGGCCGTTATGTTTTTTCACGCTACTGATAGCTGCCAAAAGCGGCCCATCATTGGCCTATTAACATATTTCAATCTTGCTACAAAGAAGCCATAATCATACAACTGCTGGCCCACTGAAGGCTGCCAGCTGTAATATGAAAACTGTATGTTTGCCACAAGTGACCCACTGAAGGTTACTAACAGTAATATAAAAATTTTATGGTTTCCACAAGTGGCCCAACACTGACCCTTTCACAGTGTCCATCATACTGTAGGTTGCCAGCAGTGGCTCATTATATATTTTCCTCCTACTGCTGGTTGCCAGTGGTGACCCAACACTGGCCCACTGACTTATTTCCATCTTACTGCAGGCTGCCATCAGCGGATTAGTTGAAAGCGGCCATCTGATGGCCGGCGTAACATATTCCCTTCGGCAACGTTAACTTTTGCCATCAGTGGGCCAGCATCAGCTGCTGCTGGCAACCACAAGTTGGCCTCATGTTGGCCGTAATTTGTGGTTTTGCTGGGTTATTAATTAGATTGTTGGCAGGTAAGGGTTTGTGTTGGAAATTTGAAGAAAATGTTGCAATTATTTTTTTAGATGCAGATTTTTGGCTCACCCAGCCGTTTTCTTCAAAATGTGACAAACCCATCTGTTTACCGGAAAGTGATAATTACATACGAAAGGCCAACCGCACATCTTCCTGTTAAAAAGTTCCTGGAAGTAAAAAAAAATATATATATATAGGTATAATGGCAAGTTTGAATAAAACTCTTAGATTCGTTTTCAGAACGCCCACTTGCGACATCTGTAATCATAGATGCCGACATTTTAATTTATTCCGGAGTTTTTTAGACTTTTTTCATACCACATTTTTTTTAAGGATATTTTTTTTTCTTATTTTATCGAAGTTATTTATTGGAGAAAATTTTTCCTTAAATAAAGTGGTGCGAAATAAAGGCGGGGCTAAAAATACTTCGGAATAACTTAAAGTATAGTCATCTATGCTATAATTAACCGGCAGTTTCAGGACGTCTGTCAATTTTTCAATGCACCAAATAATAAATACGAAAGTACAGTCGGGGAAAAAAAAAAACGCAACACTCAACGTAACTTCGTTGCTAATCGATGTAGAAAAATGTAATAGGTATCATTCGACGGGGAATTGTGAGTAGTTTCAGAAAATGAACTGAAATTTTGAATTGGGGGTCGTCTACATATAAAAACGCACACAAAACTTTGATTTTTTCAATGGTAATGCCCCATTTTTATTTCATATTTGAATTCCTGGGATCGCAACAACGCGAAAAAGTATATTGGTTGTATATTTTACTTATTTTTTCACAGAGTTATAAGCGTTCAAAGTTTTGAGGTAATGTTAAATTCATATTTCAAACTTTTATTAATATCTTCACAAAAAATAACTTGATCGATATAATTTTTTTTTACAAGATACAGTGAAGAAACCCAAACATAATCCATCATTACTTTTGATTCTGAAAAATATTTTTGATTCTGAAAAATATTAATAAATTCATATTTATAAAAATTATGAATTATGACCTATATTAATTTTTACATAAAATGAATCCTAATGGTGAAAAATATGGGTGTGCAAATTTGCAGCTCATTCCAGTTATTAATTTTCGAGATATAAATAAATCTTTCTTTTCGAGTGGTTTAGGGGGCCGTCTCTTATATTGTTTTGCATGAGATAACGAATCAAATCTTAAAAAAATAACAAAGAAAATTAAACAAAATATTTTTATTTTTTACTTACGGGCGAAAATATATAACAACAACGTCAAACGCAAAAAAATGAAACAAAAATGATGATTTTTAGTCATTAGTCATCAAGAATTCCTGTTTTCTAAAGAAGACAAGCCCCGCCTTCATCATTCTTTAAAACAAAACAATACAGAAAAAAAAAGAAAAGTAAATTTGCCATCGAGTACTCGTGTTAAACCCCTTATTTTATCTTGACAAAAATATGCACAAGTGGTATTTATTTCACCGATTACTGGTGATAAATTTTGAATCTTTTAAACGAACACTGGAAGAAAAAAATTAACCAAATAGGCGGAGTTTAGTGTTTCAAATAGAAAAATATGCTTAATATTTCAGAACAAATTTTCTGTATTCACAATTATATTACAAATGGATATACTTTATAATTATATTCTTTCTAATCAATATATTTCTATCCATAGTATATTCTATTGCAAAAATATGAACAATGGGTACACACTTAAGAAATAAGTAACACACAAATTACGAATGAAACGCCCATTGACAGAGTTACAGATTTTCAAATGGCGTGAATCTGTGTCAGCAGTTGCGAAAGGATTAATTAAGGAATTATATTTTCATAGAAATTATAAAACGAATCGTACAGTTCCAAAGAGTTCAACTGACCCAAAACTGGTAAGTGCGATTAAAATTGCTTAATATTTACTTCATGAACCCTTACAATAATTTATCCGAAAAGATTTAGTTTATGCATTGTTATATATATATATATATATATATATATATATTATTTCACTTCGTATATTATGTTACACCTACAAAAGAAAATTTAAGCTTTATTGGTGATCAGTACAGCAATAATAGACAGTTTTACTCGAAAAATATTGCACTTTTTTCAAAGAGTACTGTCTGGACCAATCGCAAGTGTAATGCATTTAAATAGACCTAAAATTATATAAAAAAGTACTCAAGTATATACAAATCCAAAAAAACTGAATTCTAGTTAATTAAGAAACTGGAAAATGTAAATATTTTTATACTAAAGATAAAGTATACAAACAGTATACTTTTCCGCACTGCCAGACTCTCAGAAATTCGAATATGGAGTCAGAATTGGGTGTTGCTATTGAAAAAGTCAAAGTTGGCGTTCATTTCAATATGTAGATGATCCCTAATTCAAACTTCGACGACATTTTCAGAAAGTGCATTTAATTTCCTGTTGAATCATGTCTATTAGATGTCCCTGCGTCAATAAATAACGAAATTACAGCGGGTGTTGCGTTTTTTTTTCCCCGACTGTACATCTAAAAATGAGTTCTGTCAGCAACTTTAATGGTACTCATTAGAGCCGTTTATGAGATACTGACAAACGGTCCCTTCCCGATTGTTAAATATTTAATTTTGAAAAATCCCTTGTAAACTGAACCTGTCTTAACTGTGAATATTATTGTTATTATTATTATTATCATATTCGTTTTAGAAATAAGATTGTCAGGAGAACCCCCTTCACACACACATATACGCAGACAAGTACAAACTGACCAAAAAAAAAAAAAAAAAAACACTTTATTTGGATTCAAGAGGCCTCACAATATGTAAGTCAGTTGGAAGCTGGAATCGAAATTTTTGACCGAATGTTATACATTCATTACTGAAGACATTCGAGTAATGGAAGTAAAAATAATGTAGGTGAACAATGAATTTAAATGAATACCAATATTTTTAAATAGAAAGCATCGTATTATTTAATCCGAAAAAGGCTGGGAAATAGTTACTGAAGTTTGCTACAGAGAAAAGAAGTATTTTAACTAGAAACTGCTAAACGTATTTCCCAAGGGAAAAAAATAAATTAAAGGGAAAAATAAATTCATATTTATTATAAACTTTTATGTTAAAGCGACTAAATACATTTTTACCCGGGTGCTTTTTTCTTCAGTTATATATACAGAAATGTCGTCTACAGGGTTTTACTATATAAATGTTAAATAATACATTTATAGTACATTTTACTACATAAATCATAAATACCTACATTTTAATTTATTCAGGAGTATTTTTAGCTCCGCCTTTATTTCGCATCACTTCAATTATAGAAAATTTTTCTTCAATATATAAATTCGATAAAAAAAAAAAAAAAAAAAAGTGGGGAATAAAGGTGGGGATAAAAATACTCACGAATAATTTAACATATTGGCCCCTATGCACTAATAATGCTTAAAATTAAAAGAGTAGGCGTGGGCAAATAGCTTACGGTGGTTTTCTCAATTAAAACTAATGAAATTAGTGGTAATTATACTTCTCATGACCATTGGAAGGATTGAAATTCCAAATTAATTTTATATAAAATGATCAGTGAATTTCTTTTCTTAAATCAATCTCAATTCCAGAAATATTTTAACACTTTTGCGACTGCATGTATTTGCCTTTTTGATTGTATGTCTCTCCTGTGAGCGTTATTTTATCAAGCTATACTATTTCAGAACAAGGTTTTCTATATCCATATATTACATATGAATATATATAATAATTATACTCTTTCTAACGAAAGTATTTTTATTCATAGAGTTTTTATTATACAAATATGAATACAAGGGATATTCTTAAGAAATTTAGTAACATACAAATTACAAAAGAAACATCCACTGGCGGAGTTACAGATTTCAATAAATGCCAGCATCTTAATTAATTCCAGAGAACTTTTAGCCCCGCCTTTAATTCGCACCACTTTCTTTATAAAATAAATTTCTTCGATATATAACTATGTTAAAATAAGAAAAAGTTAATTTTAAGAAAAAAGTGGTATGTAATAATACCCGCTGCTCCGGCTAAAATTACCCAGGAATAAATAAAAATATTGGCATCTTTGGATTTCCAAATGACGTGAATCTACGTCAGCGGTCACGAAAGTGTTACTATAAAACTGCTAGAAATAAATGGCCCGTTTAAGATTTCATTTATACTTGCCAACATCCTAATTAATATTCCGTAATGTTGTTAGTCCCGACCTCTTTTACACACCAGTAAATTTTTTGAGTAATATTCTCCAAATGCAATAACGATTAAATAAGAAGAAAAATACATTAAAAAGATACTGGTGGGAAAAAGATGGCTGGGCTATGAATACTACGGAAGATTAATTAGTATGTTGGCAAGTATGTAAATTTGATTTCACCAATAACTTTGATGTAATTAATTTATTCGGTAATATTTGTCTCATTCTTAACACTTTCTTGACCGCATGTTTTTGTCTTTTTTGCAGAAAACTACTCTTGTGTGCGTTATTCTTGTATATTACATTACTATAAATCAATGTTTTCTATATTCATAATATAAATGAATATACATTACATTTATACTCTTTATATATAATCGAAGTATTTTCATTCATAGAGCATTGATGGTACAAATGTAAATATTGGGTATATTGTTAAGATATAATATAACCTATGTAACCTGAAAAAACGCCCGTTAGTGGAGCTACAGTTTTTCAAATGACGTGAATCGTGAATTCGTGTCAGCGGTCGCGAAAGTGTTAACAATAAAATCTATTCTTTCAATATTTTTTTCCAGCAGTTATTACGCAGTTTAAGTTTATTTCTGATGGAATTGGAATAGCATAAATTAGTCTGATAATGAAGATCTCATATAACGCGATTTCTTATCAAGCGGAAAGTACTCCGCACGTTATAAGGGATCAGCGTTCCCATCTTTTATAATTTATTCACGAGCATTTTTAGCCCCGCCTTCTTTTCGCACGGGAAATTTTGTAGATTATTTCTCTTTAATATGTGACAACGTTTAAATACAAAGAAAATCATTTTTCAAAATTTCCGGTATGAAAAAGAGGCGGGGCTAAAAATGCTCTTGAATAATTTATAAAAGTTGGGAACTCTGTACTGGAGTCTACCTTATACATGAATTTATGTAAAGAGAAAGACCATTTTATTATTTGAAAAAAAAAATTAATATTACGCAAAATCAATGATATTCTTTAAATTAAATTATTATATATATATATATATATATATATTAATACCCACAAGCGTATCGCCAAAGAAATTCTTTGTAAAAGTTAGAAAAACTAAGCACATACATTTTTTTTTTTTTTTTTTTATTACTTTATTCTTTTTGATTTAGCTGTCACTTTAAAAAGAATCATTTTCAGGTTCTTATATTATAACTGACAGATCTTATTAAAAGCAAAATAAATGTGAATTCATATATGTCGAAAATCAAACGCAATTTTATACATGATAAAAAAATATTTAAAAGAAAAAAAAATATATTATGTTCTGTTAAATCTACACCTTTTTAAAGTATAATCAGACATATTAGAAACACCAGAAATCGTTTAAAGAAAATCGGAGCTTATTATTTAAATGAAGGGCTTTTGTATGCTCTCTCTCACATAACGCCGTTAGGGTGAAATTCAAGAAAAGATCTGATAATATCGCCGATCTGTGTCGTTCAATGTTTATAAAAGTGTTATTATGACATGTTACATTTAACTGTTTGAACTCGAATGGCGCCTCCCAGGCGACATCCGATTCATTACTTCACTTCGAGAGGCGCCGTGACAGTTAAGTTACTATATATTTTATATCCACCAATAATGTTCTACAACTAAAAGTGCTATAACAGGTGCATACTTCGTTAAGAAAAAGACTCCACCCACACTTTTTATTGAGTGCCTTTGGGCGTTGCTTGCCTTGGTCATCGGTAAATGGCCAAGAATTCTTTGCAAAATACGCACGATGGAAAATTATAAATCACATTATTCATATATAATGCTTGTAATATGTAAATATACATCAAATATAGAAATAAAATGTTTATATTTAAAATTCTTATGTTTCATAATTTGCATTTTTTATTAAAACTATTGTCGGGTAGCTCATTACGCTTACTAAAAGAAAATTCCAATGCAAAAGGCTAATTTTCCATCTCACTTCAGACCCGCACATAAAAGAGGCCACTGAAAAAAAAGAAGGCACAGTCTTCGTAAAAGGTGCATTATGCCTTTTATTACGCGGCCAACATAACATAAGGACAACCAGATATTATATTAAGCTAGATTATATTTAGTTAGACTAGTTAAAAGAGGAAACTACGAACCCTGCTGTACTTCTATATTTTTGAATAGATTTCTTACACAATTCTAATTCTGTTCTCAAGCCACGGCCTTTTAAGAAGCATTTTCTAGTACGAAAAATTAGTCTATGTGAACCGGAAAAATTATGAAGGTTTATATTCGGATCACCAAATATCTGGAAAATAGCTTCGAGTTGCTGGTATGCCCATGCGAAAAAGGCTTCAAGTGCAAACGATTAATTTCAATCGTTCAAACCAGGGTTGCAAGATTCGCCTTTTTTTTTTCGTTCGATGGTCACCAATAATATTTATTTGTAACCTTCGACTAATTACTTCGACGATTGTTAATCTATTATGCATATTAAATGTTACTTCTCAAAATTATTAGTGACTATGGAATTAAAAAAAAAAAAGGCTACATCTGGCAACGCTGGTTCAAACCTACAATATACAAAAATATAGATAACAAGATTGCAACAAAAATCTGAGATAGGTTATTTAATATTTAGTAAAAAACAGATACTGTTCAAAAGCATTCCTTTTTTGAGTAGTAACTCACGTCTTTACAGAGTTCCCAACTTTTATAATTTATTCACGAACATTTTTAGCCTCGCCTTCTTTTCGCGCCAGAAATTTTGTAGATTGTTTCTCTTTAATATGTGACGACGATTAAATAAGAAGAAAATCATTTTTAAAAATTTTCGGTATGGAAAAAGAGGCGGGACTAAAAAGGCTCGTGCATAAATTATAAAAGTTGGGTACTATGCGCCTTTATTCGTTTCTCTAAAACATCAAATTCTTTAACAAATTCATGATTAAATAACTAAAATTTTGTCATCAACAAACAAAACGGTAAATTTCCTTCGTTTATATATGCTAGCGTCCTATAAAGAGGCAAACAAAATAAAATTTAGAAAACAAGAAACATTTTTTAATGTAAAGTATTGTTTCAGAAAATGCCAGAGAGTTGGATTTATTATTCTTTTAGAGTGCTATCAAAATGTCCCGTCTGCAATGCGTTAATTTTGCAAAAAGTAGGTTAATTTGTATCGTAAACATCGAAACCTTACTTAGAAAACAACAACAACAACAACAACAATAATAATAATAAATAAATAAATAAAAACTATAAAGTATAATAAAATAAAGTAAAATAAAATTTGTCAATATTGGACTGAACTTGCATAAACTGATCTGAAAATGTGTATCGCACATAACACGATTTCCTATTGCCCAGAGCGAATATCCCGCGTTATACAAGAGTCTACTGTACTTGAATTCTTAATTATGAAAAGTGTAAGATCAGTAGCGATACCTTTAAAAATGATAGACATATTACTTTGTTTTAAATTCTTTTTCCATAACAAATGTGAATTTTATGTCGTGATTAGAATTAATCGAAAATAAATAATATTGCGCTTTGTTTCAATAAGAGATTTTATGAACTTATTAAAAAAAAAAAAAAAAAAAATTCCCAATATTTAATTCTGTGTCAAAATACATTTAATAAAAATTTAATATTTTATTATGTTACGCCATACATTAAAATTTAAATAACATAAAGCTTAAAACGGTACAGTAAATAAATGCAAAATTGTCAAAACAAATTAACACAGAAAATTCGTGACAAAAAGTCTTATAAAAATTATTAAATATTAACAAGAATAAAATAATAATAAAACGATTATGAAATGCGTATTGCTTCTTCAAACGGTAAGCCTCGCCTTACCGTGATGTCTAAAACATGACATTTGAGGTGTACGAGCCCTACAATATTCACGTGCAAAAAAAGGACAACAAGGTTAAAACAGAATTTTAGCAGTGAAGAACTATTTTTTTTTTTTTATTATTATTATTTAAGAAGAAAGACTTAAAATATCAGGATCGGATATGTTCTTATCTTGTAACGTAAGCAACGCCTTTACACATTTTTCTAAAACTTTACATTATAGCTTTTTTTTTCTGTTTCTTTTTTTTTTTCTGATTACACTATATTTGGTTGTGTAGTGATGCACTTGTTAAGGGCATAAGGGAAGTTTAAATTATTATTTTTTTTTTTGCATTCATGTTGTTCTTAATCCTAACTGGTTAGTCAATGGCTGAGCAATATCCATAAGACCATATACTAGGGTGGATCGAAAAACGCGTTTTCTCTCCAATACAATTCTAATAGCGCAGAAAACTTGCGCATAGGCATCATTATAAATGAAAAAATATTATTATTTTTTTTTTTTTTTCAAAATTTGAAATCGCGCAGAAGGCCTAAAGTTACCAAAAAAGTCAAATACCGGTAAATTTAAAAAAAAATGCAAAAATTACAAAAAAAATATAAATAAAATAAATAAAAATACATTTTTTGTTCTAATAGTGAAAATAGTGTTTTTAAGAGTGTCCTTAATGCATACAAAATACAATTAGACCCATTCTTGTTTTACTGAATTCGTGCAAAAGGCCTAAACTTGCGGGTTGTATCGTAAAAAAACAATATTTCATGATTTTCGACGATTTTTAAACATGTGCCAAAACCCATAAAAGTTTTATTTTTAGTTTGTAATAGTGGAAAAACCATTCAAAATCGTTTTCCCAATCCAGAAATAATATTTTCAGACCTGTTATTCCTTAATCGTATTCGCGCAAAAGGTCTAAATTATAGTATAAGTTAAGTTATAGAGTCCCGTAAAAACGCCGTTTTCCATATCTAATGTGTGTTTAGTTAACACATTAAGGTTTGTAATAAGACTCTAACAAGTGATTTACAAAAAATGTATTAGCCAAACCTATCATATTGCAGCTCTCAGCTCATTTCAACATTTAATCTGCGCTGAAATGACCCACGGCGAGGACTCACGGCGAGGACGTGGCTGCAAGGCGAGTCCCACCTCCACCCTACTCCACCAACCAACCAGGGTCAATTTTATATACAATATTTACAGTAACTATTTACTTTGTACAGTCAACCCCCCCACCAAAAAAAAAAACGCCCCCCCCCCACCTAATTTCGCCGTAAATTATCGTAGAAACATTTGACTGGTACCGATCGATTTGTAATAACATCTAGTTTATAACGGTATAGTTACATTTTGCCTATGGGGTCGTCTACATATTAAAACTGGCATTAACTTCATTTTTTTCAATAGCAACCCCTATTTTTGACTTCATATTCAGATTTCTGAGATCAAGGCGGTTCGAAAAACATACCTATTTATATACCTGAAATCAATTTTAAATAGAGTTACACGTGAAAATGTATTAGGGGTCCGTCTATACATTTAGAATATATAAATCATGATCTACCACCCATTATGCATTATTTATTAAGTTTCACACCGGAAAAAAATTTAAGAAATGTTAATTATAAAATTAAAAAAAATGACTAATTCACAGAACTTTCTGAGTTAGTTTATGAATTAAAAGATTTTTATTGGTTTCTATTGATTAAACATCAGGTACTTCACTTCATACTAAGAAAATTAAATAGCTTGAATAGATATTAAAATATCTATCAAAAGAGAAAAAAAAAAAGGTGAATGGTTTTAAATTTGTTTGAAAATTCAAAATTATTTTAACTCAAGCTTCCGTATAATTGTCTGAAACGGCGGCACTCAACTTGGTTCCCACGGCCGTTTCACAGTGACAATGGGAGTTTGCTCTGATACTGCAGTACTTTCATTTTCTTTAATTTAATTGACTTTTTAAAAATATTAAAACAGATTTTTTATTTTTATTTATTTATTTTTTTAATTAATTATTTTTTCATGACATTATTAAAAACTTTTACATAAATCTCCACGATATTCTTTTGCTTTTATATTTTATAATGTGTAACAAATTAATATGCAAAATAATAAATCCTACTACTTAATGGGATGTCCTAAAATTCTACTCTTTAACACAGATACCGAAGTGGACGGTGGGTGTAGAAAGGCTGACTACCCTTAATCTAAATCTTCACTTGAAAAGGTCAAAATGTTACATAACTCTTTTTTCTTAAGGAAAAAAGAAGATAAAGAGGAGGAGGAAAGATCAAAACGAATAGAAAGCATATTAAACATTAATACCCTTTAAACACTGCAAAAGGGCGGGGTTTCGTATTGTGTGTCATTTGGGAGCTGTAGAGTGCCAGAAAATTACTTTATGTAATAAAACTTTTCATTTAAAGGGTATTTAAAGCAGCATTATGTTTAATACATATACTATTCAGAAAAAAAAGTACCATTCATCTGGTTCATGAAAAATAAAGAACATTTTCTGGCATTGCTCTATGTACAGTCGGGGAAAAAAAAACGCAACATTCAACGTAACTTCGTTGCTGCTCGATGTAGAAAAATGTAATAGGTATCATTCGACGGGGAATTGTGAGTAGTTTCAGAAAATGATCTGAAATTTTGAATTGGGGGTCGTCTACATATTAAAACGTGCACCAACTTTGATTTTTTCAATGGTAACACCTTATTTTTATTTTATATTTGAATTCCTGGGATCGCGACAACCCGAAAAAGTATATTGGTTGCATATTTTACTTATTTTTTCACAGAGTTATAAGCGTTCAAAGTTTGAAGGCGCTAATGTTAGATTCATATTTCAAACTTTTATTAATATCTTCACAAAAAATAACTTGATCGATATCATTTTTTTTTACGAGATACAGTGGAGAAACCCAAACATATTCCATCATTACTTTTGATTCTGAAAAATATTTTTAATTCTGAAAAATATTAATAAATTCATAATCATAAAAATTATGAATTATGACCTATGTTAATTTTTACATAAAATGAATCCTAATGCTGAAAAATATGGGTGTGCAAATTTGCAGCTCATTCCAGTTATTAGTTTTCGAGATATAAATAAATCTTCCTTTTGGAGTGGTTTAGGGGGCCGTCTCTTATAAAGTTTTGCATGAGATAACGAATCAAATCTTAAAAGATAACAAAGAAAATTAAACAAAATATTTTTATTTTTTATTTACGAGTGAAATTATATAACAACAACGTCAAACGCAAAGAAATGAAAAAAAAAAAAAAATGATGATTTTTAGACATTAGTGTTAGCATCAAAAATTCCTGTTTTCTAAAGAAGACAATCCCCGCCTTCATCGTTCTTCAAAACAAAACATTACAGAAAAGAAAAGTAAATGTGACATGGAGTATTCGTGTTAAACCCCTTATTTTATGTTGAAAAAAATATGCACAAGTGGTATTTACTTCATCGACTAATTGGTGATAAATTTTGAATGTTTTAAACAAACACTAGAAGAAAAAAAAACTAAATAGGCGGGGTTTACTGTTTTAAATAGAAAAATATGTTTAACGTGAAATTGTCAAATATAAAAAACGAATGGAATTGGAATGCAAGACAGACTTGTAAAATCGATTCTTAACTACCGTCATAATTAAAAAAGGCTTAATCATTTGCTTCATATATTGCTTTATTTTATTTTACTTATTTATTTATTTTGTAGGGGGACGATTATTATTTTAAGGACACTTTAGTCTTTAAAATTTTATTAATATATTTTAACTTTATACATTTTTAAAAACATACTTTAACTTTTATAAATATATTTTAACACATTTGCGACTGCAGGATTTTCTCTTTTTGTCAGTAAGACCCGCCTACGGGCGTTATACTCTCAAAATAAAATATTTCAGAACAAATTTTCTGTATTCACAATTATATTACAATTGGATAAACATTATAATTATATTCTTTCTAATCAATATATTTCAATGCATAGTATATTTTATTGCAAAATTTTGAACACTATGTAACACACAAATTACGAAAGAAACGCCCACAGACAGAGTTACAGAATTTCAAATGGCTTGAATCTACGTAAAAAGTCGCGAAAGGGTTAATTAAGAAATTATATTTTCATAGAAATTATAAAACGAATAGTACAGTTCCAAAGTCAAAGAGTTCAACTGACCCAAAACTGGTAAGTGCGATTAAATTTGTTTAATATTTACTTCATGAACGATTACAATAATTTTTCGAAAAAGATTTAGTTTATGCGTTGTTGTATATATATATATATATATTATTATTATTATTTAATTTTGTATATTATGTTACACCTACGAAAGAAAATTTAAGCTTTATTTGTGACCAGTGCAGATTTAATAGACACTTTTACTTTTAAATATTGCACTTTTTTCAAAGAGTACTGTATGGACTAATCGCAAGTGTAATGTATTTAAATAGACCTAAAATTATCTAAAATAGTACTGAAGTATATAAAAATCTAAATGAATGAATTCAGGATAATTAAAGAACTGGTAAAGAGGCAGCGTTTTATTAATTTCTGAAATTTTTTTTTCCTGAAAGATTTCCGGTGTGAAACATTAACATTTTCTCTATTTCTTATAGGATCTTAATTTTATTTTTCTACATTTATAGATAACCCCCTAACACATTTTTGATTATAACTCTATAAATACTAAATATAAGGTATACAAACAGTATACTTTTCCGCACTGCCAGACTCTCAAAAATTCGAAAATGAAGTCAAAATTGGGTGTTGCTATTGAAAAAAATCAAAGTTAGCTCTCATTTCAATATGTTGATGACCCCTAATTCAAACTTTGACGACATATTCAGGAAGTGCTTTTAATTTCCTGTTGAATGATGTCTATTAGATGTTCCTGAGTCAATTAATAACGAAATTACAGCGGGTGTTGCGTTTTTTTTTTCCCCGACTGTATATACATTCTGGTCATCCTAACCCGGAAGATTACTGGTTCCGCCACTTTCCGTACATTTTTTTCACATCAGTCTTTTTAGCGCCATGTCAACCATCGGTGGCTGACACTGATCTTTCCATTTAGGCCAAGTCAGCCGGCAGTGTAAAATATGATATAAAACTACAGAACTTACATAGTTTTAAGTAATTACTGACACTTTATTTAAAGTTTATTTCATGTTTTTTTTTTTTTTTTTTAAATAGGATTTTTATAGGATTTTATCGGGCCAAATGGGGTTTATTGAAACTCGATAAACATAACACGCTTCTAAGCAGCACGTGTGGCCTGAATGGGATTTCCATAAGAATTCGCGTGGCGCTCAATGAGTTAATCGTAAATGTATTTGAAGTTAATTACTCTAAAAATTAAATACACAGGGGCGGGAACTAACAATGTTACGGGTTAGGTTGGCAAGTATGCATATATATTTTGCCTGAATTATAAAAATTTATAACACATTTTCTTCTTTTTTTTAGTATTTTGTATTTATATGTCTCATTAAAAATAAATACAATATTCATATATAAACATTTCCATACAGTAATGTATATAAACATATTGATTAAAGAAGTTTTGTTGATATTATATAATTATTCTTCTATCTGTATAGTATATTAACACAAATACATTTTGTAAATTTCGCAGCATCGAAAAACAGCAACATAGCTTCTATATCAAAGCATAATGTAAATAGGACGTAAGCGCACTGTAGCTAGTGTTGAAGTTAAAAAAAAAAAAAAAAAAAAAAAAAAAAAAAAAAACGAATAACAGTGGGCTAAAAATACCCCCGGAATAAATTAAAATGTTGTTTATTCTGGTTTATTCAGGTGATATCACTCGTGCTAAATAGCTGGATCCGCCCTCTCTTAAGCTCAGGTTCAGCTCATCATTAAAATATTGTTTTTAATATCTGCCGCACCAAAATGATCAAAACACAAATGCCAATTTTCATATATTTTGAAATCTTCCCATTTCAGCTTTAAAAGCATTTAGATTAATTTATTTTATTTTGAATTTTTAAATTTAGACGTTTAAAGTCTTTTAAATGAAATTTCAGGATTCTGTTAGATCAATATCTATATATTTGAAAGTAATAAGACAATTCCTTTGTTTTAAATTTTTATTCCATAATAACTGTGACTTTGATTTCGTGATTAGGAAATTGAAAATAAATACTGTTGAGCTATGTTCCAATAACTGATCTTATAAACTTAAAAAAAAATATATAAATAATAAACCAATTTTTCACTATTTGATTCTGTATTAAAAAACTTTTAATAGAAATTTGATATTTTATTATGTTACATTATGGGATAAATTTTAAATAACACAAAGCTTACAAACGGTACAGTAACCAAATGCAAATATGTCATAACAAAATTTAAACAGAAAATTCATGGTAAAAAATCTTTTTTAAATTATTAAATATTCATAATAATAATAATAAAACTGTTGTCGAATGTAAAATTGCCGTTTCATGCACTCAGTTTCGCTGTACCGTATTTTCTAAAACATGATATTTAACTAGAGGTGTACGTACTCTTGAATATTGAAATGCGAAAAAAAGTGTAACAGGGTTAAAATAGAATTTTAGCAGCGAAAAACTAGAAAAAGATATTTAATACTTATGAAGAAAGACTTAACATATTAGGATCAGATATATTCCTCTCTTGTACCGTAAGCCACGCCTTTTCACAATTTTTCTAATACTTTATAATATAAAACAAAATAATTTTGCATATTTGTAATTAAATCATTTAAGTTTTGTCTTCAATAATCGATGTAGTAAATACCATTGTGATTTATGCATACCAGCGTCACATATAGAGTCAAATAGGAATATGCAAATTAGTCTTTTTATTTAAGTAGTGTTTCAGCGAATCAGAGGCGGGGCTTCTTTTCTTTTGAAATTCTTTCACAATCCCTCACCTACATTGTGATAACTTTACAAAAATATGCCAATTTGTATAATAAACATCGAAATATTGCTTAGAAAACAATAAAAATAACATAAAGGTAAATTAAAATAGTTTTCCGTCAAATTATATACAAGCATTTACTTATAGAGGATACAGATTATAACAAGTGACGGCCCCTAACAGGAATAAAAAGTGAAATATCACTGTAACTCAAAAAATAATGTTAGGAACGAGCTGTAAATTTGGAAACCCATGTTTTTGATGATGCCCGTTCTATTCGTGCAAAAATTAACATAGGTCATAATTCATAATTTTTTCAAATATGAATTTATTAATAATTTTCATAATTCAAAAAATGTTTTTTTAACAAAAATTTGCATGAATATGTTTGTGTCACTTCATTCTAACGAATAAAAAAATAAGAATTTAAATATCATAATTATTTCGGAAGATATGATTTAATGTTTGTCACATTCATTTAACATTAGCATCCCCAAACTTTGACAGCTTATAACTCTATGAAAAATTGAGCGAAATATATAAACTATACCATTTTCCGTGATGATTTGATCCAAAGAATTCAAATAAATTATAAAAAAGGGGGGTTACTATTGAAAAAAATGAAGTTGATGTCAGTTTTAATATGTAGACGACCCCCTAAGTAAAATCTAACTATAACATTATAAACTAGACGTTATTACAAACTGATTTGTACCAGTCGCATGTTTCTACGATAATTTACGGCAAAATCAGGTGTGGGGAGTGGCGTTTTTTTTGGGTGACTGTACAATGCATATATGTTCGTTGTAGGCAAAACGTTATTTAATTAGAAGCCCCTTTGAATTCTGACTGAATATTGGGTATATTGTTAAGATATAATGTAACCTACGTAACTTAAAAAAAACGCCCGTTGCTGGAATTACAGATTTTCAAATTACGTGAATCGTGAATTCGTGTCAGCGGTCGCGACACGTTAACACTTAAGTGTTAAGAATAAAATCCTTTCTACCAATATATTTTTCCAGCAGTTATTACGCAATTTAAATTTATTTCTGAGGGAATTGGACTGGCATAAATTAGTCTGATTATGAAGATATCATATAATGCGATTTCCTATTGCGCGGAAAGTACTCCCCACTTTAAAAGGGAGCAGCGTTCCCATCTTTTATAACTTATTCACAAGCACTTTTAGCCCCGCTTTCTTTTCACACGGAAAAATTTGTAGATTTCTTCTCTTTAATATGTGACAACGATTAAATAAAAAGAAAATTATTTTTCAAAATTTCCGTTATGAAAAAGAGGCGGGGCTAAAAATACTCTTGAATAAATTATAAAAGTTGGGAACTCTGTACGGGAATCTACCTTATAGATGAATGTATGTAAAGAGAAAGACCATTTTAGTATTTTAATAAAATTAAATATTACGCAAATAAATGATATTCTTTAAATCACATTATTATTATTATTATTGTTATTATTATATTAATACCTACAAGCGTATCTCTAAAGAAATTCTTTGTAAAAGCTAGAAAAACTAAGCACGTACATTTTTTTTAATCATTACTTTATTCTTTTTCATTTAAATGTCACTTTAAAAAGAATCATTTTCAGGTTTTTACTTTATAACTGAGAGGATCTTATTAAAAGCAAAATAAATGTGAATTCATATATGTCGAAAATCAAACGCAATTTTATATATGATAAAATTTTTTTCCAAATGATACAAAAAAAGTAATATATTCTGTTAAATCTACACCTTTTTTAAGTATAATCAGACATATTAACAACACCAGAAATAGTTTAAAGAAAATCGGAGCTTATTATTATTAAAATGAAGAATTTTTGTCTAGTCAGCTTCCGTCTTTATGAAATTCGAGAAAAGATCTGATAACATCGCAGATCTGTGTTGTTCAATGTGTAGGAAAGCGTTTTTATGACGTGTTACATTTAACCGTTTGAACCCGAACGTCGCGTCTCAGGCGACATCCGATTCATTACTTCAACTCGAGAGGCGCCATGACGAATTAAGTTACTCTCTATTTTATATCCACCAATATTGTTCTACAACTAAAAGTGCTATAACAGGTGCATACTTCGTTAAGAAAGAGACTACACCCACACTTTTTATTAAGTGCCTTTGGGCATTTCTTGCCTTGATCATTGGCAAATGGCCAAAAATGCTTTGCAAAATATCACACGACGGAAAATTATGAATCACATTATTCATATATAATGCTTGTAATATGTAAATATACATCAAATATAGAAATAAAATGTTTATATTTAAAATTCTTATGTTTCATAATTTGCATTTTTTATTAAAACTATTGTCGGGTAGCTCATTACGCTTACTAAAAGAAGATTTTAATGCAAAAGATTAATTTTCCATCTCATTTCAGGCCCCGCACATTTGGAAAATACAAAGTGGTTGACATAAACGAGGCCACTGACAAAAAAGAAGGCACAGCCTTCGTAAAAGATGAATTATGCCTTTTGTTACGCGGTCAACATAACATAAGGACAGCCAGATCTTATATTAAGCTAGATTAGATTTAGCTAGACTAGCTAAAAATCAGAAACTACGAACCCTTCTGTACTTGTATATTTTTGAATAGATCTCTTACACAATTCTAATTCAGTTCTCAAGCCACGCCCTTTTAAGAAGTATTTTCTAGTACCAAAAATTGTTCTATGAGAACGGGAAAAATTATGAAGGTTTATATGCGCATCACCAAATACCTGGAAAATACCTTGGAGTTGCTAGTATACCCATGCGAAAAAGGCTTGGAGTGCCGACGGCTAATTTCAGGCGTTCAAACCAGGGTTGCGAGATTCGGCTTTTTTTTTTTTAATAGTCACCAATAATTTTTATCTGTAACGTTTGACTAATAACTTCGAAGATTGATAATCTATAATGTATATTAAATGTCACTTTTCAAAATTATTGGTGACTATTGAATTAAAAAAAAGGCCACATCTGGCAACGCTGGTTCAATCCTAATATATACAAAAATATAAATAAAAAGACTGCAATAAAAATCTGAGATAGGATATTTAATATTTAGTAAAAAAGAGATACCGTTCAAAAACATTCCTTTTTTGAGTAATAACTCACGTCTTTACAGAGTTCCCAGCTTTTATAATTTATTCACGAACATTTTTAGCTTCGCCTTCTTTTCGCACCAGAAATTTGGTAGATTGTTTGTCTTTAACATGTGACAACGATTAAATAAGAAAATCATTTTTCAAAATTTCCGGTATGAAAAAGAGGCGGGACTAAAAAGGTCCGTGCATACATTATAAAGGTTGGGTACTACGTGCCTTTATTCGTCTGTCTAAAACATCAAATTCTTTAACAAATTCATGATTAAATAACTAAAATTTTGTCATCAACAAACTAAATGGTAAATTTCATTCCTTTATATATGCTAACGTCCTATAAAGAGCCAAACAAAATAAAATTTAGAAAACAAGAATTTTGATGTATCGATTGGTAATGCGTACCCAATACACACACCACAAAAGGATTTTGCCAAATTATTTTCTACAGCCCACTTCGTAGGAGGATGCAAACGACACGTTTTCAAGCTTAAATCTGCTCTAAATTACATTAGAAAAACATGTTTGATGTGTGGATCAGTAATACGTATCCAACACCTAAAATAAAGAAATTTTATGGAATTTCCTCCCCCTCTTCTTACTCTTAAACCCTTTCAGGGACAATGGTTGCATAGTGCAACCACAAATTTTAATTCAAAAATTGCAAAAACCGTCACCGGAAATTTTGTTATATTTTTTTCTATTATAACCGTTTATTTCTTGTCTTTTAATACTGTTGGTGATTTCTGGTGGCTGTTGATTTTAAATGAATTAAATTGGCTTTCCCCTGAAAGGGTTAAGAGCAGGGGGAACGGTAAAAATACGTTTCCAAACATGACTCTGTTCCAAATTACCTCAGGAAGGCGAGTTTTTAATTATCGGTTGATTACATGTATGCAACACGCACTATAAAGGGATTTTGCAAGACTATCCCCTCCCCTTGTAGCAGGCGGGGCAAAAAACTGGTTTTCAAGTTTAAATCTGCTTCAAACTACTTTAGAATGGCGAATTTTGGTGCATGGGTGTTGCCTAAATATACACTATACGCACTTTAGTGAGATTTATCGAAACTTCTAACTTCCCCACTGGGGAGCGGGTAGTAGAAAGCAGGTAAGTCACTGCCGAAGACAGTGAAGTCCTTGGCTTCTCATGAAGCGGGTGGGGAAACGATTAGCGAACGCATTGAGAACTTTAACTCAGATATCTACTGATTTTCGCAAAGCTGCCAACCAAATCCGGCAAATTGTTAGTACCGCCCCTTTTTCTACACCACTTAATTTTTAGAGTAATTCTCTTCAAATATATTTACGATGAATGAAGAAAACAAGTACTCTAAAAATTAAGTGGTGTAGAAAAAGGGGCGTTTTTCAATAGGCGTTAACAATTTGCCGGATTAGGTTGGCAGCTCTGTTTTCGTGATTTTCAGATTTTATTAATAATGACATGAAATTTTGAGAATTAACGTATACGTAGTGACCATCGAAGCGGGCAAAGCCTGTTTGTAATTGATAAAACAATATACTTAGTATCGAAAACTATTTGGTTAATATATATATATATATATATATATATATATATATATATATATATATATACTTTTTATTTAAAGCTTTCTCATGTAATTAAATGAAAAAAGATGAACGAAGTAAATAATTTGCAACTAAGAATACAAATTTATAACTAAGCAATATTGAACAATTCGTGCAGAACTGCTTATTTATTCGATTTAAAAGTATTTTTCTTCCACATTTTTACCTGCACCTAAACGTACACCAACACATTGTCTGGTTTTCATGTTCCTAGATTGTTTTCTATTAAGTATCCGTGTATAGAAAGAAATCATTTTCAAAACACCATAGGCTGTGACTTTGAAATATTTGTAATTTATTTTAGAAAATTCTAAAGCTCTGCAATTGAAATTTAAAGGAATAATATATATGAAACTTTAGATATAATATTTATAGATTTAAAAGGCAAAAAATACCGTTTATAATATAAACTGAGATTTTTTTTTTGCGAATACTGCAGTATAAATTTTATTAATATGTATATATATATATATATATATATATATATTTAAATCATAAAAACAAAGTTTACTTTGTTCAGTGTTGACTAATTGAAAAGGCACTCCTATTCATTTCCTTAGATAGTCAGTTCGATTCCAGGGCTGGGAAACGAAAATTTTTCTTAGAAGAATTATTGAAATTATGTCCTATTACATTCTAATATCTACTTTCAACAGAAAATAGAACTATACGTATAGATTATTTATTTATCGATGTATTTATTTATGAAAATTCCTTAAATATGGCAGTTTTAAAACTATTTAAATGTCTTAATTTCAGATGCAAAAAGGTGTCGCAAAACGGTGTCTTAAAAAGTAAAAGATTCTTTTCTCCTGAAATGTGACCTTCCATTTTAGACACTTTTTAAACGGAATTTAAGATGTTTGAGTTTATTGTGACATCTTAGAATTTTTTGTATTTATTTTTTATTTTTCTTCGAAAGACAAAAGATGAATTGATGATGAGAAACAAGAATTGAAAACAATACACTCTTTAAAATTTAGAATATTCAAGGTTATATTTTTAAAATACAAAATGAAAATGTTTCTAAAACAAAATCTCAATTTAATATTTATATTCTCAATTTTATCGTTTTTTTTTTTTTTTTTTTTTTTTACGTTTTAAATTATGGAAAGCCAAGCAAAAGAGCCATAAGGGGAAGTATTTCTTATTATTATGAGTCTGAAGTTTTTTCTTTTTTCTTATCAACTTATATTATCAAAGAACATTTAAATAAACAAAATAATACATTAATAAATATTTATAATGATGTAAATGAATTTAGGAGACTGAGACGGCAGTTAAAATATTGCATTTTAAAGTAAATTGAAGCTAAAAATTCAATTCACAAATTGCATTTAATTTGTCTTTTTGAAAAGAAATATTCAACAGAGAAAATCTTCTCCATATGGTGATGTCATTTGAATTTTCCTTTTGCTCTATTGTATTACGAACTTTTAAAAGTTAAAATTCAATTAAAAGCTCTTTAAATCTCAGCTATTAGTCTCAGTTAATTATATATCTTAGATAATTAACCATGCTTTAGTTTAAAAAAATTGTACTATCCATGTTGTTTAACAAAAGTAATATTTCCATTTATTTTTAATTTGAACTAGACATAAAAATGAAATAATGCAATTTTTAGAGAAAAAGCTGTTTTAGAGATTTTAAATTAACTGAAAATTTTAAGCAATAGAAAGGCACTATTAAGAATGATAATAATTAGTTAAGTTTTTAGTAATTTATTTTTCGTGATCAATGAATTTATTTTCCGAATATACGTGATGTAATAAACCAACTTAAACTGCAAAAAACTGCATTTTTATTTAGTAATTTTTCATGTAGTCATTATTGTTCAAAATTATTGGCATAAAACGAACGTGTGAATCACATCTTATATATATGCAGAAAAAGAAGGGGAGGGGGAAAGCTAAAACTCCCATAGAAATAGCATAGGGCGAAAACCAAAAAAAATCACAATGTCAAGTGCGTAAAAAAAAAAAAAAAAAAAAAAAAAAGGCTCACACCGGAGAGTAATAAAAGGACAAAATTGACTAGAAAACGACATCGAAGAGCGGAGACGGGCGGGTTGGGGCGTTAAATATATCGTCCAGGGTTAATACGACTCGTCTATATATATATATATATATATATATATATATATAAGGTAAAGCTAGAAGAGTTTGCGCAAAATTCAACAACATGATATAAAAAGTCCAAATATTATCTTTTTGCTAAACTATTGGTGCATAACTTTGAACTGATCCTTCTTCTATGGATTTCCATTGCTATTTTGTTGCTCTGTTGTAATTTAAGATAACTCTAGTAATAAAACTAAGAGAGTTATTTTGCGCAATCTCTCCTTATAGGGTAGGAGTGATTGCGCACATGGCAGGGATGGAACACGGGCGCAGAATTCATACCGGAATCTGTTTAAGGAATTTCCATACCTATAATATCGTTGATTTAAGAGGTAGAACATTTTCTTACATTCATAGTGGTATGAATTCTGCGCCCGTGTTCCATCCCTGACATGGGTAGGAGAGATTGCGCTTAATTATAACTACAATTACATTATCAATAATAATAATTCACTTAAATGTTATTGTTGTAAGGTATTTGTAAACAAATATTTTCGCATTGGGAGTGGATATTTCAACTCAATAATTAAAAAAGAAAAGAGAAAAAAGAAAAGAAAAGAAATTTAAAAAGAACTACAAAAATTTATTTAAAGAAAAAATATTAAAGAAACAGAAAAAAGAACAAAACTAGATAACGAACAAGACAAGAAAGTAATATTAAGTTACTAGTTAGCACGTTTAACTTAAAATTAGTACATTACCTTTTCAGCTAGGATGGTTTCTTGTTTGCTGATCTTAACTCTCGTTGTCCACAATGCACTTATTATTATACATGTAAATTTATTGTGCAACCACCTGTCACAAGTTAACCTGTTAGAGACGGTGTATCGTTCTCGAACAAGCATTTCCGGGCAAAAAAAAAGTTAGCATACCGTGCGTGCAATGATATGTGGCTAGTTCCACACTTTTTTTAATCTGCCCACCATTTACAATTTATTAATGTCTTTTCCTCAAAATCTTCTTTTATCTTATTTTATAGAAATTTAAACGATTACATTCCTTAAAACAGGGGTCGTACTCTCCGCCTTTCTTTTCAGGACACTCTTACAGATAAGAAATTTTCATCGTTTTAGACACCACTAATTTTATGTAGAATTATTCTGGATATATTTATAGTAATTGTACCACGATTATGCAGGATAGAGACTATAGTATAAATATAGTGGTAGCAATATGTTTGAAAATTTCTTATTTCTGAAAGTGTCCTGAAAAAAGGGGCGGAGAGTACGACCCCTGCCTTAAAAAGAATATTGAGTAAAGCTGAAAACTTGAGCAGCATACTTGAAAGTATTCAAAACTAAATAGATATACAATAACATTTAAATCTTTTGCGATAAATTTCTCATAGGCTAACAGCATTCTAGAGCTAAATCCAGAGACTCCAACATCCTAATTAATATTCCATAGTGTTCTTAGTCACGCCATTTTTTACACACCAGAAAATTTTTTGAGTAATACTCTTCAAATTCAATTCTTATTAAATAAGAAGAAAAGTACTCTAAAATGATACTGGTGTGAAAAAAAAGGTGGGGCTAACAATACTACGGAATATTAATTAGTATGTTGGAGTCTCTGTAAATCCCATCAGATGTGTGGCTTTTGTCGATTATGCCACTCCTTCAGTCTTAGATTCTGTGGGTAGTCCCCATAAAAATGGTGCGCCGTCTCGAATGGTTTGAAATTGTCCAATCATTTTTCAAAGTTAGGTTTTGGTACAGTCAAAGGCATTGAACAAACTCATTAACATTGTCGTGTTATCACCAATAAGCTGCAAAACCCCTGTTAGTATAGAATTTTAAATGCGTGAGCTCTCCTAAACAGCAAAAGCGCAACCTCTCCCATTTTGGTAGGAAAGATTGCGTAGTGTTTTATTAAATAATTTCTCACATTTAGAGAAAATCGTGGCGTTTGTACCGTTAGTATAGGTCAGTAGGTTATGAAAAATTGTTTAATTTAAAAATATTTTGTACAACTATCATTGTATTGAAATTCTTAGAAAGGGTTATGAAAATTCAAGCATTTATTTTTCAGAACGATACAAAATAACCACGTTTTATCTTAAACAATTAAAGCAATCAATATGCAAATTCAAGTCGGCACTTCACTATTGATGTTGTACAACCACCTAAAATTTCTCCTCGCCACACTAGTCTTTCCTGCCGATGCCCCAGGTAACACATAACGTTGTTATAGCGTTGCAAATAAGTCTGAACAGTGAAAAATTGGTTACGTTATTTTATGTCCGTTGAAAAATAGTTTTTATTTCGCAATATTCTCACTGAACAATTTCGAATATTTACACAGTAATAAAGAAAACCTATAACAAACGTTATTTTATGGTTGTACTTTTTCTGTTATTTTTTCGACGTTTTAAAATAGGTATTTTATTAGATTTTGTTTTCCTTTTTGATTCTAATAAAAAGTATGTTTTTTCAACGAATTAATAGGTGCTTTTTATAAGTCATTATTTCTGTCAAATGACGTTGAATCTCTTCAACTTGATATCGATACACGATTGTGAATTGGCGGGATGTGCGTGTTATAATATAATTTTCTTTAGAGTTTTAGAAGATATGGTATGCTGCGAAAGAACTTCTAACATGATAAGAAGGGACGCTTTCGGCAAATTATATTAACAAGTATAGTAGAATGTTCTTTGGCTTTCGGAAACCGTAGCTAACGAAGGTGTTCTAATGTACGCTTTCTTCCTCCCGTTCTACATGCAAAATCGCCAAGTATATTGTGGCAAACCTTAAAAGCGTCTTACGATACGACGCGTGCCATTTTGAAAGTGAATGTGATGTGAAAGAAGATGAATATCGCTTTCCTGTTAAAATGGTACGAAAGTTTTCTGACATTTTCCTTATTTTCCAAACAACTTGCTAGCTGGTAAATTCCCTTAAAAGCTCAGTTATAATATTCTTTGGTTTTGGGTGTGTTTACCTGCTAGCATAATATTAAAAATTACAGAATTCTCGTCTAATTGTGGATGCTGTATTTATTTAAACAAGACTTTTCAAGTAATGAAGTGAGTGTTTCTTTTTCCCTTCTTTAATTTTATGTTTCAATTCTCGTCTTAAATTTTCAGGGGTCGATCTAACTTTAAATATTTAATACTCTTTTTTAAAACTGTACTTTTGTAAATTTTTACTTTTTTCATATTTACGCAAAAAATATATCTATATATCCGTTGAAAAATATATCCGTTGAAAAAACTGATATAAAAAGCACGACAGTATTGCGATTCTGAACAACCATTTTACAACTTTTTTTTTAGGTTATAAAAAAAAACGGCAGTATTGCGTTTTCGTACAACCCTTTTACATCGGTTTTTTTAACGTTGTAAAATGTATTAAAACAACCGTTGAAAGATGAGGAAATCAACGAGACATATTTTCAGATTATTAACGTTACGGAAAAACGATAATTCAACGGAATGCATTGCCGTTTGTTCAACGTTGAAAATACCATACTGTGCTACCTGGGGCCCTTTGTCCGCAATCTCTCCTACCGCGCGATCTCTCCTAGCTTTACCTTATATATTTTAGGATAAACACTAATGACTATTTACTTAAATATTTTGAAAATTTTATTTTATTGATAAAAATAATATTATATCATTTTTAATATAAATTGTTTTAAAAAATGTACATTATAGTGTATTTAGTATGTTATTTAGATCAAAACTTTAATTTCGTAAATAATATAGAAAATTACAATATCTACATTGTTTTTAAATCAAAGGTCTTCATTAAACGGCATCACGTTTTCATTATACTGTAATTTCATGTAAATGAAATGTAAAAATTTAATAAAAAAAGTCACCAATCTGGCAACACTCCTTGTGTGTGTGTGTGAAAAGCAAGATAAACATTACATTAAATTATATACTTTTCGTATGTTGTAGTATTTAAATGGGTTGGATTCTCTTGGGACCTAGGTCTGGGTAGGATGCTCTCCGTGGAGGTCCTTTTAAGGGGTACTAGCCATTATTCACGCGAGTTTCAGAAAAAACTACAGAAAGCTCCTAACGCGTAGTCCAACGAATATGACTTTGATTCAAACCTCGCCAGTCCCGCCTAATAGCTTTGAGAGTAGAAACTCTTGGCAAATGTTGTAGGATAAATCATGTAGGATAACTACATAAAATGTGTAAAAATTACATAATTTCACACAGTCATAGACAAACTTAACATTTGGATGACTTCCAATTCTGTGTATGGAATTATTTAGATATCTGCCAGTATAAGTGTTCGAGTTTATTGGCCAGATTTTGTAAAAACGTGAAAGATTATATATATATATATAAATACAGAGGGTCTTTGGTAGCAATTAAAATCTGTAAAAAACAGATTTGTTGGGATGAGAGCACGTTACACTTTATGACGGCAAAAAAAAAAGTGTCATCACCATATTGTGGTAGATCATATTGAATAAATCATGAATTCCCGCAACATAACGTTAAATAAGTATAATAATAAATAGCCTTTTTTTTTTTTTTTAAGGACAGCTTTTTAACTTTTTATCCTTCATTTTAATTTTTTAATTTATATTATTAGCCTGGTATAATTAAAGAAAATGTCAAAAGAAAAGTTAGTTTGTTATAAAATATTATAGAATTTCCTAAATAGGTTAAAAGAAAAAAAAAATAAATACATTTAAGGCTCAAAATTTATGTTAAAATTTATATTTTATACAAAAATGATTGTGAAATGAGTCATTTATTTATCTATTTCTTTTTTAAATTTAAACTGTAATTATTTTCCTTTATTTTATTCTTAAAGAAGATTATATTTTAAAAATTAACATTTGCTTTTATTTATTAATTAATAATTAATAGAAAAATGGAATTCATGCAAAAAACTACGAAGTCTGCGGGAAAGGAAAATAACTGGGAATTGTTCATCGCAAAATGCCTCAACTGACGTGACCTATCTTCGAGACAATTTCAGTAGGTCATTTCAATAAGGGAGCGCTCTCCAGATAGTATTTATATTTCTGAGATGATAATCTTGATTTTTTGTTGTTGTTGTTGATACAATTACGCAAATAATTGCCAAAATCAAATTTTATCGACAAAGCAAATGAGTACCTAATGCTTTATCTTTAATATCTGATCAACAGACTATACATGTAAAGCATGCAATAGACATTTCGAATAAACTTAATCATTATTATTCGTGTGCAAAACACGTATAAATGTTTTTGAGGCAAGAATTTGATTTTGATACAGAAATTACAGAGATAGCTACAATTATATATTACTATAATTTATAAAAAAATATCTTCTTTTACCAAGTCATTGAATTAGGAAGATGCATTTATATAAAAAGTTATAAGAGTTGTACGCAATCCATCCATACTGATTTTATTTGGGACATGGAGTACAGACCCCTGCCATTACAAATTAGTTCATATTTAGGCGACTAAATGAGAATTTTGAGCTTAGTTTTTACGATTGAAAAAGTTTCAAAGTACGTTCGGCTCATAATTTTTTCTCTGTCTTCCACTGTTAATATTTCATAAATGAAATTTTTTCTCAGAAAACAAGTCTATAAATCTAAACTGAAGTTCATTCTTTGTAAATACTCTTGGAATACTCAAGGGGGAAAAAGATGGCTATACGAAAACAAAAATTACTTTTTTAAAATGCTGAAACCATGCAAGTACTATGCTTAATTTTATGCAATATAAAATAGATATAAATTTATAAATTCCTCAAAACAATTAAATGATATTGTAAGTCTTATATAAATTAACGGTATAAGCGATTTTTTTTTTTTTTTTTTTTTTTTTTTTTTTTATTATCAGAAAATGGAAGGAGAGAATCAGAAATTCAAATTTTTCTTGCGTTTAAACTTTGAAGGATGATAATTTAGAGTTTGACGTCTAAAGATAAAAACGTCTAAAGAGGAGAGTGAAAGTCTATGTTCATATTTAAATTGGTAGGCGCACCGATCACCACATTATTTGAAATGAAGCTCTGACCGGTCAACTATATAGGAATGAGATCCTCAGAACCATTGTTACCGTAAAGCTTAATTTGACAGTTTCAGTCGAAGCTGTGGTGCCAATAGATGAAGGTGAAAAGTGGCAGTCCTATTTCGTTTCTCCCAGCTGTTAGCGTTAAATATCGATCTTCGTTGGGCATTGTTGCACGTTTACGACCTTGCGCTGGTCTTCGGCGTGCATTTTCAGTTTCCAAAAACCGGTTCAAAATTTTTAAAATCACATTATGTGAAAATCAAGTGGCTTCTGCTATTTCGGCTTGCAGATTCATTCCCCCCCTCCCACCTTTCCGCCATCTAATCGATCAATAACTCTCCAAACTTTTGAATCGGTTTAATGACTTCGTAGAGACATCGCACTCATGGAAACAACGTACTTACTGAATGTCGTTCATTCTTTTCCACTGTATCTTTCATTAAGTTGGAAGCCTAAATTCATTCGCTGAAGCTAGCTAAAGCGTCGTTTTTGGCATTAAACGGAAAATTTGCATACTCCGAAGATTGAAAATGAGAAAAAATTGCATTTGTGACTCACTTCTTTCATTTCCTGAAAAAAAAAAAAAAAAAAAGGCTTATATTGTTATATTTTGTCTTACAATATTATTTATTCGTTTTGAGCAGTGTATATGCAAACATATTAAACACTGCTATATAACAATATGCGAAATTATGCAAAGTTGATGTTGCCCGTAATATTCTCAACCATAATGCATAATTAGCAAGTTACTGTGATATGCATATACGATTCGATAAAATAATGTTACAAAAATAGTGGTGAAGAAAGATATGGAGAATGATAACTATATATGTTAAAAAATAAATAAATAAATAAATAAATAAATAATCGAAAATTAGTTTGTGTAGTTATCATGAAAGTAAAACTGTTGCAGGTTCAGACATGAACGTTTGTGGAAATGTGAAATGTACTTTCAGAATTAAATCAATTTCTGATTAGCCATAGTGCATAGCCATACCTGCCAACAACCTAATTAATATTCCGTAGAATTGTTAGTTCCTCCTTTTTTTCCACACCAGTATTTTTGGACAGTATTTTTGTTCTAATTTAATCGTAATTACGTTTGGAGAATATTGTTTTTCAAAAATACTGGTGTAAAAAAAAGGCACGACTAACAATACTACGAAATATTAATTAGAATATTGGTAGGCATGTGCATAGCTGTCATTTCTTAAGAATTTTTAATGCCACAACTTCTGAAAGAAATGTGTTTAAGTTGAAGACTAATACTTTACAATTGAATAGGACAAATATAGGTTTTCTGAAATTGAGTCGTAAGGAATTGGGTTAGGTGGTACTGCTGCTCTAGTGTGCATAAATTAACTTAGACAACAAAATGAATCAAAATTAAATTATTTGTCATTTTAAGCAACAGTGAAGATAAAACTTGACTTACTTTTATTGTATAAATAAGTTCCCAAACATCAATTTAATATGCGTTTACATCATGTTATAACTGATAATAATGTGATATACACAAGAATCAGTATTACGTTTTTTTTTTTTTTTTTTTTTTTTTTTAACCACTCTTACCATACAGAATTTTTTATACTTTTGCAATAATTCTGTGTCATTAAGTAGGATAATGATTTTTGTTAATAAATAGTTGTAGAAAAAAAGCTTAAATCTCAATCATATATGTAAAACAATTTCTAACATTCTAGGTATCTGTCAGTCTCAGGAACCGTGTGCAGTCTATTATATATATCCCTTACAGTACATATGTATCTATCACATTCATTGTAATCTCCGAACAAATTATTATTTGTTTTAATTTATTATTTATTTTACTGTTTTATGGGGATTATATGTGCATTATATTTTTTTAGTAAACAAAACTGCCCTATCCATATAGTTACATAATTGCCTTCGTACAGTGTCATTTGGCTTCTTTATGCATTTTTATATGATCAGTTTTTAAATTGGTGAAATATCTTTAAAGAATTTTACATTAAAAAAATACTAACATTATCAAAGATATATTCTATATTTAGGCATAGAATTTCTGTTTCTTAAATGTATAATTTGAATATTATATTAAATTATTCTTTCAAAAATCAATAAATTCTGTCAAAATAAGATATAAGTATTTACTTTTTTATATTACAGTTCAGCTTCATTATGCTACACCGAAAACTTTCTATAAAATAAATAAAATAGCTTGTTTGGCTTAAATACGAAATGGGGACAAGGCAATCTTATTGGAAATGCAAATGAATTTTCTCTTACAGTATAACCAATCAAAACCTCTCCGTGATCGGGAAATTGATCGTTTGTTCAACAAATTACGTTTGAAGTGTATGACTGTTTTTATTAAAGTTGTTATTTCTCTAGAAAATTTAATTTTCACAGAAAAAACAAAGAGAAGTTATTTAAAAACAGTAAATCATGAAAAAATACAAAACAATGATTTAAAAAGAATTCAGGAGACTACTTTTTTTACGTTGTTCAGTTCAAATTTCTTTCAAAAAATTGATTATACCAAAAAATAATAATTGAAATATTACCGCATTTTAACCCCTTAACGCGCGCTGTCCTCGCTGCGAGGACGCAAAATTTAAGATCCATCTGCAAAAATTCATCCCAGAAATTTTTTAACAAATATTCATGTTTATAACATATAAAAAAAAGCCGGGTTTTTAAACCTTAAAATTTAAAATTTCTTTTAGTTTAATTTAGTTCATGAATTCCTGTGGCAGTATAATTTAAATGTTTAAAATTGTCTTGCGCCGCAAAGGGTTAAAAGATGATTTCCATTTTTGACGTCAGTATATTACAAATTAAATAGTTTTTGTCTTGGTTTTATTATCTTATATTTTAACTATTTATTCTAAAATAAAATTTAGAAAAATAATATAAATTGTAAGTATGGTTTACACACACATATATATATATATATATATATATATATATATATATATATATATATAATAATTATTATTATTAGCAGTATAACATGTGTACTATGATTTAAATCAAGTTTATTTGTAATCTGTAATAAGAAGGAAAATATGGTCTATATCATTCTTTAAATAAACCCGAAACTGGCATTCTAAACATTTTTGCGACTTAACGATCGCGTGTTTTTTTTTTTTTTTTTTTGAAGAAAATTGTATAAATGTACCTTATTATTATTTTTTTTCTATTCAACAAAATTGTATGTCAGTAAGTGTATGAATGATGTATATTTTTAAATAAACAAAATATATTTTGTGTCATATTGTGCTGGTTCTACATTTTGGTATGTAAGACAATGTAAAAAATACACTTTTCGGGATGAGAAAAGGATTGAACAGCAATTTTCGGTGTATAATCCGCAGGTAAGATATGTTATTCCTTCACCAGAAATTTTGTTTAGCAGAAAAAACCTATATTTTTTCAAAAAAAAAACAGCTCCTTCAAATATAACTTTCTTTGTCAAATAAAATTTCTGGTGCAAATCTGACTTATCTGACCTGAGGATTATGCACCGAAAATTATGTTACTTAATAGTTTTAGTACGCCATTTTTTAACGCTTCTGTCGGAAATATCATAAGCACAAGGAACAGGAAGCAAAATATCCCTTTGTGATGTTAACGAAAGTCAGAAGAAAGGCTTCAGTATGCGAATAATTTTTCAACAACATTGTTTAACCCTTTAAAGTTCGTTAGTTTCGCAATGAAACCAAATATTTCACATTTTTTATGCAACTGTTTTTTAATATATTTTCCTTGTTTAAATTGAAGATTTTTTTAGGCATACATGCCAACATCCTAATTAATATTCTGAAGTCTTGTTAAACTTGGCCTTTTTCTCACACTAATAATTTTTTAGAGTAATATTCAACAAATTCAATTACGATTGAATAATAGGAAAAATACTCTAAAAAGATACCGGTGTGAAAAGGAAGGCGGAGCTAACAATACAAAGGAATATTAATGAGTATGTTGGCAAGTAGGTTTTTAGGTAATTAACAGCATTAATCTGAAATTTGAAAAAGATGTTTAGAGAAATCCAAATGCAGAAGAAGTTTTAAATTTTTTAGTAGACATGAGTGCATAGTATCTGCTTTAGCGATGCATTTGTTCGTAGTTTTTTTTTTTTTTTTTTTTTTTTCACCTGTTAAAAGGTGTGCTATTATTTTGACCTAGAAAATAGAGTTAAATTTTGCAGTTTATAGTTCTTACTTACAAAACTGTTCATTTATAAAATAAATTACTGTTTGAATGTAATCAAGTTAATAAACATATTTTTTTAAAGCCAAAATTTCTAGAAAATTAAAAATGCTATTTTTTTTCCTTTTAGATAAGCCACATTTGAAATTCGCGAAGAATTTTTTAAAAAGAAAATATAGAGTGAACGATAAATGGTTAAACTCACGTTAATTCTATACTGCAAAATTTAATATTCAATGTTACTTCCTAAACGAATGGTTATAATGTAGATCAATTTAGCTCTAAACAATGGTTTTACAAATTTAGCGCTAAAAATCATCATTTTAGCACTGATTACTATTAAATAAAGGCAATTCAAATTTACAAAAATATTCGTTGCAGCTAAATAAATTATATGCAATACTAATTGGCACAATTTTATGAAAAGCTGAGCTTATATTCTTATCAGCGTAGGACTTATTACACATATTTTTTTTTTTTAGATTCTTTTTACATATATTTAATTAATGCGAAAAATGTAAGGGTTTTATATGTACCTTAAATGAAAGTATTATATATATATATATATATATATATATATATATATATATATATATATATATATATATATATATATATATACACACTGATGGAAAAATAAATCCCAACACCAGGAAGGAGCTGTGCTAGATAAAACGAAATTTGGTAGGCGTGTTTATACATCTGAAAGATGACGTCGATTCAAATTTCGAGCTACGCGCATAAGTGTGGCGCTAGTGCGACACTATGAACATGCAAATGAGCTTTGCTTTAAATAAGCGCTGTAAGGTTCGTGATCGTTATTTACAGTTGAGATTTCACGTAGTGGGTTAATGTTAGTCAAGGATGCCTCTAAGAAGACGAAGAAGCCATTATCAACAGCTCACTGAGTTTGAACGAGGTAGTAGGGCTACGAGAAGGTGAGTTTTCTTTCCGCGATATTGCAGAAAGACTTGGCAGGAATGTATCCACTGTGCACGAGTGTTGGCAGCAGTGGTCAAGGGAAGGTACTGCCTCAAGAAGACCGGGTTCCGGGCGGACACGTGACACTACTGAGAGGGAAGACCGCCGTGTTCGGCGTATGGCTGTGGCTAATCATACTGCGTCTGCAGCTGAAATTCGAACTGCAGTTGGCACCACAGTGACACAACGAACTGTTACAAATCGGTTACTTCAAGGACAGCTCCGAGCCAGACGCCCTGTAGCGTGCATTCCACTGACTCCAAACCACTGCCGTTTGCGACGTGAGTGGTGTCAAGCTAGAGCTCACTGGAGGACGGAGTGGAGATCTGTTGTGTTTTCTGATGAAAGCCGGTTCTGCCTTGGTCGCAGTGATAGCCGTGTGTTGGTTAGAAGGAGGCCAGGTGAACGCCTGCTAGCGACCTGTCTGCGGCCTAGACACACAGGGCCTACTCCTGGAGTTATGGTTTGGGGAGCAATTTCGTATGACAGCAGGAGCACTCTCGTGGTTATTCCACGCACCCTGACTGCAAATTTGTACGTCAGTCTAGTAATACAACCTGTTGTGCTGCCATTCATGAGCAGCATTCAAGGGTGTGTTTTCCAACAGGATAACGCTCGCCCTCATACCGCTGTTGTAACCCAACATGCTCTACAGAGTGTCGACATGTTGCCTTGGCCTGCTAGATCACCAGATCTTTCTCCAATCGAGCACGTATGGACATCATTGGACGACAACTCCAGCGTCATCCACAACCAGCATTAACCGTCCCTCCATTGACCGCCCAAGTGCAACAGGCATGGAACTCCATCCCACAAACTGATATCCGACACCTGTACGACACAATGCATGCACGTTTGCATGCTTGCATTCAAAATTCTGGTGGTTACACCGGTTACTAATGTACCAACATTTCACATTTGAAATGGCTCTTCTCGAAAATGGCTCTACCTGTGATCTTGAAACTTTAATCAATTAAATATGTTATGTATTGCTGAAATTTGATTACTGTACAATAATTTTTTCTTGGTGTTGAGATTTTTTTTTCCATCAGTGTATATATATTTCATCCTTTAACGCACATCGTCCTAGCCACGAGAAAATTAATACTAATTCAAACTTCAAAAACGCTACCCGGAATTTTTTACGAGAAATTTACTTGCATTGTGTTGATTTTCTAATCATTTTACTAATAAATAAGTCAGGCTGGAGTCCTAAAAACGAACATTCAGAACGATAAAATAATTTCAATGTTTTTAATCAAACTTCACACACTTCACAAATTACAATCAACAGGTATTACTGAACATAAATATTTGTTTTTACAACCTATAGGATTATACTATGTACAGAGGGCCCAAAAATTAAAGTAAACTCGAAAAATACTCGCAAAGTAGCGAAATAACAACCAGAGCTTCCTTCTACCTTCGCCGGTAGCAGTAAACACAGAACCATTCCGGTTTATTTCCATAAAACTTGAATTACTTTCATTGTATAAATAGTTTCCCAAACATCAATTTAATATGCGTTTACATCATATTATAACTGATAATAATCTGATATGCATAAGGATCAGTATAACTTTTTTTTTTTTAACCACTCTTACCATACAGAATTTTTTATGATACCTTTGCAGCAGTTCTGTGTCATTTAATAGCTAATGATTTTTGTTCAAAAATAGTTGTAGAAAAAAGCTTAAATCTCAGTCATATATGTAAAGCAATTTCTAACATTCCAGGTATCTGCCAGTCGTAGGAACCGTGTGCAGTTTATTATATATATCCCCTACAGTATATATGTATCTATCACATTCATTGTAATCTTCGAACAAATTTAGTTCCACAGTTACCTCTAAACATTGAAAGATGCCTTATGGATTTCGAAACTTGTATATACAACATGGACCCCTCTTTACAGCAATCTCTACGCGGATATTTTATAAGGACTCTTATCAAGATTAAAAGAAAAGAAGACATTAAATCTGAAAAATTTAAACGAATTTGTAAAATTATACAATATTTAAAACGAAACAACCAATTCTTTGTTATGTTAGCTGATAAAGCACAAAAATTTGTCTTAGTCAACGAAGAAACACATCATCAGAAATTAAATGAATGTATCGAAGAACTTGACGCCAAAGTATATGAAAACGATCCAACTGAATCATTACTTAAAGATATTAACAAATTAACTTAAACTTACCCCCATTATCAACCTGATCTTCAAACATTACCATTATATCCTGTTGTCCCAAATCTAAACGTAAAAATTAAAATACATAAAAATAACAAACCCTTTCGACCTATTGTAAATAGAACCAATATTCTCCTGTTTATTACCTTGAGAAGAAACTGAACACTTTACTTAAACCCTTAATTGAAAATTCGCCTTTTACTACAAAATCTAGTATACACTTCTTGGATGATCTAAATAATGTTAAACTCGAAAATACATCTAAATTTTACAGTCTAGATGTCGTCTCACTATATCCAAATATTTCCCTCAACAAAGCTAAAGAAATAATCATAAACTTATGTAAAAATCATAAAACTCTTATTAACGAAGTCCTTTTCATAAATGATGCATTAGAAATAATTTTCAGGTCTAATTTTTTTCATGTTAACGGTAAAATATTTAAACAAGAAAAAGGCGCCCCTATGGGATCCTGTCTTGCTCCAACCTTAGGAGAAACTATTATGCAATATATCGAGTCAACAGCCATGGAGAATAAAGTATTGAAACCACACTTTTATCGCAGATATGTAGACGATATATTTTTAATCTGGAATTATACAGAAAAAAGCCTTCATGAATTCATCAGTAAACTTAATAACTACTTTCCCACTATAAATTTAACATTTAAAAAAGAACAAAATAATATGCTCCCATACTTGGATATTCTTGTACATCGAAATAACGAAATTTCTCAAATTTGGACTGAAACCTATTATAAACCTTCCTCCCCCCTTTCTTTCATACCTGCTAACTCAAATACCCCTTTACAATATAAAAGAAACGCTATAATTCAATTAATTAAACTCACTTACACGCATAATACTTTTCAACTTCTTATTCAAAAAGATTTAAAATACATCAAACGCACAATGCTTGAAAGTGGTTATAACTTATCAATTTTCAATAAAATTCATAATCAAGTTAAAATTACCTTAAATCAAACTAGAATTAAAAAAGACAACTATAAATACATCGGTTCAATAGATTTTCATAAACAATTTATCCCAATCAGAAATATATTAAAGAACTACAATTATAATTTAGCATTTAAAACACAAAAATTACAAAGCTTGTTAAAAATTAAACATCAGATTAACCCTCCCCAAAAAGGCGTCTATAAAATACCTATCGAAATTGAGAATGACACTGTTTATTACATAGGGAAAACAAAGATAAGTTTAAAAAAACGCATTTCCGAACATCAATATTCTTTACGATCACAGTACGGGAATACAGCTCTTAAAGGTTACATATTAGAAAATAAAAATGCTAAACCTTTATGGAATCAAGCTGAAATAATAGCAACCCCCTCCAGTCTGATTAAACTTGAAATACAAGAAAAAATACAGATAATAAAATACGATAAACGCGCCATCAATTATGCACATTCTAGAGAATTGGCGAAAGTATGGCAACCCATTCTACATATATTAAAGGATCAAGACGCTGGCAGTAAGCGAACTAAACCTGAAGATGTCCACAAGCAACAATGCTTGGACGAAACGTCGTGATGTTCTTTTTAACTTGTATACTGTAAACTTTTAAACTAAGTCTTTTGACTTGGATTTTAACGTGTAAAGTGCTGTGTTTTATATGTTTTATCAATTTGATTTATACACGTGTTGAAAACAATCGCTCATCTCATTTATGTGACCTGCGCATTATACGCATAGAAATACGGTAAATTCCACTTGTTTAATACAAATAATATTTGAATAATCAGATATTATATAATATTTTCTTGGTTCTCAGGTGATAAACGAAATGATATTAAATGTATAGCACAGGTTTGGACGAAGCAATTACGCGACATCATATATTCCACTCATATATTTATTCAATACAAAAGTAAAATAAAAAAATTACTCAAATGATCATTATGTAATTAATTATTTATTTGTTAAAGTCTCTTTAGCATAGTTCCCACTTTATATGGTTTTTAGTTACCAGAAAACTTAATAGACATTTTAATTTTATTAAATAAATAAATAAATAGTATATTTCAACTTTCCGGTAACCATAAAAGCATAAAGGTTCACAGTTATATTATATAGGAATGGATCAGACCCCTTAACGTAGATCTCAGTGTACATAGCTCGAATAGAATTAAAGTAAATGAAGAATTTTTACCATATTAATATTTATAGCCAATTAATACTTAGAAAGATCTTGCATATATAGATTAGTCATTGCTTTGACGCACATAGACTTCCTATTTGCATGTGTAGGCTACTATAAATCCGATAGTAGTAGGAATATTCATAGGAATACATTTTTCCCACAATCTTTAACCCCTTAACGCGCGGCGTCCTCGCTGTGAGGACACAAAATTTAAGATCCAGCTGCAAAAATTCATCCCGGAAATTTTTTGGCAAAAATTTACGTTTATAAGATATTAGAAAAGGCCAGTTTTTTTAACCTTAAAATTTAAAATTTCTTTTAGTTTAATTTAGTTCATGAATTCCGGTGGCAGTATAATTTAAATGATCCGAATTGTCTTGCGCCGCAAAGGGTTAAAACGTGGGATTATATATCGTTCCAACTTTTGTAGCTGGGAAAAAGACAAAAATAAATCTTCAAAAATTATTTAGTGTTAAATGAAATATAAAGATGAATTGTAATGGTAAGTTATAAGGCACTTTTTTTTTTTTTTTTTTTTTTTTTTTTAAAGTTTGTAATTACTTAACCTATGAGCTGTTTCTGTAATAATGAATTTTTTTTGGAAGAAACGAAGAGCATAAATATCTATCTAACATAAAACAGGGTAATATACAAACATAAAGTCTTACTTATAATTCAGAGATTTTATTTATCAATTCATTTAGAAAATTCTACTATTTTTATAAATTTTATTTATTCGACTTAGCTTTTCAAAATTATTTAGTTTTTGGGAAAGAAAAATAAGAAAGGAATATGGGGCAAACTACACACTAGTCTCAATAAATTCCCTATAATTTTAATTATCCTGTATTTCAATATGGTTAAAAAACTACAAATAATAAGGGCAAATTATTTAACCTATCAAAATATAAGTTAGATAAATTGGTTGTAATTAATATATTTATCCGTATAAGTATTAAAATATTTTTGTTTCGTTTCTATTAGTTAACTGCAGTCTATGACTGAACTCAGCATTCTCATTTATCAAATTACTAAACGCCTGACCATATTTTAGTGACTTCCGGAAGAAGAACTTTTTGCAATCTATCAAGTCTTTATATGATTCTCAGCGATTAATTATAAGGCATTTCATAGTTTTCCTTAAGTAATAATCTATCTCCTAAATTAGTCACAAGATAATGATAGGTTTATATTGCTAAAGTATCTTCTTTCTATCAATGTCTCATGCTCTTATGAAACAAATCTTAGAGACACACGGAAATTAATAATTCGAAGCTAATAATTTTCGGCATAAATTAGATGTATGTGTTGTCCAGGAAAATAATATAAACTGAGAATTAGATTTCCAAAGATTTCATATCTTAAAACATAGATATAATGTTAATTTATATTGCATTAATTAAAATCGCTATTAGATATCTCTAAAATTATGATGCGTAAATGTATTGCTTTTAAAAATTAATTTTATAAAATTACAAGTTTACGCATCATAATTAAGAGTATAAAAATTTTCAGCAGTACAATATTTTATTTTATTTTATAAATTTAAACACGGTTTAAATGTAAACAATAACTGACCTAACTCTTTAGTGCGCAAAATTTTGTTTAACCCACAAACACAAAATTATTTATGTTTAAAAATGAAGACTGCCATTAAAAATGAAAAAAAAAAAATTGTTTTCTAAATATAGTGAATAATATTTAATCTAATTTTTAAATAGAAGTACTTGAACTAAAATAACAAATGGTCTAAAATATAAACCAGCTAAAATGTGTGGTATGTTTCCCGTACCACTATTTTCTAACATGTTAAGAAGTACAACTTAACATTAAAAAAGTTTTATTCAATATACACCACTAAATTATTAACTGTAACATTTGTTTAATCACTTCGATGGTTATCGATCCATGATTGTGTATCGAATGAGCCTATTAGCTGCCAAGTAGTGTAAGTAAAAAAAATTACGAAATTGAATTAGAGGTATAATATTGTTCCTCGAGGGGTCCTCTAATTCATTTGCCAAGTGGTGTAAATCCTAGTTTGTATTTATGCCCCTGAGAGCAATTAGAATTAATTCTGAAACGTTAGAATTAATTCTGAGCATGCACACAAAAGCCCTTTTTCTCGAAAGTGGTATTTTTGGACTTACACCACTTGGCAGCTAAAAGGCTCAAATGTCACTCCTCAAAATTATTTTGATAGTAGAATAAAATAGCCCTAAAATTTGGCTATATTGTTCAGATCGCTTTAGAGCGTTAGGACTAGAAAAGGGTTAAACCTACTTTCCTGCTTGTCTGCCACACCATATCTAAAATTTATTTCGAAACATTGTTAGTTCCCTCTTTTCTTTTAAACTACTTTTTTTCCCAAGAATATTTCTCCAATATTTATTTACAATATCTAGTAAAATATTTGAAAAGAAAAATGCGGTGTGAAAAAAATGTGCGATTACTATGAATGGTAAGGAATAAAGAAAAAAATCAGATGGTTTGTTTAATCTATTTAAAGTTGTCATTATCATAATTTATTTCGTAGCATTTTTAACGCTTCTGTTCCCCACCAATTTATTTTTAGAAAAAAAAAATAAATAAATAAAATCTGTAATATACAGGGTCGCACTCTCCGCCTATTTTTTCGAGCAATTTGAAGATGCGAAATTTTCGTCTTTTTTCTTCAAATTTTATACAATATAATCTAACCTGTGTAATCACAACACATTTCTATAAAAATACAATAAGTATTTCTGTATAAAAAATACTGGTAGCAAAAATGACGGAAATTTGTCACCTCTGAAAGTGAACTAAAAAAAGTCGTTGAGTGCGATCCCTGCAATATATAAATACGAAAAAAAAAAAAAAAAAAAAAAAAAATTAAAAAAAACTTAAAAAAAAAAAAATATATGCAAAAAAGGCGGAGCTAACAATGCTCCGGAATAAATTACAAAAGTTTTCAAGTATTTACATTTTGATGACTATTTTGAATACTTTCTCTTTTTTACATAAAAAAAAGTAAAATCTTCCCTTACATTTTTCTTACATATTAGATTATTATTGTTTATTTATAACAATGTCCAAGTGTGTTCATTTTTTGATGATTTCAAATACATATTTTACATGTTTCTAGATCTACTCTTTTAACAAAAGAAAAATATTACATGCTTTACAAGATAGGCATTGAAAAACGAGAAAACATACTTATATAAATAGCAGTAAAGTACACAGAAAGCTTTAGGTTGAATTATGTTTTAAATTCGTTAGCTTTATATAACACGTACATTAACTAAAAAAGAAATAGAACGAACTTAGAAGATATAGTGCGACATACAAACTTCAGAGAAAGCACTTTAAAATAATACAAACTTCATGTAAAATGCATTAATTCATTTAATGTTACATGCTCACTTTACAAATAGTAGCTTGTCACGAAATCTATTACGAAAATGTGAACTTCTCCATTATTTCAATTTGAATAGCAAATATGACGCATGACAGCCCTACTCAAAACTTAAAGTTAATGCAAGCTTAATCTGTAACTTTGCAGAACTACTAGTTTCATATTTCATGTAAATCATACCAATTGAAATAAATAATGCATTCACTCGAGTACTGGATTACAATGTTCGTGATATCTTTCTCAAAGCCGAATTTATTTACAATTATTAGAACTTCAAATGATATCCTATTTTAACATGCGGTTTGGTTAGATTTATGCATAAATCTAATAGAGATAAAGTTAAGGCTTTCGTTTTCTGGATCGCTGAGATAATGAACCAAACATTAAAGAGTGAGCGAATTTAAGGAATTTAGAGTGTTTGCTCTAAGCTGAGTAATGTTTAATTACATCAGAGAAGAGGAATGCTTGTTTAAATGTTGTGGCTTTGGGTTGGTAAAATTTCAAACTTTTGAATTTTGCTAAATAATGTTTAAATTTTACTTTCATTTAAAAATTTTCACAATATATACGAATTAAATATATGAAAGTTTCCAGAATATATTCTTGAGATTTAGAAATGGCATCTTTACAATGTTATTCTCGTGCAAATTGATTATATATGTTTTTTTTTTTTTTTTTTTTTTTTTAAGTGATTTAGTATGTGGTCATTTTTAATATAATATAAAATGCATAGCTGCCAACCTAATCAGGATTATTGCTAGTACCCGATCTTTTTTTCACCACTGAATTTTTAGAGTAATTCTCTTCAAATATATTTTCGATGGCATTAGGAGACAAGTACTCTAAAAAAAGAATGTTCTAAAAAAAAACCGGGCACTAAGAATACTCTAGATTATTAAGTAGGATGTTGGTAGCTATATAAATTTATTCTATCATTTACAGTTTAATAATTTATTTCTTTTGTTAATAATTATTATATATATTATTCAATTAATCTAACCTTCTAACCTACTATCATATATATAGTTCCCAACATTTTAATTTATTCCGGAGCATTTTTCGACCCGCCTTTATTTCGCACTACTTTATTTATAGAATGAATCTCTCCAATATATAAATACTTAAATGTATGAAAATTTGTCTCTTAAAGAAAAAGGGGTACGAAATAAAGGCGGGTCTAGTAATACTTTGGAATAAATAAACCCTTTGCGCTCGGCACATTTTCATATTTTGAATAGTAAGACACGCCTTTTGGCGTTCCTTTAAAACGCCATACGTATAGTTTCCGACTTACTACCTTTTGGCTACCGAAAAATTGTAATAATTTGTTTTATTTTACTTCATCATTAAAAAAAATAAATCTTTCTGTTAAAATTTCCCGGTAGCCGAAAGTTTAGCATGTAGTTACACGTTTTAGAAAAATAACATTTCATTTGCAGAGGAACACCTTAAGGCGTGGCTAGATTTTTTAATGTCCCCTCAGAAAGGACATACGAGCGATAAGGGTTAAAATGTTGGCAACTCTGAATTTATGTTAATAATATTTTAAGTATTGCCAGATACTGCCTGAAACATTCACAGTAATTCACAAAACTAATCAGCTGTAAGGAGCAAAACATTCTTAATTAATATACCACAAAATATATTATTTTCAGGTGGATTAAATACGACCAAAATGTAGAATTTGTGTTGAGTTTTCAGCTTGCGAACCCTGTAATAACACGCCTTACATCTTTTTGAAATAAATACGCTTTTGAGAGAAGATGTCTTTATCTCTGAAAAACACAGAACTTTGAAAATTTAGAGTGGTTAACCTTTATTTATTTCTGCGTATCAGCGGTAAGCAGTGAATAATATTTCGACTGTTACATTTGGACGCTTTGAAGATGAAAAAGATAAAATGCTTAGATGTTAAGACAGGGTTCGTCCGGTGCTACAATTTCCATGATTTTTCTATTTTCTCTACTATTAATTTTACATTGCAATTCTTGATACACAAGAGCTTATAAATTTAAAAATAAATCTATTGTTTAAAAATAATGTTGGAAGAGTCCTACAAAAAAAAAAAAAAATAAAAATAAATAAAAAAAAAACATGTGCGGGCGAACTTTGTATGAACACGCCTAAGTGTTATTTGAGATTAACCTTTCCAGAAAAAAATGTCTTTATACAATAGGTGATACTTCGGCCCAGAACATTCAATGTACTCTCTTCGAATCCATAGACTCATGCCAAACATCGTCTATAGGAAGATGAAAAAAAAGTTTAAAAAAATTTAACATACTGAATGAAGTTACGACTCCACACCAATCAGTAGTAATAGCATTGTGCAAATACACTCCTGTTCAAAAGTTTAGCTATATTTGCAAACGATCACTTTTTTTTTTCAAATTAAAAGCTGATCTCTCAATGAAATGTTTTCAAATATTGGGTATTTAAAGAACTGGGGCTTCCTCATGTTTTTCAGTGAAGATTGGTTTCAGACAATAATTAAGGAGCCGATAACAAATTGAACAAAATTAATAATGTTTCTGATCAGCCTGTATCGTTACATGAACGAAATAAATTGTAATTTTAGGATATGTTAACATAGACCCAGCTTAATTTGTGGATGAATTTGTGTGACTAGCATGTTAAATAACGGAGATATAAGCATTTAATTAAAAAAAAAAAAAAAAAAAAAACAATCAACGTGTTTCTTATTTATTCTATACAGAGTTTTTAACGAGAGCTATTCCCACTTTCAGATAAGTTGGAAAAACACTTTTAAAACAATATACTGCAATTGGAATACAAATATCTATAATATTTTATGATATATGAACATTTTTATGAAAAACGTTTTTACAGCGCATGTGCGAAATATAAAACATTTTTTTATTGAATAGGTTGAAAGCTAGATGTATTGGGCAACTTTTATCAAAAGTGCATTTGAATAGAATAAAAATTAAGCGAATTGTACGAAAAAGAACGATCTAGATTTTAGATATTTTGCAAACGTTAAAATTCCTTAAGGGACTTTTCACATGCCGCGTAATTAATTTGAAGATCTAATTATTTCGACCACTTTTCAAAGGTTGTTTTTTGGGAAAAATTCCTTATGATCTCTCAAACCATAGTAAATAAGCAAAAATATGTTAGAGTTACAAGCGTATAAGGTTTTTTTCCTAAAAAAAGAAACTCTTTGGAAAGTGATTGAAATAATCGGATTATCAAATTAACTACGCGGCATGAGAAAAACCCCTTAAGAAGTTTCAACTTTTTGAAAATATCTAAAATCTAGCTCGTTCTTTTTCATACAATTCGCTTAATTTTATTTCTATTCAAATGTACTTTTGATAAAAGTTGCCCAATACATCTGGCTTTCAACCTATTCAATGAAAAAAAACGTTTTACTTTGCGCATGCGCAGTTAAAACGTTTTTCATAAAAATTTTCATATTTCATGAGATATTTAAGATATTTGTATACCGATTGCAGTATATTGTTTTAAAAGTGTTTTTCAAACTTATCTAAAAGTAAGAATAATTTTCGTTAAAAACTCTGCATATTATAAATAAGAAACATGTTGATTTTTTTAAAATAAATGCTTATATCTCCGTTATTTAACATTCAAGCGTCACAAAAATTCATCCACAATTTGAACTTTCTCTATATAACATATCCGAAAGTTACAGTTCATTTCGTTCACTTAACGATACAGGGTGATCAAAAACATTATTAATTTTGCTCAATATGTTACCGGCCCCCTAATTATTGTCTTAAGCCAATCTTCACTGAAAAACATGAGGAAGACACACTTCTTTAAATACCCAATTTTTGAAACCATTTCATTGAGAGATAAGTTTTTAATTTGAAAAAAAAAGTGATCGTTTGTAAATTTGCTAAACTTTAGAACAGGAGAGTAAAATCATTTGTGACAAAGAATGAGAAAAATACAAAGAAATATAAAATTTCACTTTTTAAAAATGCATGTCCTATTTTATATGGTCATTTGTTTTAATGGGAAAGTTAATTAAAACAACATAAGTTTTTGGAATAGGAATCATTTTTATTAAAAAAAGCATTTTGAAAATAATAAAAATCATACCAAGAAAACTGTTTTTATTTAAATCTCAGAATATTTAAATATAAAATAGCAAATTCAAGCGCTTATCTGTCGAAAAATACATAAATGAATTTTCAAATTATAGTGAATAACACAATACATTCCATGACACCAGAGCCTGATTAAGGGGGAAGCACACATTATTTATACTGACACCGTTATTTTTTAGCAAATACTTTCCTCCTATAATAAACAGAAAATTCTCATAAAAAATATTTTAAAAGAATTCTGTTGTCTAATAACGGTGAGTAAATTGGATTGTTTTACACCGTTCATTTTTTATAAAAAATATTTCCTCGTCAAAGCGTGGAATTTCTATGACATGAAGTAAAAAATAATTGTAAAAATATTCCGGTGAGAGTGGAGATAATGTGTGCTTCCCCCTTAATCAGGCTCTGCATGACACCATTTAAATACGCATACTTGCCAACCATCTCATTAATAACCGTACAATTGTTAACGCCCCCTGAAAAAATGCCCCTCTTCTCACACCACTATATTTTTAGAGTTATTCTCTCCAAATGTTGTGAGACTAAAATTACTAAAATAAGACTAAAATTACTCTAAAAAATTATTGGTGTGAAAAATTAAGAAGGCGGGTACTAAAATTTGTACGTTTCATAATGAGATGGTTAGTAAGTATGAAATACGTAAAACGCATTATCAAATACCTCCTTGATTGTTATGTCAGAAGATTTTTTTAGGTCTTTAGAGCTGCCAACAGTTCAGCTTATTCCGGCAATGAATCATTTTTAGCCAACGCCTTTATTTCACACCATTTTATTGATAGAATAATTTTCTCTAATATATAGCTACGATTTAATAACATGGTGGTTACAGACCCGACTTTTTTCCCTGATTCTTCTACCAGAATATTTATATGATAAATTTTACATAATTAATGGCGCAAACATATTATAAGAAATTCCGAAAGAAAAATATTGGTGGAAGTAACGGGGAAAAAATGTGGTCTATGACCATCCTGAATAAGAAAATATTACTCTTAACACTTTCGCGACCGCTGGCGTAAATTAACGTCATTTGAAAATTTGTAACTCCTCCAGTGGGCGTTTCTTTTGTGATTTGTATGTTATTTAACCCCTTAACGCGCGGTGTCCTCGCCACGAGGACGCAAAATTTAAGATCCAGCTGCAAAAATTCATCCCGGAAATATTTTAGCAAAAATTCACGTTTATAACATATCAGAAAAGGCCGGTTTTTTAAACCTTAAAATTTAAAATTTCTTTTAGTTTAAGTTAGTTCATGATTTCCGGTGGCAGTATAATTTAAATGTTTTAAATTGTCTTGCGCCGCAAAGGGTTAATGTTTTATGTTTATATTTGTATATACTTCAGTACTTTTTTAGATAATTTTAGGTATATTTAAATACATTACACTTGCGGTTGGTCCAGACTGTACTCTTTGAAAAATGTACTGTATTTTTCAAGTAAAAGTGTCTATTATGGCTGTACTGACCACTAATAAAGCTTAAATTTTTTTTCGTAGGTGTGACATAATATACGAAATGAAATAATATATATATATATATATATATATATATATATATATATACCACAACGCATAAACTAAATATTTTTGGATAAATTATTGTAAGGGTTCATGAAGAATATAGTAAACAATTTTAATCGCATTTCCCAGTTTTGGGTCAGTTGAACTCTTTGGAATTGTACGATTCGTTTTATAATTTCTATGAAAATATAATTTCTTAATTAACCCACTCGCGTTTGCTGACGTAGATTCACGTCATTTGAAAATCTGTAACTGTGTCAGTGGGTGTTTCTTTCGTACTTTGTGTTACATATTTCTTAAGTGTGTACCCATTGTTAATATTTTTGCAATAAAATATACTATGGATATAAATATTTAGAAAGAATGTAATTATAATGTATATCCATTTGTAATTTAATTGTGAATACAGAAAATTTGTTCTGAAATATTCTATTTTGAGAGAATAACGCGCATAGGCGGATCTTACTGTCAAAAAGATAAAATCCTGCGGTCCAAAAAATGTTAAAATATATTTATAAAAGTTAAAGTATATTTTTAAAAATATATAAAGTTAAAATATATTAATAAAATTTTAAAGACTAGAGTATCCTTAAAATAATAATCCTCCCCCCTACAAAATAAATAAATAAATAAAAATAAAGCAATACATGGAGCAAATGATTAAGCCTTTAATATATGACGGTAGTTAACAAACGATTTTACAAGTTCGTCTTGCATTCCAATTCCATTCGTTTTTTTTTTTTTTTTTTTAATTGACAATTTTTACATTAAACCTATTTTTCTATTTAAAACAGTAAACCCCGCTTATTTAGTTAAATTTTTTCTAGTGTTCGTTTAAAAGATTCAAAATTTATCACTAGTAATCGATGAAGTAAACATCACTTGTGCATATTTTTGTCAACATAAAATAAGGGTTTAAAACGAATAGTCAATGTCACATTTACTTTTCTATATTTTTTTTTTTTTTTTTTTTTTTTTTTTGAAGAACGACGATAGTCCAGTCAAAATAGGAAAAATAGAAGAAAAAAATCGTGTAGTTTTGAAATTTTGCATACTCATAGCCGAGGGTGTCCTGAACAACATACTAAAAGTCCCCGCCCGTGGGGGGTGAGCGGGGGGCAGGGGGGGCATTTAAGGGGGGCAATTTTCAGTTTTTATTAAATATCTTAAAAACTATCGCATTTAGAGAAAAACTGTCAATTACAAAATTAATCTACGTAAAATTTCCTACAAAAATGTATATTACATTTTGTTTGTACGATCATTAGTTTAGAAGATATAGGGAGATGAAATAACACAATTTCTTGAAAAATTCTTTTTTGCAATAGTAAAATCAACTAAAGTGTGCAATAAAAGGGGTTCTTGTCAAATATTTTCTAATGTAAAAAACAAATATATACATAGGGAATATGCAAGGATAATACAGCATGTTTTCTAAGTTTTAAATAATTTTAAGGCTAGTAGGCGCAAGTGGTGGTTTGAGTAAAAATCTGGATAAGTCCAGTCAAAATAGGAAAAATAGAATAAAAAAAAATCGTGTAGTTTTGAAGTTTTGCACACTCATAGCCGAGAGGGTCCTGAACAACATACTAAAAGTCCCCGCCCGTGGTGGGTGAGCGGGGGGCAGGGGGGCATTTAAGGGGGGGAATTTTCAGTTTTTATTAAATATCTTAAAAACTATCGCTTTTAGAGAAAAAATGTCAATTACAAAATTAATCTACGTAAAATTTCCTACAAAAATGTATATTACATTTTGTTTGTACGATCATTAGTTTAGAAGATATAGGGAGATGAAATAACACAATTTCTTGAAAAATTCTTTTTTGCAATAGTAAAATCAACTAAAGTGTGCAATTAAAAGGGTTCTTGTCAAATATTTTCTAATGTAAAAAACAAATATATACATAGGGAATATGCAAGGATAATACAGCATGTTTTGTAAGTTTTAAATAATTTTAAGGCTAGCAGGCGCAAGTGGCGGTTTGAGTAAAAATCTAGATAACGAAGACCCAAAACCGATCAACATAAAAAAAAAAAAAAAAAAAAAAAAAAAATCGTGTAGCTTAGAAATTGACCACAGTTATAAAGTTAAGTGCCCTGAATAACATACTAAAAGTCCCTAACCATGGGGGGGCATTAAAAGGGGGCACATTTCAGTTTTTATTTAGTATCTTGAAAAGTATCGCATTTAGAGAAAAAAAATCTCAATTGCAAAATTAATCTACGTGAAATTTCCTAAAAAAATTGTATATTCTATTTTGTTTGTATGATCAATAGTTTAGAAGATATAGGGGAACAAAATAACACATTTTCTTGAGATTTTTTTTTTTTTTTTTTTTTTTTTTTTTGGCAATAGTAAAATCAACTAAATTGTGGAATTAAAAGGGTTCTGATAAAATATTTTCTAATGTACAAAAGAAATATATGCATAGGGAATATGTAAGGATAATACAGCACGTTTTGTACGTTTTAAATAATTTTAAGGTTAGTAGGCGCAAATGGTGTTTAGGTAAAAATCCAGATAACGAAGACCCAAAACCGATCAACATTAAAAAAAAATCTTATAGCTTTGAGATTTTTTTTCTCTAAATGCAATAGTTTTCAAGATACTTAATAAAAACTGAAATGTGCCGCCTTTAAATGCCCCCCCCCCCCATGGTTAGGGACTTTTAGTATGTTATTCAAGGCACTTAACTTTATAACTGTGATCATTTTCTAAGCTACACGATTTTTTTTTTTTTAATGTTGATCGGTTTTCGGGTCTTCGTTATCTAGATTTTTACTCAAACCGCCACTTGCGCTTGCTAGCCTTAAAATTATTTAAAACTTACAAAACATGCTGTATTATCCTTGCATATTCCCTATGTATATATTTGTTTTTTACATTAGAAAATATTTGACAAGAACCCTTTTAATTGCACACTTTAGTTGATTTTACTATTGCAAAAAAGAATTTTTCAAGAAAATGTGTTATTTTATCTCCCTATATCTTCTAAACTAATGATCGTACAAACAAAATGTAATATACATTTTTGTAGGAAACTTTGCGTAGATTAATTTTGTAATTGACATGGTTTCTCTAAATGCGACAGTTTTTAAGATATGTAATAAAAACTGAAAATTGCCCCCCTTAAATGCCCCCCTGCCCCCGCTCACCCCCCACGAGCGGGGACTTTTAGTATGTTGTTCAGGACCCTCTCGGCTATGAGTGTGCAAAACTTCAAAACTACACGATTTTTTTTTTTTCTATTTTTCCTATTTTGACTGGACTTTCCAAATTTTTACTCAAACCGCCACTTGCGCCTACTAGCCTTAAAATTATTTAAAACTTACAAAACATGCTGTATTATCCTTGCATAGTCCCTATGTACATATTTGTTTTTTACATTAGAAAATATTTGACAAGAACCCTTTTAATTGCACACTTTAGTTGATTTTACTATTGCAAAAAAGAATTTTTCAAGAAAATGTGTTATTTCATCTCCCTATATCTTCTAAACTAATGATCGTACAAACAAAATGTAATATACATTTTTGTAGGAAATTTTACGTAGATTAATTTTGTAATTGACATTTTTTCTCTAAATGCGATAGATTTTAAGATATATAATAAAAACTGAAAATTGCCCCCCTTAAATGCCCCCCCTGCCCCCCGCTCACCCCCCACGGGCGGGGACTTTTAGTATGTTGTTCAGGACCCTCTCGGCTATGAGTATGTAAAATTTCAAAACTACACGATTTTTTTCCTCTATTCGTCAAATTTTGGCCTTCGTTGCCTGGACTAAGAAACTTTGAAGAACGATTGTCTTCTTTAGAAAACAGGGTTTTTTGATGCTAACACTAATGTCTAAAAATCATCATTTTTGTTTCATTTCTTTTCGTTTGACGTTGTTATATAATATGACCCGTGTGATATCCCAATAACAAAAGAGATGCCGCTACGAGCCTGTAGCAAACGGTTGCCTAGGTGACAAGATCATGTGATCGGCAGAAGGAACTGAACGATGCGCGCGTATGAAAACGAATCAGTGTATGTAATGTCTCTGTCTGAGTAAGGCTAAGATGCCGCTCTGTAATATATCTAATAAATGTTGTGTGTTCATGGAAGTAGCGTCATTCCTTATATTGATGATCAAAGAACATACACTCAGAACACAGTATTGGATATATAATAATGTGGTGACGAGCAAAATAAGTTTATAAAGTAGCAACGCAAACAGTTGATAATACCAAATGAATCTGAAACCGAAAACGGAACTCGCCGCGCCAGTTGAATCTGAATGTAGGAAGAATCGAACCTTTTACTCCGGAAATTGGAGTACCATGGAATACTTACTTGGGAAACGTTGAATTTTATTTCTCGGCGAATGAAATAGTTGACGAGACGAAGAGGAAAAACATATTTTTAAGTACTGTTGGAACGAAAACCTTTTCCATTTTGAGAGATTTAATCGTGCCAAGAACATTAAAAGAGATTTCTTATGATTCTTATGAAGATAATTTAACCAAAGCAAATGAATAATTCGCCCCAGCACCAAGTAAAATTGTGGAAAGATTCAAGTTCCAGAAGCGAACTAGACTTCCAAGTGAAGTGATTTCAGATTTTATAAAAGATTTACGGAAACTATCCGAATTCTGTAATTTCGGAGAAACTTTGGAAGATCGTCTCAGAAATCAGTTCGTATTTGGGATACGAATCCATGCAGAATCCAACAAAAGCTTTTCGATACAAGAAAATTAACGTTATCCAATGCCTTAGATATTACATTATCCTTTGAATCAGCGACAGTGGGGGTGAAATCTCTATAGAACAAATTTCAGGTGAATAAAATAGGAAAATAATTTCCAGTAAAGAATAATATGATTCAACAGCAGAAAAGCTCCAAGCAGAGTTCATTTAAAGTCGGTTTTCGATGCCTAAAACAACATGACCCCATGAATTGTCCGTTTAAATTATCAGAGTGTTTCTCATGTCATAAAATTGGACAAATCCAGGCAGCCTGCCGCCTTAGAAAGTCCTCCAATTTCATTAAGAACAGATACAAGTACAGAGACAGTAAAACGGACAGTAAATTTAAAACGAACAATGATATAAAAACTGTACAGTCGGTAACAAAAGTATCCGAACACTAGCAAAAATTCCTATATAAAAAAAGTTCACTTAATACAGTTTTGCTAAATAAATGCTTCTCGAATCTTGTTCTTGGACTGACTAAGAACAGGATTCGACAAGGTATTATTTAACAAAACTTTATTAAGCGAACTTTTTTTATACAGGAATTTTTGCTAGTGTTCGGACACTTTTGTTACCGACTGTACAAGAACATTATTTAAACATGAAGAATCAGAACAAAAGTAAGTGTTTTACTAAAATGGTGCTTATAAATAAGACACCAGTGTTATTTGAAATCGATACTTCAGCTGCTCAGAGCCTGATTAAGGGGGGAAGCACACATTATTTATACTTACACCGTTATTTTTTAACAAATACTTTCCTCCTATAATAAAAGAAAATTCTCATTAAAAATTATTTCAAAAGAATTCTGGTGTCTAATAACGGTGAGTAAATTGCATTGTTTTACACCGTTCATTTTTTTTTAAATATTTCCTCGTCAAAGCGTGGAATTTGTATGACATGAAGTAAAAAATAATTGTAAAAATATTCCGGTGAGAGCGGAGATAATGTGTGCTTCCCCCTTAATCAGGCTCTGCATCTGCTTACTCAATAGTAAGTAAATCAACCGCGGATACCTTATTTTCAGGTAAGGTAAACTTAATTAAATCTAATATGAAATTACAGACCTATACAAAAGAAAAATTAACTGTGTTAGGAGAACTGATAGTTAATGTAACTGTAGATAATCTGTGTATTCCTAATCTGAAATGTTTAGTTACTAAACAGGAAAGTCCGAGCCTAATCGGAAAAACATGGTTACATGCATCTAAATTATTTTGACCTAGCATTAATATGGTGAATAATTTGTCTAAAGATGATTTAATAGATAAAATTCCAGAGGTATTTAATGACGGCATTGGTACCATTAAAGAACCACCAGTATAAGTAAAATTAAATAAAGATGCAAAACCCGTGTTTTTAAGAGTTCGGACAGTCCCCTTTGCTTTGAGAAAAGCTGTTGAGATTGAATTAGATCGATTAATGAGTGAGAAAATATTAATTCCTCTTGATCATTCAGATCCCAGTTGTTATTGTTCCGAAACCTAATGGCTCAGTAAGAATTTATGGTGATTATCGATCCACTGTAAATGCACATACAGAGGATAATAATTATCCTCTACCGAAGACTGAAGACTTGTTTGCTAATCTGTCAGGTGCTAAATTTTTTACTATATTTGATCTTAAAGATGCATATTTCCAACAGCCAGTAGATATCGGAACTAATAAATTGCTAACCATTAATACTCATAAAGGTTTATATATTGTATCAAGATTACCGTTCGGTGTAAAATTTGCACCAGGATTATTTCAACGTAAAATTGAAAAAGAAAAAAAAATGATTATGTTGGTGTTTTTCTTGACTATGTGATAATTAGTGCTAAATCAGAACAAGAACACATCAAAAGAGTCATGTGTATTCTGAAATGCTTTTCTGAGCTTGGTATTAAATTAAATAAAGTTAAGTTTAAATTCATGTTATCTGATGTTTGCTACTTAGGACTTCGAATTTCGAATAATGGCATCCAACCAATTCCGAAAAAAGTATCGGCAATTGTTAACGCTCCGCCACCTACCAATATTTCCCAACTGCGATCTTTTCTTGGATTGTTGTCTTATTATAGATCTTTTTTGCCTAATGTAGCTGAAATTTTAAAACCCTTATATAGATTATTATATACTGGCGTGCAATGGTCATGGACAAACAGGTACGGAAGGGCATTTCAAAAAGTAAAAGATTTATTAATTCAGGCACAAATCTTAGAACTGTATGATGTAAAGAAACATATTGTTTTATGTTGTGATGCTTCTAATTATGGATTAGGGCGTGTTTTAAATCACATAATTGATAATTTTTAAAAGCCAATAGCTTATTCATCCAGGACATTAAATAGATGTGAGAGAAATTACGCGCAAATAGACAAAGAAGTACTATCTATACTTTTTGGTGTTACTAAATTCCATCAATATTTAGCTGGAAATTTTTTTTAAATTGTAACTGATCACAAACCGATTCTTAGATTATTTTCTCCATTTAAGAAACTTCCTGATACTTTGTCACCGAGGATGCTGAGATGGTCGCTAATTTTAGCAGGGTATGATTACACTATTGAATATAAGGAAGGGAAAAATAATAAAAACGCTGATGCTTTAAGTCGATTACCTCTCCCAGACACTGTAAACATAGATGAATCTGATAACCCTCCAGAAATTATGTTTGTATCAAATGATGAAGATTGGCCTGTCACATCCGAAGCGATTGCTAATTGGAGAAAATCCGATAACAAAACAAATTTTAGATTGGGTTTTAAATGGATAGCCTAACAAAAATAAATCGGTAGAATTTGAACCTTATTTCAGAAGACGTGATGCTATTTCTTGGTTACAAAATTGTTTACTATGGGAACATAGAGTGATTATACTAGATAAAGGTCGCGATGCTATGCTGAAATTACTACATTCTGTAAATCAGGGTATATCTAGCATGAAAGAAAAAGCCAGAAGTGTTATTTGGTGGCCTAATATGGATAGAGAAATTGAACAGTTAGTTAATTCTTGCATGCGATGCCAAATGTTTGCAAAAGACAATCCGAAGTTAAAACCTTTAGAATGGAAATCGGGAAAAGCATGGGAAAGAATTCATGTTGACCATGCAGGTCCGTTCATGGGTAAATATTTTTTAATTGTTGTAGAGGCATATAGTAAATTGTTAGACGTACAGGTTGTACCGAATGTGGAATCTAGAATAACCTTAAATATTTTAAGGAATTTTTTTTTCAAATGTTAGATTACCAATTGAATAAGTCTCCGATAATGGTACATCATTTACAGTGTACCAGTTTCGAGAATTTCTGAAAATAAATGTTATAAAACATACGTTAATTCCTCCGCCATTTCACTCAGCCTTAAACGGCCAGGATGAAAGATATGTGCAAACGGTAAAATATGCCTTGAAAAAGCTTGATACAACTGACAAGACATTAGCTCTTTCTCGATTTTTATTAAAAAATCATACAACACCACATGCAGAAACTGGAAAAACCACGGCAGAATTAATGTTTGGTAGAACACTTAGAACAGCCCTTCATTTGGTTTTGCCCTCGGGACCAAAATTTAGTGAACCTCTTCATAAATACGAGCTAAATGAATCAATTTTTATAAAAACTTCAGAAGAGGGGAAAAGTGGATGCCAGATAAAATTATAAAATTGTTAGGTAGTCGTTCGGTTTTAGTCAAAAGGAACGACGGAGTAATGTTTAAACGCCATGTAAACCAATTACGACATAATAGAGAATTTAGTGAGGAAATGACTCGAAAGGGGAATGAAAACTTTCCTATGAATTTTACTAGTGAAGATATTGTTGTTAGTTATGAATCATTTTCACATACGAGACCCATTAGATATCACATGCCTAGAGAACAGAATATTAGTGAAAATGATAATTTTTGTAGTTTTCATCAAAATCAGCCTCCTCTTGATACAGTAACAGGAACACATATTGTTAATGATGTATTGAGTGATGTATCTAAAAATAATGTATCTGAAAATATCGGTAGTAAACAAGAAGTTGTCCCCAGTGTTACTGACTGTAATGAGGACAAGACTGCTAATGTAACGGATAAGAACTCTACTTCTCCATTAAGACATAGTACTCGTCAAAGGAGAAAGTCTCTCGTTTAAACTACGAGGGGAGGGGTGTGATATCCCAATAACAAAAGAGATGGCGCTACGAGCCCGTAGCAAACGCTTGCCTACGTAACAAGATCATGTGATCGGCAGAAGGAACTGAACGATGCGCGCGTATGAAAACGAATCATTCTATGTAATGTCTCTGTTTAAGTAAGGTTAAGATTGTAATATATCTTATCTATATCTATTGCTAAGGCTCTGTAATATATCAAATAAATGTTGTGTGTTCGTGGAAGTAGCGTTATTCCTTATATTGATGATCAAAGGACATACACTCCGAACACAGTATTGAATATATAATAACCCATAAATAAAAAATAAAAATATTTATTTAATTTTCTTTGTTACTTTTTAAGATTTGATTCGTTATCTCATGCAAAACTTTATAAGAGACGGCCCCCTAAACCACTCCAAAAGAAATATGTATTTATATCTTGAAAACTAATAACTGGAATGAACTGTTTTACGCACCCATATTTTTCAGCATTGGGATTCATTTTATGTAAAATTTAATATAGGTCATAATTCATAATTTTTATGAATATAAATTTATTAACATTTTTTAGAATAAAAAATATTTGTCAGAATCAAAATTATTAATGGATTATGTTTGGGTTTCTTCACTGTAACTCGTAAGAAAAAATTACATCGATCAAGTTATTTTTTGTGAATATATTAATAAAAGTTTGAAATAGAAATTTAACATTAGCACCTTAAAACTTTGAACGCTTATAACTCTGTGAAAAAAAAAAAAAAAGCCAAATATACAACCAATATAGTTTTTCGCGTTTTCGCAATCCCAGGAATTCAAATATGAAATAAAAATGGGGCATTACCATTGAGAAAATGAATGTTGGTGCGCGTTTTAATATGTAGACGACCCCCAATTCAGAATTTCAGTTCATTTTCTGAAATGACTCATAAATCCCCGTAGAATTATATCTATTACATTTTCTACATCGATTAGCAACAAAGTTACGTTTACTGTTTTTTTTTTTTTTTTTTTTTTTTTTTTCCGACTGTACATTAGTTTGTAATATAAATGTGAGCAAGAAAATTTTGTTCTGAAATATTGTAACTTGGGAGAATAACGCCCACAGGCGGACCTTACTGTCAAAGAGACAAAAACATGCGGTCGTGAAAGTATTAAACAAAGTGGTACGCAATAAAGGCGGGGCTAAATATGCTCCGGAATATATTAAAATGTTGGGAACTCTGGGACTTGGAGGAACGTAATTATAGACATACTAGTATTTTAACACATTCGCGACCACTGACGTAGATTCACGTCATTTGAAAATCTGTAATTCCGCTAGTAGGCGTTTCTTTCGGATTTTTTTCTAAAATTTATTTATTAAGTATATACCTCATATTCATATTTTTACAATGAAATATACTAAAGATACAAATACTTTGATTATAAAGAATATAATCATAATTTATATTCATTTCTAATATAAATGTGAATACAGAAATTTTTTTTCTGAAATATTGTAACTTGGGAGAATAACGCCCACAGGTGGAAAAAGAGATTATTATCGCACTTTATTCACAACACTTTCTTGGAGGGTATTTTGTTTTTATTTAATCGTATATACTATTAGGTTGGCAAGAAAGTTCTGTTGTACTGGTTTTCAATACGACAGAAATTTCCTGCAAACTAAAATTTCAAAAAAAAGATTTTTTTTTTTTTTTTGGGGGGGGGGGGAGGGGGGAGAGATTCTATATCTATATGAATAGATGTGATATTCACATAAAAATGAATGCAGATGATTAAAGTAACTCGCATAATCACTTGCTGCAGCGCCAATGAATTTTAAGCATTATTTTATACAGCATGATTCGAAACACAGTTTTTTTATTTTTTACTGTTTCCTGTTCGCTTTCGGGTCAAAACTTATGTTGAAGTATACGAAGTATAACATGTTATTTACACCCATAATTTTGGAGACTGAAATAATGAAAAGCAGAAGCAAAGTTAATGTTTAGTTTTCTTATTGTGTCATTATTTTCACATGTCTTTATATTAATAATTGTTATGTTATACGAGTTGATATGAGTTACTTTCGATTTTTTATTTTTCGTGTAAATAAACTATTTGAGACTTTATCAAGCTGCATATCTTTTAATATCAATAAATTAAATAAAAATTTCTAAAAATATACTTGATCTTTTGAGAATATTAAAATAATCTATTTATGACGCCATAATTTTATTTCTCATCATATATATTACCATTAAATCTTTTGAATTTCACATGAACACATTCACTTTTACTTTTAGCATGGATGCCAATATTTTAATTCATTCTGGAGTATTTTTAGACCGCCTTTATTTTATACCACTTCTTTCTTAGAAGTTTTATTTTTCTTATTTTATTCAAATTACATTTTGGAGAAATTTTTTCTATAAATAAAGTGGTGCGAAATAGAGGCGGGACTAAAAATATTCTGGAATAAAATAAATTTTGGCATCTATGCTTTTAGACAAATAAACTACATTATAAAACTTTAAAAACAATACAAAAGCAGGTTTTTAATCATGAGTGTGATTTAACATACTTCTAGTCAGGGTTGCCAGATTTGGTGTTTTTTGTTTTATTCAATGGTCACCAATAATTTTAATTTTTAACGTTTGGCTAATCACTTCGAAGACTGATAGTCTCTTATGTATATCAAATGTCACTTCTCAAAATTATTGGTGACTATTGAATAAACAACGGCCACATTTGGTTAATGCTGCTTCTAGTTCAATCGATGTATTTAATCATAGCCTCCTAAACTGGATACCTGTCGCGTGGCTTGAAAACTTGGTAACAGTTGAAGAGGTAGACAGCGCCACCTGGTACAGATTGCACGACATTTTATTGAAAAGCCACCAAAAATGTTTAAAAGTGGCATATCTTATACATAAAAGGCGTATAGAATCGAAGAAACGTCGATTATATATACCATGTATCACTTCATAAAATTATTGGTGACATTTGAATAAAAAAGTCGCGGAATCTGTACTAGGTGGCGCTGTTTACCGCCTCAACTGTTGATAAGTTTCCGAGCCACGCGACAGGCATTTAGTTTAGGAGTCTATGATTTAATAAACACATATTCTGCAGTGGAATTGGTACACAGTAGTCATTCCCTCTTCTCACTTTCACGACCGCATACTTTTATCTTTCTGACAGTAAGGTCCGCCTATGGGTGTTATTATCCGAAGTCACAATACTTCAGACAGAGTTCCTAACTTTTATAATTTATTCACGAGCATTTTTACCCCCGCCTATTTTTAATACCGGAAATTTTGAAAAATGATTTTCTTCTTATTTAATCATTGTCACATATTAAAGAGAAATAATCTACAATATTTCTGGTGCGAAAAGAAGGCGGGGCTAAAAATGCTCGTGAATAAATTATAAAAGATGGGAACTCTGATTTCAGATCAAAACTTTCTATATTCACATTTATATTACAAATGCGTATACATCATCATTATAGGCTTTCTTTTCAAGGTATTTGTGTCCCTAGTATATTGTACAAATATCAATATTGGACATATTCTTAAGAAATAAATTACAAACAAATCTCGAAAGAAATGCTCACTGGGGGAATTACAGATTTTCAAATGACGTGAATCTACGTCAGCGTTCGCGAAAGTGTTTATATATATACATATATATATATATAAATGTAAATGTTTGATCAATTTTCTGCATAATCTGTATAAGTTTTTGTCTTTTCCATATTATTTTATTCATTTTATTTTATCGATCTTTTATTTAGCCATATATGTGCTTTTTTATTGAACTGTCTGCCTAGGGGGAGAGTTTGATCAATTAAAAGCTTGCTTTAACCCCACACATATGTCTCAAGACATATGGGGCATTTTTGACAGTTTAAATCATTTATTTTATGTTTTTGCAGTAAGTTTTCCTTATGCATTTTTCATATTAATTAATTTTCTCGTAAGTTTTTCTTTAGTTATTTTTGTTACTTATTTACAACTATTATGACTGAAAACATATATTATAATTTCATATATATATATATATATATATATATATCACAATAGCTATCATTATAAATTAATTCGCAATATACATGTTTTGAAAGATAAATTTGCGTTATTATAATGCATGAAAATAAGATAATAAAGAAATTAAATGCATTTTAATAATTAAAATTTTCTTCTACAGTTAATTTCTTTGCCGAAGATTTAGAAAATGCACCTTCCCACATAAATTCTTACACCCAACAAGTTCAGCCCACAAGTCACTGAGTCTTTAATAAAATAATTTTAAACAATGTATATTCAGTTTGTATTTCTTAGACTTTGCAAGAACTCACCAAACTTATATGCTCTATTCAACACTTACTAATAAAAAGTTTTTACTTTTTTACCCTCGATATTGACTACTTTAAAAAATATATATGGTGTTGATTTATATACCTCGTGTCAGTAGAAAAACTCATTAAACAGTGAATAAATTAGCAAGTTACACGTAAAAAATTAATTATACTTTCATGTTGCTGACATAAATGTCTTGGAGGCATATAACCTCGAAAGGCGTAAGACCGTAATTAGAGGGAGCAGATTTCAATTCCTTGTCAAACACAACTGTCTCTAATAAAGTACAGTCGTGTTAATTTTGGAACACAAAGTTCCTGACATTTGAATCGTGTTTGATATAGCAATTAGGAAGATTTATATTTCTCTTTAATTAAAGCTACTGCAAACTTTAATCTTTCGTTCGTCATGTTTCTGAATTTATAAAGATTTCTGAAAATGATTAAGTCGTATTACAACGAATTGTTTCATTAATTTCAAGATTTATTTTTAGATTCCTTAACTTATTTTAATAAAAGTCTACTTCGAATTTTACCAATACATCTAAAGAATTGTGTAGAAAATATGAGTACAATATAGTACCAAAACGGAAATTTAAAAGTTAATACTTATATCTTAAATTATTTTTTTTTCATTAGTATAGAGGAAAATTGCATAATTTCTTATAGTAAGAAGCAGTATTATTAAATAATTAAAAAGTTGTGATGATATTTTTCAACAGAAAATCCTGTAATTTATCATATATATTATATATTTTTCACAATTTTTCTGCTATATTTGATGATATTTTATTGGAAGACGAGAATATATGTCAAAAATTGTAAATAATATTGTAAAACAATTTTTGCGTTTTCATTCATTTAATTAGTTTTTGATATCTTTTATAAAATGAAATAAATATTTCTTTAAAAATATATGTGCATAACATAAATACATGTGACGAAGTGTATAAAGTTTACAGAATTGACATTAAAAAAACTGTTGTTCAATTAGAATATATTGAAATATGAATATTTAATAACATATTAGAATGATAAAACTGACTTTTTTTTTTTTTACACATTTCTATTTTAGTTATTTTATGTTATAACTGACAACATTTACAATTTTTAAAAAAGGATAATCACCACTATTTGATTTAGAAAAATGTCTTATATTATGTTTCGGAGGTTTAAGATCTCGAAGCCCCTATCATAAAATTGTGGTGTAAGGTCTTCTCGAGAAATCGGGAAAATTCGGCAACTGTGTTACATATTATATCTTATTAAAAAAATAAAAAATCTCTTACGAAAGCAACTATAGCCAACAATTGGAAGGATTTGAAGAAATTTTATAAAAAAAAATTTTTGCTTCTAGAATTTTAGATAACAGTAATTATGAATTAAATGATGAAAAAAATAATAGCATGTCCAAGTAAAGTATAATCAAGGTTATAAATTTGGCGTAGAGCACATACCACTATTTACAAAAACATTTCTTCTTCTTCTCCAATCTAAGATTTGTTAAGAACAATTTGTTACTTAATATACAGTGGTATGAAATCTGCGCCGAACATTTTAAGTCAATTGGTGAAATTTTTCAATAAAAAAATGAAATGAAAGATGAAAAAATAAATTAGAAGCATTCATATAAGTATGACCGATTTTCCGTTACATTTTTCTTAGAAAATTTGTAATTATATATCTATTTATATATTTATATGTACATATATATATATATATATTAATGGAATTATTGTAATTATTAATATTTTTACCAGAAACATGTCTACAAACCTGTTTCACGTTGCATGCAAAACACACAGGACCTGAAATTCCTAATTTGTTTTGTTTATTTCTAGTGGTTTTCCTTTATTATTTATTCTGTTTCTAATATATATATATATATATATATATATATATATATATATATATATATATATATATATATATATATATATATATATATATACATACACATATATATATATATATATATACAGAGCTGGCAACCTAATCCGGCAATCTGTTAGACCGCCCATTTTTGTACACCACAAAATTTTTAGAGTATTTGTTTTCTTAATTCATCGAAAATATATTTGAAGAGAATTACTCTAAAAATTAAATGGTGTACAAAAATGGGCAGTACTAAAAATTTGCCGGATTAGGTTTGCAGCTCTGTTTATATATATATAGTTTGTGAAAAAACATAAAAAGCATTTATTATTATTATTATTATTATTATTATTACTATGCTTGTGCGTTTTTTGTAACAAATATAAATTTATTAAAACAATCTCAATAAAATTTTTGTTTTTAAATTTGAATTCTACAGAAAACAATCAACGTCTTCGTCATTCAGTTGCGTTCATATATATATATATATTTCATTTAATAGGACATTAAGCAGATTTATGTTTAATGTATAAAATAGAATAAATTGTGTGTGTTTTAATGAAGCGAGAAACAATTAGAATTTTGTTGCTTTGTGTAATTTATTTCCTTACAATCGAAAACACTTTTTCTTAAAACATGAACATCTGTCACAATACGTCATGATAAGCTTGGCAGATTCCTTTGAGTATATATTTCAACGTTTTCTCCAAATATTTTCGCTGCATTTTACAAATATAAAAATGGGTTTATTTTCTCATATATATGATTGCTTCATGCTTTCTTAAACTAACATACATGTCTTTTTCAGTCTGTGCATACGCTTACGTTGAAACAATTTCAATTTTGTTTTAAAATGGCAATTGAATGATGTTTATTCTTCCTTTTTCGTCTTCTTCTTTTTTGGAACAGTAAAATTTGCATGCTTGAGAGGCAACATATAGCTTATTTTTATTTGAAAATTTTACAAATTGCTGTTTCTAAGTGAATAGGATTTTTCAGCTAAAAAAATCTGCATACATCTTTTTTTTTTTTTTTTTTTTTTTTTTTTCTTTTTCTTTTTAGAAAGAGATGATCATAAATAGAATGTTAGAATTAAATATTATTAAAGAATAGCTTTCTATATGCAACCTTGTTCATAGGTAAGCTACAAAACTTACATTTAGACCTAGTTTTAAACATAAGTTATTTACTAATTTTATTTTATTTGTTTATATATTTTTCTTTTAGTCTCATTTCTAATAAAATTCAAAATACTTAAACGTAGAAGCAGATTTTAAAAATAATTTATTAGCTAGCAATATATATTATTTTAATATTCATGCAACTTTTATTAATATGTTTTACAATCAGAGAAAATTAGAAAAAAAAAAGTTTTTTGTAAAAATTATTATTATTATTATTTTTAAATATGAAGTTTTACTCAAACACTACGAAATTACAATAGCATAGGTTGATAATAAAAAGTTTTTGCACCACTATTTCTTTGTAAAAATCATTATGTTTAATCGCAGAAAACCGTTGAATAGTTATTAAAAATTTCTATAAAATTTTCCAGTAGAAGAAAAAGTACAACGGTGCTGCTATACAATAGTGTTATTGTTCAGATAATTAAACTCTGAAAAAAAAAAAATCTTATAACACAGGCCTGCAATGGATTTTTTTTTCTTCTTTTCCCGAGGTGATGCGTTTTTCTGGTGTATTTTTAGAAAAACTATTCACAAATTTCCATCACGTACATTTTTGACAAAAAATTGGAGCTTGAAGTTCCTCTTTTTCAATTTCCATTTAAGTTTTTTAACGCAAAATCTGAGTGATGTGAGTGGAGAACAAGGAGAGTTATTTTATCAAGATATGAAAGAAATGTAAAGGGGGTATCAGGAACGATGGAGTACTAACATGTTATCGGATTACAATGGAGTGCTGCATAGAGAATCCCTTCCCTTCTCAAGGCCCTTAAGCTGTGCTCTAGAGAAAAGAGCTCTAAAAGGCGCTTCGATATAAAGAAATACATTTAAAATTTAATCTGTTAATAAGAGCCATACATTAAAATAAATGTATTTTATACATAATAAGTTTCGAATTTGTTATAGCTATTGTGTGAATTGTTCCGATTTCATCCCTACTTTGTGAAAAAAAAATTACATGATAGAAAGAAAAGACCAACAAAGAGCAGAGATCAACAATATTCACTATATACATATCACTATATACATACAGTGTGGACATAATTATAAGACACCTATCTAATTTGACAAATAGTGAAAGAAAAGATTCACAGCTTAAAAATGTTTTATCAAATACGTCAAAAACAAAAAGTTATTCCGTTATCACTCGTAATTGTTTTACAGAAATGATATTTTTATAGAGTTTAATAAAAAAAGTTAAAAATACCATGGACAAAATTATAAGACACGCTAACATTTTAATTAAGACGCCTGCATTTTTTCGAAAATAATGTGTAATATGCAAATTTTCTGCACGCTGTTTTGACGTCAGCTATTAACTTAAGCACGCGATAACCGACTTCACGCATTTACAAACATGCCACGAGGTACAGAATTAAAAGAAAGTGAAATTCGCGAAATTTGGAGATTAAATGGAACTGGTGCTTCAATTAATAATATTTCAAAAGTTATTAAACGCTCTAGATGTGTAATTAGAAATGTTTTGAAAAGAGCAATTAATAGATAGGTGATTAAAAGATCTGGACGTACTCCTTGCTTGTCCTCGAGAGACAGACGCCATGTGCTTTCGCTCGCTACACAGAATATGATGACAACTACAGGCATTAAAAATGCTTTGAAACTGAATTGTTCAAGGAGAATCATTCGCAGGGTGTTGCATAATGCTTCCTATGTGAAATATAAAAAATTGAAGAAAAAACCACCGCTTCTAAGCCGGCACAAAAGGGAGCGTCTAAACTTCGCTAAACAAACTATAGCCTGGACCTCCAAATGATACTCTGTGTTATTTTCTGATGAAAAAAAGTTTAACCTGTATGGTCCTGACGGGTTTCAATATTATTGGCATGATTTACAAAAGTCTCTTCATGTACTAATGAGCGGCCAAGTGGGTGGAAGCTGAGTAATGGTTTGGACTGGTTTCTCGGCTCAAGGGAAAACGGATGTTGTTTTTGTGCATTCAAGAATGAATTCCAAAAAGTATAAGAATCTTCTTAAAGATCAACTAGCCATATACGGTGAACTTCTTTGTGGCGAAAAGTACACTTTCCAGCACGATAACGCGCCGATTCATGCATGACACGAACAAAAAAAATGGTTTCCAGAGCAAAGTATCAATGTTCTCCCGTGGCCTTCTTGCTCCCCAGACTTAAATCCTCTCGAAAACTTGTGGGGGATCTTAGCTCGTGCGGTTTACCGAAATGGGAGGCAGTTTATATGTGTCGTAGACTTAAAGAATGCTATAAAATGTGCTTGGGAAAAACTGTCTTGCGATATTTTGTTAGAATTGATAGATTCGATGCTGAATCGCATCTTTCATTTTATAAAAAACAATGGCGGCTCCACCAAATATTGAATAACCATGTTAGAGGATTTTCTTTTAGACCATTAGTGTCTGCTAATTATGTTGACAACTGTATTTGGAAAAAACGTTTGGTGTCTTATAATTTTGTCCATTATGTTTTTATGTTTTTTCATAAAATTGTATGAAAATATCATTATTATAAAATAATTATATATGATAACAGAATAAATTTATGTTTTTGCCGTATTTGATAAAACATTTTTAAGCTTTGAATCTTTTCTTTCACTATTTGTCAAATTAGATAGGTGTCTTATAATTATGTCAGCCACTGTATATATATCGCAATAAGTATTTTTATTGGAATTATGATCCCCTATTGTTTTCGCTGTTTTATCAATTTTTCTCTTTTGATTATGTTTTTTCAGATGCTGTTTCTTCTATATCACAAGTAATATATCATCATATCAATTTTTATATTGGTTTTTAACTAACATTTCTTCCCCATTGATTGATGCATTTTATTTCTTTATATATAACTTGAAATATTTCTACATCACAACTACCGCATCACCATATACATTTTCATATTGATTCTGAACAAATTTCTAGCGATTTTTTCTTCCAACTCGTTTCAAGTATTTCTCTGGATAAAAACTAACTCTTAAGTTTAAATTCATGCTCAATTTCTATCAATTACAATTTTTTATTATGAATATTATGAATGTCTATCATATTGTTTTTTTAATACTGATATCTTGTATTCTTTTTTCATATTATTTATAGAGATAGTTCATTATCTAAATCTCTATAAAATATTTTTTCTTATACATATCAAATCAGCGTAGGAAAAGTAACATTTTTATCATCTTCATAAGATTACTCCTTCATTCAAAAATTTTTATCCTTCTGTTTGGGTTGTTTCAGGAGGAAATAAAATTATGGTGAAAAAAAATCTCATTTGCCCTTTCATCGACCACTTAAAATGCTTTCGCTAATTTATATAGATGATAGACCTGACCACAATTTTGCCCTTTTATTTTATTGGCCGTCCTATCATAAATTCACACTTTCCTTAAAAAATTGCATATTGGAGTCTCGTAGGGATCTTGAAAATTTAATCTCCTTTTTTTTTTTTTTTTTTTTTTTTTTTTGTAGGAAAAATCTGATATATAGCTTTTCAAATAAAGTTCTGTGTGTTTTTTTCTAGTTGGCATGGCTATAATTTCACTTTTTATGACCTCCTTTGATAATATAATATATAAATATATATATAAATAAATATATAAATAAATTAGATAAGATAATAAATAAGATAATATATAAATAAATTTTAAATATCATATAGCATATTGTAAATATAATTTTAAAATAATACTAAAGAATATCTATATACACTTTTTAAGATTAACTGATTATTTATTTTATTGTGCGGGAAGTGGATTTTAGTGGCGTTCTTACCTAGTTCTGATATGGATAAATATTCGTATTCAACTCTTCCCGTCAATTTTTTTTTTTTTTTTAACTTTAATTTCTTTGAAGTCAATTTTCCTGCAACATTCAACAACTATGAAATAAAAATATTACTCTTGTAAAATATCGTATGAAAAAGTGTGTTAATAGACCTGACATTTATGTTAATTCATCCGTATTAGCGGTAGGCGCCGCCTTTTTTTCACACCAGTAAATGTGTAAAATAATTTTCAGCAATATGCATTCACGATTAAATAAGAAGACTATTGCTTTACAAATATACCGCCATAGCTGCAAATATTTTAATTTATTCCGGAGTATTTTTAGCCTCGCCTTTATTTCGTACCACTTGTGTTTTAAATGTACTTTTTTTCTCCCCTTATTTTATCAAAGTTATATATTGGAGAAAATTTTTCTTTAAATAAAGTGGTGGGAAATAAATGCGGAGTTAAAAGTACTCCGGAATAAATTAAAATATTGGCAGTTATATACCGGTGTTAAGAAAAGGTGGAGCCTAACACTATTACGGATAAATTAGCATAATTGATAGGTCTATACTAACAATGCTGTGGAATAAACTAAAACGTTGGCAGCTCCGGTTGTGGTTTCTTGTCCTCAGTGTATTATTAAAAAAATTAACTGTTCTTTTGATTAATGTAGTATGTATAGCTGCCAGCATTTTAATTTATTCCGGAGTATTTTTAGCCCCGCCTTTCTTTCGCAACATTTATACAAAATTTTTCTCCAATATATAACTTCGATAAAATAAGAAAAAAAAAATAATTTCTATGAAATACAATCGGGACTAAAAATACTCTGGAATAAATAAATATACTAGCAGCTATGTAGTAAATTGTACATTTTTTATTTTCAAATTTTAAAGGCCCTATACTTTCAAGTTTATATTTAGACTTCATTATCAAGTTTTTTATATGCAATATTTAAACAGTAGTACGGAAAAATTATTCATGTTAGCTGTTCATGTTAGCAGAAATTTACACATGAACATGCGCAGAAATATATGTTTCGTTTTCTCTTAAATCGTAAAAATTATTTAAAATACTTCTTTCATTCAATTTATCATTGAAATATTACTAAGATAATAAAGCTTAAATTATTGCATACGTAAAGTTACAAAGCCTGATAAGTCTATTCACTCTACCATCACTGTATTCAGTAACAATTTTCTGCATTTAATTAGACAAAATTTGTGTTTTTTAAATTGTAACTAATTATTATTAGAAAAACGTATTGTTCAAAAAATTGATTTTCGTAAAAAAAAAAAAAAAAAAAAAAAAAAACTTTTAATAAATAAATATATTTTTATAAAATGTGGTATAAAGTTGTAAGAGTTTAAGATAAATGGGTGTGATTAAAAAAAGAAAAAAATGTTAATAAATACAACAACAACGAATTAAATTATCGAAAAAAACATTTGTACAAATAAACACTTCATGTGAAAAACACCCATTCGCTTCCTCTGGATATTTTTTCCATGAAGTGTTTATTTTTACAAATGTTTTTTCGATAGTTTAACTCTTATCGCTCACATGTCCCTTATGAAGGGACATTAAAAAGTCGAGCCACGCCTTAAGGCGTTCTTCTGCAAATGAAATGTTATTTTTCTAAAACGTGTACCTATAGGCTACCTTTCGGCTACCGGAAAATTTTAACGGAAAGATTTATTTTTTTTAACCCTTTAACGTTCACTACTTAATATATTTTAAAAATTACTAAACTAATTTTAAAAATGGCTTTTAGACACATAGTTGATCATAAATATTTAAAAAATAAAAAAATAGCATTGTTCCTTTTCGAGAAATTTTCGGTTTGAAACATCTGTAAGTAAACCTTATTAAATTCAAATAATATTTAATTTAATAAATAAATCACTTTATAAGTAAACATTATCGACAACAAAAACTCGTAAAAGTTGCATAGATCCCGACATTTCAATTTATTCCGGAGTATTCTAACCCTTTGCGGCGTAAGGTAATTCGGATCATTTAAATTACACTGCCACCGGAATTTACGAACATAATTAAAATAAAAGAAATTTAAAATTTTCACGTAATGTAAATTTCTGCTAAAAAATTTCCGGGATGAGTTTTTGCACTTGAGAATTAAAATTAGGTGTTCCATCAGCGGGAACACTGCGACTGAAAGGGTTAGTGATGAAGTAAAATAAAACAAATTATTACAATTTTTCGGTAGCCAAAACGTAGTAAGTTGGAAACTATATGTGTGACGTTTTAAAGGAACGCCAAAAGGCGTCTCTTACTGTTCAAAATAGGAAAATATGCCGAGCGTTAAGGGTTAATTCGTTGTTGTATTTATTATTTATTTTTTCTTTTTTTAATCACGCCCAATTATCTTAAACTCTCACACCTTTTTATCACTTTCTATTCAAAATTATATAAGTTTTGTATTCGTTTTAGTGCTGCCTTTGGAGCATTTTTATACAAATTTACTTTTATTAATATGTAAATTATATATATATTATTTCTTTATTTTAATAATGATTTTCCATAAAGTGTAAATCGTCAAATATAAATATTCAATTTCATGCTGTGTCAATCACAAAACTTTTTTCTATATCAATTAATAAAACAGCGCTATTTTGTGTTATAATGCACTATAAATCAATCATTATACAATATCAGGATAAATATTTTATATATTACATAATTTAGTGCAATTTAATAGATGCTAGGGGACAAATGCGGTACTCCCGGTCTGTCGTTATACACCCGAATCAAATCATAATTTTATTTTTAATTGCAGTCTGCTATATACTATTTAATGTAATTTTACCCAATAGAAGCTGAAATATGAGATTTCCCATAAATGGGAAATAATGTTGGATATCTGAATCTTCTTTTCACTTTTCTAATATGCACCGAAATTAAACCAGTATAGTCTTTCATAATTAGTCATTCAAAATATAAAGTTTTGTGCATTTATACAACACAAAAGGTAAGGCATATCCTTCCCATTAACGAAGGTAATTTAAGCAAAGCAGCACCACAGACTGTGCGATTTTAATTAGAATATAATCAGCAACATTTTTTTACACGGTTCAACTGAATATAAAGCTTTCATGAATTCTGTTCAGTTTTTGGTGAGACATATACAGATAGATAGAATTTCTAAAAACACTCAAATTGTATTATTCTGGCGATACCAAAATACCTATCGAAAACAGGAAGTTGAAATTTTTTTCAAATCAGTCATATTCTTCTGTTATGTTTTTAATTAGAATATACTTAGCAAAATTTTTTTACAAGATTCAACTGTATATAAAGCTTTTATGAATTCTGCTCAGTTTTTGGTGAGACACCAGACAGATAGCTAGAATTTCTAAAAATAATCAAATTATGTTCTGGACATGCTAAAATACCTGTCGAAAACCGGAAGTCGAAAAATTTTCTCAAATCAGTCATGTTCTTCTATTATATCGAAAAATGTAAAAATATTGGTGAGAGAGTGATATAATGAAGCTCTATAATATTAATTTTGTAAAATTTAAATTATTTGAATACACTTCGCGACACATTTGTCAGTTAATCCATAAAAGCACTTTTTTTTTTTTTTTTTTGCTTTTAGCACATTATGCATTTTACTGCGCATGATTATACACTTTACAGTGTATGATTAATCACAAATCTCATTATTATTATTATTATTATTATTATTATTATTATTTTACAATATTAAATTAAGAGAAATGTTTTTACTTATGATTTTTGTTTATTAAATTAAATTAATATTATTGTAACGAATCAAATTCGATACATTCAAAAATATTTTATTTATTTTTTTAAACGTTATTTTGGGATATTTTAGTCTTTTTATTAAGAATGCAAAATGTAAAATTATGTATTTCTCACTAAAAATTTTTAGAACCTACTGTGAACATATGATGATAAAATAAAAGTCTAAAAGAGTAAATAAATTGAATATTGATCTCTGGACTACCAAAAATATCTTTTGTGTCATTTTCCGAAGCCGAAAGTATGTTTTTACCATCACCGAAAAAAAAAAAAAATTTTTTTTAAAGAAATTCTTTTTAGAATAAAGTATTTATAACATTTTTCCAGTTTTTTTTTTTTTTTTTTTTTTTTTTTTTTTAAGAAAATATGTATATTTCGATAAAACGCTATTTTCCATAGATAAATTCAATTTTTTTTCCCTTTTGTGTCTTTTCACTTTGAACACAAAGATTAATGTTCAATTAAGATGAAATATATAATATCTTCAAAATATTTAAAATTAGATTCATATAATTTTAGGTAACCTTCATGATGACCATTACATTACATTGAAAAAATCCATAAAAATTTAAATGATTTATTTCTTAAAAAAGAGATAAACAAACATTATCTATGTTATGTTCCTTCACATATCTGCCAAGCTGCTAATTAATACCCCGACGATTTTTAAAACCCGCTACATTTCCCGCACCACTTTATTTTTAGAAAAATATTCTACAAATTTGATTACGATTAACTAAGAAGAAAAATACTCTTAAAAAAAAAAAAATAAATATCTGGTGCGGGAAAAAAAAAAAAAAAAAAAAAAAAAAAATGCATGTTCTGAGAATTTCCCGAATATTAATTAGTATGCCGGCAGGTATGCCTTTATAATATCCCTTCTTGTTTCAGTTCAAATTTAAACAAGTCGCCCAATTACTGTACTTTCCGATCTATAACAGGATGTATATTAAACGTATTTTTTCCGTGAAATTTCCACTTCTATATTAATAGAGTAATAGTCCATAGAATGTTTCCACAGTAAATTAACTTCTTTACCTCATTTCACGTTCACGAACGTCGTGCATTTTGTTGGCCAAAGTTACACATGACGTTCAGGTATGGCGTTGAAACTGAAACCACATATCTTCATTATTGTTTATTTGAAAGTAATTTGCATCAGTTGCAAAAGGAACAAAAAATTAGTATGTTACTATAATTTCAAATATAAGCAACATTATTTTTTGATAGTGATAATAAAAGTTATATTAAAAAAAGTGATTATGGACAATCTGGTGAAGATTTTATCTTTAATGATTCTTTAAGTAATTACAGTGAATTGCAAAGTGAAGATGACGAAGACAAAAGCAAAATAAATAATGATAATGATATTGAGGTACTCTAAAGAAGTAAAAGACTTACAAAATACTTATCAATCAGTTTGTTTTGATTTTTTTTTTAATTAATTACTTAATGTTATCTCAATATCTTACATATGTCATTAAAATCATAAATAAAAGAATTCTTGCATAATATCTTCTGCTCCTGAAAACGACTCCATGCCCTAAAATGTAAATGTGCTCCAAATGCAAAACTTCTTTTAAATAAATGTGCACCCAATGGGTTAACCCTTTGCGGCGCAAGACAATTTGAAACATTTAAATTATACTGCCACCGGAATTCATGAACTAAATTAAACTAAAAGAAGTTTTAAATTTTAAGGTTTAAAAAACTGGTCTTTTCTGATATGTTATAAACGTGAATTTTTGCTAAAAAATTTCCGGGATGAATTTTTGCAGCTAGTTCTTAAATTTTGCATCCTCGCAGCGAGAACAGCGCGCGTTAAGGGGTTAAGAGCGGACAATACCTAATCTCGCGGCAGCCTTCGCCCATGTTATTCTATGGGAAAATTTGTTTACATAATTACTCATTACCTAATGAATATTTTTCAATTCTGTTTTCACAATTAGAAAATTCATAAGCGTTAAATTAGTACTTGTTTTTCAAAAATTGATTTTTAAAAATTTTAGTATTTCATTTTGCAATTAGAAAATGAGAAAAATGCATTTTGTGAAAAATCGGATTTTTGAACTCAAAATTAAAATGTAAAAATTAAAAAAAATGAATTTTTCAAAAATGAGTACTCATTTGACGGTTATGAATTTTCTGGCTGCGAAAACAGAATTTAAAAATATTCATTAGGTAATGTGTAATTGTAGCAACAAATTTTCCCATAGAATAACATGGGCGAAGGCTGCCGGCGAGATTAGGTATTGTCCCCTCTTAAAGGAAAATTGTTATAATAAAACGTGATGTTTTCGGTATATTTCCTACCAGAATTTGTCTGCCGTTGTTTTCGTTATATTCGTTCGTTATTCAGTGAAAACCATTACAGTTCACTGATTGAATAAAATCAATATTTCTATTAGATTTTTCCGGTAGCAAAAAGGTGCTAAGTTGGTAACTATAGTTATACTATAATGGTTATAGTATGCCCTAGCAGAATCGCTTCAAGGCCACAGAATGCGGAGAAGGAGATCACGTGCCTTTTATCTGATCAGGTGCCTTTAATCTGAACAGGTGCCTTTTTAACAGAACAGTCTATTTTTAGAGGTTTTTTTTTTCGTAAGATTTCATCGTAAATATTTTTGAAGACATTGTAATATAGACATTAGGATTTTCCCGTCAATTCGGCACGCGTCAACTTTTTCTCAGACAGCTGATATTTTGCTAAAATGTGTTTAGGGTCAAATAGAAAAAAATTTAGAGGGTATGCGTATCAGATTAAAAAAAAAAAAAAATGAAAGAATGAAAAAAAAAGAAAAAAAACATTTTACGGGACAACCTAATATATATATATATATATATATATATGTATATATATATATATATATATATATCAGGTAATCCAAAAGTCAGAGAAAAAATATAAAATTATTATTCAAAAAGTACTGACTGTAGCTCTACGCGGTTTTCACTAAAGTGTGCAGGAAATCATTGAATTTATACACACGCACACACACACACACACATATATATATATATATATATATATATAAATTTTAGTTACATTTTTCACTAACATATCGCACTGTATTCATATTATCCTCTCACATTTTAAACAGATATGTCTGATCAAATTACGCCACGTCGCGAATTCTGAAGTTTTTTAGAAGAATTTTCAATTGTGTAACGTCTGACGGTCATTGTAATGAATGGCGAATGACACATTAAAGGTACTACGTTGTTGAAGGTACTGCACCACTGTAAAAAAGTTATTTTAAATTAAAGCGTCACGTTCTGAAGTATATTTAAACTGATTTCTTAATAAATATTTTCTTACCTAAAAAAATCTTGTGTTTTTCTGTGCATTCCTATGAAAACCGCATTGTGCAACGGCCAATACTTTTTGAATAATATATATATATATACGAGTATATATATATTATTTTGTCTTTGACTTTTAGATCACCCTGTATATATATATGTATATATATATATATATATATATATATCATGTTCTAGTATTAATAAACATATTATAGATTTCACCTTAACAAAAAATGTATGCTAAATCGTATTATATAAATTTTTACAGCGTTAATAAAATTAAACAATCTAGCTAAATTAGCATTTTTTTTAATCAGAAAAAAGTTATTTATTTAAACCTTTTAAAATATCCTTTCCTTTAATGAAATTGCATAGTCCATTACATTTCCAAAATAGTATCGGAAAAACACTCGAATTTTAATACAGACAAAACTCCTAGAAATATGTTTTGTGAAATAATTTTTATATAAATGCTGTCCTCAAATTTAGTTATTATTATTTAAAAGTTAAAAAATGATAAAGATAAATTTTGACTTTAATTCCAGAAAATAATTTTGAAAAAAGAATATGCTAAAAAATACAGTTAATATTTTAATTTATTTAACGACATATTACTTGTATATTTGTTAAAGATTCTTAAAAAAGATTCCTCATGTAACCAGGCTGCTTATTTCCGAAACTTTCTTAAAAAACATATATACAAAAATAAAATAATAATAATAACGAAAGAAAGATTCCTCAAACTGTTAAAGTAGCTGTCACCAAGAAGACAGATATTGTTTTCGAGAACTTTTCTCAGTTTTATTTGTTAGACAAAAATGTGAAATAAATTTAAAGGATAGTAGAAAATTATTGATTATTCTTTCGAATCACATCTGCTTCATTAGAGCTACGATAGTAAAAACTGTTTTAGAAAGTATTTGGTTGAAATGTATGTAGTTGTTGAAAATTTTAAAACGAGTGTAGATAATATTTGTACATGCAAATTTATTTTGAGTTTTCGTAAAAAAATTATAAATGAACAAACAAATAAAACTTAATAAATTTAACCCTTAATGACTGATTATTTTTAAATTAATTTAAAAATGTTTTAATTCTTTCCTCTGTTAAATAAATTACGAAAAAAATACTTTAAAAAAATCATACTTTATTTTAACTATGTTTACAGTTAAGAAGCAATTTGTTGCCAATCGGCAGATATGAGCATTAGATCTGTAATATTATTCTAGCAATACGTTAGAAGACAAAATTAGGTACGTAGCCGAAAGGCAACACTCGGCATTTAAGGGTTAAGAGATTTTCGGTTACCAGGCAACTCTTTATATTTACCATGAGCAGAGGTTTTATTAAAACTACAAAACGTGTTTTGTTGAAGTAGTTTTATTTATTTATTTATTTATTTATTTATTTTTAAGTAACAATATCAGATTCGTTGTTACGACGAAAAAATTATTGTTAGCAAATTTACTAAATTTTAAAAAAAGTTCCTTGTATTTGCTTAAATTAACAAAAAGTTTGATTAAATGTACCATAACTGTTGTGCGTTTATAATATAAAAAACAACAGTAAAATATTTGATGAAAATCGTTAGAACCTTTTTTGAGATACCGAACTCCCGTCGTTCTTTTGGTTTTTCCGATTTTACCAAGACTTGGGAAAACTATCTGTGTATCGGAAACCAACTAACACATAAGGCATGTTACTGGGTGTTTAGTGTAGGGTTTAAGGTCGATTTTCTATTCTGGGTCCAAGATATGGAAAACCATAGAAAAATCCGGACGGCTATGCCGACGGGTACATCCTTGATTCAAACACGGAACTTCTAATGCAAATGTTTTGATAGCTACTGGTAGTGCTACATATGACTGTAATCTTAAAGGGTGTTAATATAGAATCTTGAAGAAAATATATCGAGTCGATTTTCCAGACGCTCATTGAAAAGACATATCTAAACAGGAGGCCTAATATTTGTGAGGAATACGAGTGGGCCATATCTCGATCTTAGATATTAATCTTGAAGATTAACTTAATTACTTAATTAGATAATAAGAAGAGGTCAAGACAAAGTTAAATATAAAATAACAAAGTTTATTTAACGTTCAATATCAAGGCGGGTGTGAGTGTGAAGTGGATAGTAGGAGAGTAATGTTGGTGATGATAGTTCTTATGCGAGCGTTAAGAAATGGTAGAGTCGTGTAGCGTTGTAGAATAAAGTAAGAGAAGAGTCTGTCGTGCCTAATGGAATCCAGCCGACGATTCTTGTGTGAGAATAGTTAGTGGTCGACAGAGAGAAGCCGTCGACAAGATCAGTATTGGTGAGATTAGTTACCTTTTATTTTATGCCTTGTTGAAGTTATTCCCTGAGGTCATTTGAGAGTTAAAATTGAGTTAGCCCAACACCCGCCTTGATACTGAACGTTCAATAAACTTTGTTATTTTATATTTAACTTTGTCTCGACCTCTTCTTATTATCTAATCAAGTAAATAAGTTAATCTTTAAGATTAAGATCTAAGATTGAGATATGGCGCACTCGTATTCCTCACAACATTTTTAAAGTAATCAACTAACATATACGAAACTACATCTAAAAGTGGACTTACGCTGAAAATACCAATTAATTGTTTATCTATACAGTGGCGGATAAAAAACTGCATAACCAGCGAAAAAAGGGTAAAGCGTGCAAATAATGTGTTTTACGTGTATGTTTTATGTAAAGATCATACTGTTAGGATAAAATGAAGTTGTAGGATTAATCTTAATCAAGTTTTACTAGACTTTATGAATTATTTACACTTAATTACTCAGAAAAATGAAAAAGAGCGAAAAATGTAACATTTTATAAGACGTACAACAAAGTAATTAATATACAAATTTTGTAGTTAATATAAATTCTACATAACTGCAGTCATATTACATTTATTTACATGTGTATACAGGCATAAGGATCATTTGAATATTTAGTGGATCCTCCACGAGCTGCAATGACCACGAGCTCCACGACTTGCAGCGATCTGGCATAGAAGATATTAACTTCTGAATGTAATCCCGGCCAATATCATCGAACGAAACCCTCATAATGCTTTCCTGCAGTTAAATCTTAGTAGCAGGCTTCTTAGCAGCAATTTTCGTACCCATTATGTACCAACAATTTTCAATTGGATTCGGATCGGGACTATTCCCAGACCAGTCCAAAACTTTGATTCCAGATTTTGTCAGATAGTCTTTCACATAAAGTAGTAAATTAGGGGGAAATTACTTTTGTAATACTCTTTATGTTGTGGAGATAAAAACCTGTAAATAAGGTAAAAAAAAAATCATGCATAGATAAGTTAGATCGTACTTACCGATTTCGCTGTATAACAGGGTGCAGAGTCCTGTTGAAAAATACAATTTCCAGCACCTTCTGAATACCTGGCTTTAAACACTCCTCCAAGACCTGGGTGTAAACTGATGCATTCACAGTTCCAGTGATATGTTTCAGGCATCCAACCCATTTCCTAGATATGCATCCCCAGACCCTTTGGCTCGCTGAGAATTTAACGGTAGGCAATATGCAGTCTGGATGATAAGCTTCATTTTTATGTCTCCGAACATACCGCTTACCTTCCGACCCATGTAGGTTGAATATAGATTCATCCGAAAAAGTTACTGAGTCCCACTGAGCCTTTGTCCATGAAACATGCTGTTTTACCCAAGAAAGTCTCTTCTGCATACTTTTTTTGGAAGTAACTGCTTTTTTTCGGGCGATACGCATGCAGACTGCATTCCGCAAGGCGACTTTGGACAGTTCCTGCTCTTAAATTGAAACCACATTCTTTCTGAAATCTGGCTTTTAAATCAGAAGCACTTGCATGACAATTATAGAAACACATACGCTTGATTTATCGATCGTCAGATTTTGTGGTTACTCTCTTTCGGCCTGATCCGGACCTCCTTTCAACATTACCAGTTTCACGCTCCAACTTAATCACTTTCGAGGCTGTCGATTGGTTGCAGCCAGTTTTTATAGCGATCGCGAGTGTCAAATATCATTCTAAAGCAAATGCTACACATTTTTTCTCTTTCGTCAGTTGAACATAAGGAGCCATCCTTTCATGACTTAAAGAATGAGATAAATAACCATTGTCCCCTTTTGGCATGCTATTTATAGAAATAGGATGATGTAATACTACAGAAGAGTTGTATGATGCAATATGAATGTGAAATAACGTCATATCTTGCTTTGCAGCAACTAAGATAATTTTATGTAAACAAAATAATGCATAACATGAAAAAATGTTATTTTTTTTAGGTGATCCAGTTTTTTTTGTTCGTCACAGTATTTTAAGATACCGACTTTTCAAACATTCGTCCAGCAATTCATCTCGTTTCTGTTTTCTGACTTTCACAGGTATGAAAGTGTTCCGCTTTTTCTGCCACCAGTGTTTCTAAACAAAATTTTTACAATATTCTTACAGGTTATTTTTTATGACTTTATAGGGTAGAAATTTTTGTAGGAAAATACTTGTGCCCCCCCCCCCCCCCCAAAAAAAAAAAAAAAAAAAAAAAAAAAAAAAAACTCTTTCATCACTGTTTTTAAAGAAACTTCGCAAACCCATCTGTATAATCGAAATTCTTCATTCAGAAAGTTTCGTTGTTCTATCTCTGTTCGTTTAGAAGATATAAAAGTCAGAATATTCTCCAGGGTCAGATCAATCTATCACCACTATTGTTTAAAAACTATTTTTTATATACTTTAATAAAATTAAACATAATTTATACGTCTCTTTAATATATTAAAACCAATGTAACATTTAAAATGAGATAATGAATACAAAAATTTTAAAACTTTAAAAATATATTTTAATTAAAAACATTAAAACACACGACAGACGTTTCGGCTAGAACACTAGCCCTCATGGTTTTAGCCTTGTTCAAGGCTAAAGCTATTCCTCCTGAATATATAATCTTGTTATGATGTGTTATAAACTTTTTTGAAAATGTTGTGCTTGTATGTTTCACACTCAGGAGGGCTAGTGCATGGCAGAGACATGCATTGCAGAGACATGCTATAAAAAATAAAAGTTTTAACAATAGAAAAATTTAAAGAAGTCTCTAGATATTTCACTTTCACACGAGATGAAACTTCTTAAATATTCAAAGTATTTCGAAAAGCATTCAAGAACTATATTTTTTTGCATTACTTAGATTTTTCTACCATATTCTATAACTTTTTTCGACAGTTTTTTGACTTTTGGTTAGAACGTCACGCTGATAACGTGTTGGTCATGGGTTCGATCCTCCAAGATCGATGTGCTATTTTTTTTTTTTTTTTTCTTTTCAGATAATAAAAAATGCCGGTATCTAAAAGGAAATCTTTATTTGTCTACACAGTATGCTAAGAAATTTTGATTAGATTTTTAATAAACTTTATTTATAACTAAAAAGCAAAAAATAAAAATTTAAATAAAAAATCAATTTTTAAGATTAGAAGCTTTTTATTGTAAAGCCCTAAAAAGCATAAAATAAAAAATTATTAAGATAAAGACATGCTATAAAGAAATGAAAGTTTTAACACTAATGAAATTTTAGAGAAAAATATAGATATTTCCCTTTTGCAAGAGATGAAAATTTTTAAATATTTTAAATATTTTAAAAAGCGTTCGAGACCTTTGAAATTTATTTCCTAACGAAAAGTTATACAAAAATCTAGTAACTAAGAATATTGTTCTCGAATGCTTTTTAAAACATTTTGAGAATTTAAAAATTTTCGTCGCTCGCAAAAAGAAAATATCTATATTTTTCTAATAGAATAGAAAGTATAGATATATCTAAGAAAATATCTATATTTGTGTTAAAACTTTTATTTCTTTATAGCATGTTTTTACCTTAATAATTTTTTATTTTATGCTTTTTAGGGGTTCACAATTAAAAGCTTCTAATCTTAAAAAATGATGTTTTATTTAAGTTTTTATTAATACTTTCCAGCAAGTTTGAAAAGTGTTTATGACTTCGGTTTGTCTGTCTGTCCGCGTTCTAACTCTCGTATATGTTTATGGAATTTCTTGAAACTGATATATGTTATTCAAGTTCACTATCGGATGTTTCCTATTGAAAATGGAACTACTACCTCTGCTGGTTTGTGCACTGTTAAAAATGATTTCTAAAAAATGAGCTAAATTGTCTCAAAATAGCTCCGAATCAATATATACTTAAATTTGAAAACCCATGTACTCATTTTTGAGTATATTGACATATGAAACACGGGGTTATTTGGATTCTTATTGGTCAACCCCATTTTTAAGCATGTCAATATACTGAAAAAAGAGTACATGGTTTCTCAAATTTAAGTATATATTGTTTCGGAGCTATTTTGAGACAATTTAGCTCATTTTTAAGAAACCATTTTTAACAGTGTGTACCGGGACACCCGAAAGTATTCCAAAGCATGGTGTTCTAGAAATTGAAATATGTTATTAAAGTTCATTATCGGATGATTCATATATAAAAAGAAGTAAATACCACCAGCGGTTTGTGTACAGGGATACTCGAAAGTATTCGAAAGCATTGCGTTCTCTGAGAGGTATTTCTATAAACTAAATTTTAATAACTTTACTTTGCACAAAGTTTAATGAAATTGAAATATGTTATTAATATGTAAGATAGAGTGATTTCTATAGAATATAGTACGATCAGCAATAGATTTACAAGGCCACATAAAAATATTCATTTATATTAAGAGCTATTAATAAAAATTTGGTAGTATTGCACTTTCTTTTGCATTAAGCTTTTTTAACAAATTCTAACAATTTTTAAGTGTAAGTATGATTTCAATTTTTGTATATGTTTTTTTTCTATTCGTCTGTCCATCTCTCTGTTTGTCTGTCCGCGCTTTAATTCCCGTAAATATTTATGGAATATCTTGAAACTGATACATGTTATTCAAGTTAACTATCAGATGTTCTCTATTGAAAACTAAGACACACGAAAGTATTCCAAAGCGTTGTGTTCTATGAGAGGTATTTTTATAAATCATATTTTAATAACTTTTCTGTACATAAAACTTAATGGAATTGAAATATGTTATTTAAGTTCACTGCCGGATGTTTCCCATGTAAAATGGAGTAAATACTACTGCTGGTTTACAGGGACACTTGAAAGTATTCCAAAATATTGCGTTTCTATGAGAGGTATTTCTACAAACCAAATTTTAATAACTTTACTTTATACAAAGTTTAATGAAATTGAAATATGTTATTCACATGCACAAAAAAATACTTCTATAGAATATAGTATGATTAGTATTAGTTTTATAGGGCCACATAAAAATATTCAGTTACATTAAGAGCTATTAATAAAAAATTGCTAGGATTGCATTTTTGTTTACACTGAGGAAAAAAAAAATGTATATATACCGCCTTCCTCTAGAATGAATAAGTGGCCATTTTCGAAATTCCTTAACTAGAAATATAGATTGCCGAGCTAGGCGCATAAAGCACGCCAATAAACTGAACAGACGAAATGATCGAGAATTCCTAGTTTACACATTTCTAGATGGTGAAACAATATTCTGAATATTCCGAATATTATGAATCTTTTCTTCTCGCTTGATTTTCTAGAATTGGGTAATAAACCAAGATTACAGTTGCTGAAACCCACCTCTTGTAGTCTCATTTATTTTCAGAGATTTTTAAATAACTTTGCCCTCGATAATATAGGCAAACGCTCTAGAATTCTAATAGGGGCTTCTAGAACTCGTTTTGCAAGGGAACTAGAATTTATAAGGATAACATGGAACTATATTTTCTAGAGCCACAATTTAGATTCTAGATGTCAATTACAGAAATTTTTCTCAGTGTACATTAAGCGTTTTTAAAATTTCTTACAGTTTTTAAGCGTGAATATGAATTTCATTTGTTTATCTATATGCCCGATTGTCTACCTTTCTGTTTGTCTCCCGTTCCAACCATCCTTAAATATTTTCAGAGATTTTAAAAAATGATATATATTAATGGAGTTCACTATTGAATGTTCCCTATTTAAAATGACATTAATAGGTCCTGTACTACTAGTCTGTGTACAGGGACAACCAAAAGGGGAACAAAATGCCAATGCATTGCGTTTTATGATGGACCTTTTTAAAAGTCATAATTAGATAACTTTTTACTGTAAAAATCATAAAGAAATTGACATATATTGTTAATATTTTAAAATAATATTTTGTATAGAATATTATATGATTAACCTTCAGATTTACAGGGCTACACTAAAATATATGCAGATACATTAAGGGCTGCAAGGATTTTCTTTTACATTTTGCCTTTTTCACACTTTCCAACGATGTCTAAGAGTTGTTTTAAATTCAGTTTGTCAATCCGTACACTTTTCAATCTTTCTGTTTCTCTGCTGTGTAATTATGTAGGCAAAGATTACTGAAAGTTTTACGATACAACAAGTACGTACAATTGGAATGATTTAATAATCAATGCGTACTGCATGATTTTTCGTTCTATTTTCCCTTTATTTTTGTCTGAGGAGACCTTAAATCATGTAAATTTGGTGAATTCTCGATATCGGAACTTTTGTATAATTACAATAAATAAATAAATTAATTAAATAAATAAATACATTTGGTAGTTTGTTTATATGATTACAAATAAATGATACTTAAAAAAAAAAAAAAAAAACACTTGCATATATTCATTTTCTTCCATTTTCATGCGTCTATCAGGAAAGATAAAAATATTTTTATTGCATTGTATAAGAAGCCAATTATTTTCAGATAATATCTAATAAAAATTTATCTGTTCTTATTCTCTATTGATAATACTGATATTAAATATAAGATATATATTTCTAAATAGGCTACTTATAATCTAAATCTTCTTGGAAAAGTACTATTTTATATTAAGCAGATCTGTATTGAACTTTGTTTCTTAAAGAAAGAGTAATACAAAGCAAATTATGTCGATATGTCGTAGATAATAAGGTTAGATATATTTTATTGCACTAATTTTTTTATCGATACACTCGTATAATAAAACTTATTTATTTTGCGAAATTATTCTCTATATATAATTTTCAGCGGACATCAAAACTGATTTGAGATGTCTAAAACCACTTGATCATTTTTTAAAAATGATATTAAAAGTTAAAAATAATAAGTAGTATTCCAGTCACTTTTTGTTAAAGCTGATTTTTGAAAAAGAATAAAAAAGTGTATATATATATATATATATATATATATATATATATATATATATATATTTATTTATAAATTCAATAAAATAACTGTATTTGAAATAGGTGAAATTTTTAAATTGTACATTCAATGACTCCGTCAGTATCCGAAAGATTCTGCTCTCATACCTTGTTAAGTGGGGGATGTTAGGTTCGAATCCAAGTTTCGCTTACCAAGTCACGTTTACCAGGTCACTTGATGTTAGGTGTTTCTTACGTTTTCTTTAAAACTCGTTCTAGCATGTTATAAACAGCATCTGATAAAAGCCGGGATACACAATCACCATTATTTGAAGTCATCCATCGTTAAAATAAGGCGATTCTTCTCTATCCTTCAAATATATTAATTGTTCGAAAAATTAAAAATATTTTAGGGGCTGCAAAATAGTATCATTTAAGTGGACCTTTGACATGGCAATAATAAAGTTTTCATACAAAAACTTACATTTCTATTAATATTTATAAATTGAAGTATATTAGAATTTTTTTAATAAAATATTTATTCAGGTAACAAAGCTTAGGTGTTTTGATATAATTTTTAGAGATTTGTAATGTTTAAAATACGTTTTCGCACTTTGCATTGTTCCAAGGATTCCTGATCTTCAAAACTTCTACAAATAATTAAGAAAAAAACTTAATAGTTTTTTCTGAATGTTTAATACAACCTACTTAAAAGAATTTGGGATGGCTTTTGTAATTTATGAAATAGTTTAAAAAAAAAAAAAAAAATATTACATGTATATGTAAAAATTGCAAAAAATGTGATTTTTTTTAAAAATATTTTGTATTTTAAAGATATTGCAAAATCCATTCCTAATTCTTTCAAGTAAGTTATGTTAAACACTTCAAAAATATGAAGTCTTTTCTTAAATATTTGTAGAAGTTTTAACATTTTGAAGATCATGGATTCATGAAAAAAGGCAAACTAAAAAAAAAAAAAAAATGCAATTTAAATATTCAAATCTGTAAAAGTTGTACCAAAAACGATAAGAATTGTTGCCTGAATATATATTTTATTGCACGAACCTAATATGTATCAATTCAAAAATATTAAATGAAAATATAAACTTTTGTACGAAACCTTCAATGGTGCCATGTCAAAAGTGCCAAGTTCCCTTAACGACGATATTCACCCAAACTAATTCAGCATTTTCTCTTTATAAAATTTATCTCACAGCTGAAATTTTGTGTACTTATGAATAATGGAAGTTTGAATATAGCCTACACTGTCAGAAAAACTCGTCTTTATTCACTAAATTATTCCTAATTTTTTAACGACTAATTTTCGTACACTTTGGAAACGTTATTTTTCCGTGAATTCTTCCCAAAAACTGACGAAGATGAAGGGGAAATTCAGTTCATTCCCTGTACACAAGCGTAATCGTCATATTATCCGCTGATTCTCCCTCTAAGCATTAAATTCTTTCTTCAGTTCACAGAAATTTTACTGGCAGCAGTGTTGCCGAGATATTTCCGTTAATTGTCGAATGTTCTCCGTTACATGGAAGAAAACGTTTGGTTTCTTTCTGTTACATGACGAAAATTTTTCCATTATTTAAATAAAGATTCGTTTTTTTTTTTTTTTTTTTTTTTTTAAATCTGTTAAAAGAAGAAATATTTGTGTAGATTGGAGAAAGCAAGGTTTTCAATAAAATCATCGAGAGGCTACTTAATTCAATCTCTCAAATCACAAAATCCCCTCTTAATCCTTTGGATAATTAAAATATCAAACTTTTCATCATCAAATATATTTATCAAAACTCTAATTTCACAATCTGAAAATTTTATTACACTATAGTGGATTAAAAATTTATTTGCCAAAAATTTAAATCTTTCCTAAAAGGTAATAAATTTCGAAAGATTTATTTATGTGAACATTGAAGGGATGGAACACGGGCACAGAGCTCATACCACTATCAATGTAAGAAAAATTTCTACTTCTTAAATCAACAATATTATAGGCAGAGAAATTTCTTTAAAAAATATCGGTTCTGTGCCCGTGTTGCATCCCTGACATTGTAAAAATTTTAATAATAATAAAACAAGTTTTTAGAAAATGATCATAGTAAACACTTGGAATTTTTTTCAATTTTAAATAAGAATGATTTTTCATTCATTTACTTAATGATATATTAATTAGAAGAAAATAATAATAAAGGTAAAAATATAACCCGATGTGGTAGCGCTGATTTACAATCTATCAAGCATTCTCCAACGTAAAATAAAAAATAAATAGATAAATAAATAAATAATGAAAAATGAAAAATGAAAAATTTCCCAATTGTAACAGAAAATAAATTAGACTAAAGTTTCTTCAATTGACATGAGAAAATTGAAACGGGAATTCATGAAATGAAATAAATGGTTTTGTGTTACAAAGAGCGCATAAGTTAAATTTTAATTTATTCCATACCCAAACCATTTACTAACCACAAATAAATAGAAACAAGAAAGAAAAATCATGCAGTACGCATTGATTAGTAACACTTTCCAACTGTACGCAATTGTTGTATCGAATAACTATTAATATTCTTTGCCTACGTTATCGCACAACAGACAGAAGGACTGAAAAACATACAGATAGACTAATTGATTTTAAAATTAGTCTTAGGCATTTTGGAAAGTGTTAAAAAGGCTTAACGCAAAAGAAAGTGCACCCGTTAGATTATATTTACAGCTTTTAAACTCCCTGAATGTTTTAATGTAGCCCTGTAAATCTGAAAGTTAATCATATCATATTCTATACAAAACAATATTTTAGAATAATAATAATAGATGTCAATGTTTTTAAAATTTTTGTAGTAGAAAGTTTTTTAAATATAACTTTAAAAAAATTCTGTCCTAAAATGTAATACATTGGCTTTTTTTTTTTTTTTTTTTTTTTTTTATTGTTGTTGTTGTTGCCCCTATAAACAAACTAGTTGTACAGGACCTATTAATGACATTTTAAAGAGGGAACATTCCATAGGGAACTTGAGTGTATCATTTTAAAAAAAATTCTCAAAATATTCACGGATGATAGGAGCCGGAGACAAACAGATAGAAAGGTAGACAATCGGACAGACAGATGCACAAATTGAAATCATATTCCCACTAAAATTATAAGAAATTGTTAAAACGCTCATGTAAACAAAAGTGCAATTCCAGCAAATTTTTATTAATACCTCTTAATGTAACTGATTATTTTTGTATGGCCCTGTAAATCTTATGCTAACCATACTATATTACATAGAAGGCACACTCTTTTGTGCATACGAATAATATATTTCAATTGCATTAAGCTTTGTGGAACATAAAATTATTAAAATTTGGTTTACAAAAATAACTCTCATACAACACAATGCTTTGGAGTACTTTCAAGTGCCCCTGAACACAAACCAGTTAAAAATGTACTCTACTTCACATAGGAAACATCCGATAGGGAATTGAATAACATATTAAAATTCCATTAAAGTTTCTATACATTAAAGGTATTAAAATATGATTTATAGAAACTCCTCTCATAGAACACAATGGTTTCGAATACTTTTGGGTGTCCCTGTACACAAACAAAAAGAGGTATAAATTCCGTTTTCAATAGGGAACATCCGATAGTGAACATCAATAAATTATATCGGTTTAAAGAAATTCCATAAATATTTACGGGAATTAGAGCGCAGAAAATCAGACTGAAAGACAGACAGACGGACAGAAGAACAGTCAGACATATACACAAATTGAAATTATATTCACACTAAAAAAATGATGGAAAGTGTAAAAAACTCTTAATGTAAACGAAAGTACAATTCTAGCAATTTTTTATTAATAGCTCTTAATATAACTGAATATTTTTGTGTCACCCTGTAAATCTAATGGTAACCATGCTATATTCTATGCAAAGTATACTTTTGTGCGTATAAATAACATATTTCAATTTCCTAAAACTTCGTGGAAAGTAAAGTTATTAAAATTTGATGTATAGAAGAATCTCACAAAGAACGCAATGCTTTGGAGTACTTTTGAGTGTCCCTGTACATAAACTAGTGGTGGTATGTAATCTTTTTTATATAGGAAACATACAATAATGAACTTGAATAAGATATTTCAATTTCATTAAGATATGTGTACATTAAAGGTATAAAATATGATTTATAGAAATACCTCTCATAGACCACAATGCTTTAAAATAATTTATGGTGCCCCTGTACACAAACGAGTAGAGGTATAAACTCCATTTTCAACAGGGAACATCCGATAGTAAACTTGAATGACATATATCAGTTTCAAGAAATTCCACAAATATTTACGGGAATTAGATCGCGGAGAGGCAGACAGATGAACAGACAGACAGACAAACCAAAGTCGTAAACACTTTTCAACCTTGTTGGGAATTGTTAAAAATGTTAGAAAATATTAAAAACGCTTAATGTAAACGAAAGTACACTTTTAGCAAATATTTATAATGAGTTCTTTATATAACTGAATATTTTTGTGTCACCCTGTAAATCTAATGCTAATCATGCTATATTATATGCAAAGCATTTTCTTTTGTGCTTATAAATAACACATTTCAATTTCATAAATCTTCGTGCGAAGTAAAGTTATTAACATTTAGCTTATAGAAATATCTCTCATAAAACGCAATGTTTTGGAATACTTTTGTGTGTCCCTGTACACAAATCAGTGGAAGTATTTGCTCCATTTTTTACAGGAAACATCCGATAGTGAACCTGAATAACATATTTCAATTTCATTAAGATTTGTGTACAGTAAGGGTATGGAAATATGGTTTATAGAAATACCTCTCGTAGAACACAATGCTTTGAAATATTTTAGGAAGTCCCTGTATACAAACTAGTAGAGGTATAAACTCCATTTTCAACAGGGAACATCCGATAGTGAACTTGTATAACATATTTCAATTTCATTAAGATTTTTGTACAGTAAGGGTATGAAAATATGGTTTATAGAAATGCCCCTCATAGAACACAATGCTTTGAAATATTTTCGGGTGTCCCTGTACACAATCCAGTAGAGGTATAGACTCCATTTTCAATAGGGAACATCCGATAGTGAACTTGAATAACATATATCAGTTTCAAGAAATTTCATAAATATATACGGGAGTTAGAACGCGGACGGACAGACAGACGGACAGACAGACAGACAGACAGACAAACCCAAGTCATAAACACTTTTCAACCTTGTTGGAAAATGTTAAAAATGAACTTAAATCAGTTTGTTTAGTCATATACATATATATATATATATATAGTCTACAGCGCCTCTACCATGCATTTTGAGATAATTAGATAGCTTTTATAAAATTATTGAGAATGTATTTGTTTACATTTTCATTCAAATTTATGTTTGCCGATACAATCGGCAGTGCATATTTTGTACCAGCAAACAGTCTGTTGTAGAATTTAACACATAGATAATTTAATTTTAAACGTAGGGTCAGTCACACACAAGGATACTTTCCTTCCACCTTTTTAAAAAAAAATTATCATTATCATATTTAACAATTTAAAACCGATCTAAATAAATGATAAATAATTCTGTACGTAACGGAGGTACAAAAAAAAAAAAAAAAAAAAAAAAATAAGCAAAAACCCTATTATACATGGAATTAACCCCCACCCCCACCCCCTCAAAAAAAGAAACTTTTAAAAATTCCTAGAAGAAGAAAGAGGTAAAATTATGCAGCTAGTTGGATAATTTTTCTGAAACTGCCCATTTTAGAGCAAACAATGTTTTTAAAACGATAATATAACAGGAAATTTTATTCTATAAAACATTAAGCATATAAAAATAAGTAAATTTAAATGTAACCCCAGAGTTTCTGTAAAAATTATAGATTTATATTTTAGTTTCAAAATTCTCTTGCTATAATCAGTTAACCTATTCGACGAAATTATAAGAAAGTTTATGATAAAATTCAAGAAGAGAAATTTTATGGCTAATATCTGAGAAATCTTGTATTTATAACATAAGGTTAAGTCATATTATTATTGTTGTTACTATTATTATTATTATTTAAACAATGATTTACATTTTGATAAGTACTTTTTTACTCTGCTTTTACAAAACACACAACAAAACATTTACGGGAAACATTGTTTATTAGAACTATCTTCAAGGAAACATGTAGGACCTTAGGTTGATCTCTAACTGGAAATTTTCCGCGAAATAAAACAGTTATCTGAAGAAAAACTTGGATAAATGTGGGTTTCTGGCGTTTGCGTGTGTTGCGTAGTACATTATCAAAACATACTTTTTCAGAAATATGTCATGTGTAAATTGCGTGTCAATTTTTACAGTATATTTATATATTGTGTAAGACACACAATTTCTTAAAAAGTACAAAAAAAAAAAAAAAAATGTTGAGTTGAAACAATGCAGCGTTATATTACATGGATATTTGTTGATACAAAGAAGCGTTTTCGAAATAACATAATCGTTATTTATAACTCACTTAATTTGCAGTGTATGTGTTCCGTAAATCCAATCAAATTTATTAACATTTTAAGTTATTAGTTTAAACCAGATATGCAAAAATTTCTAATGTCTTTCAAATAATTTTTAACACACGTCTTTTACTCACATTATCTTTTTTATAGAATGATTTTTTTCCCAAAATATAAGTATGGTTAATAAGAAGAAAATTATTCTTAAAAAGAGGTGTAAAAAATGCAGATACTACCTTGGCTTCGAGAAAAATATAGAAATGTTGGCATATCTAGTTAAACCCATTAAGGCGCAATGTTCTCGCTTCGAGAAAGTTACTACCAAATCCCAACAGCATAGATGCCAACATTTTAATTTATTCCGGAGTATTTTTACCCCGTCTTTATTTCTCACCACTTTATTTATAGAAAAGTTTTCTCCAGTATATAATTCCGATAAAATAACAATAAACTACTCTTAAAAAATAAGTGGTATGAAATAAAGGCGGGGCTTAAAATACTCCGGAATAAATTAAAATGTTGGCTTCCACGCGAAAGCACAAACTTGCACCGGAATTATTTTAGCAAAATTTTACGTTTGCAAAACGGTCGAAAGATTCCTTTCTGTCTTTTATTTTTATTTTGTTCGTAAATTCTAGTGGCAGTCTAATTTCCTTGCTCTTCAGAGGGTTAAAGCCGTGGTTCACAAAAGGTGTATGTAAGAGCAGAGCTGCAAACCTAATCCGGCAAATTGATAGTACCGCCCATTTTTCTACACCACTTAATGTTTAGAGTATTTGTTTTCTTAATTCATCGTAAATATATTTGAAGAGAATTACTCTAAAAATTAAGTGGTGTAGGAAAATGGGCTGTACTAACAATTTTCCGGATTAAGTTGGCAGCTCTGTAAGAGTAATTGGCGCATTACAGAAGATTACTGGGTGTTTGTTATATTACCGCTAAGAAATATACACTGGTGGAAAACTGCTAAGAACGGAGGGCAATAGCTAAGATATCTATACATATATTGTTTTCGAGTATTTAGACAAATACTTCATGGATTATCTTGAAAATTTACGAATCAGAAGAACAAGTTATACCATATATATTCCTGAGAATTTTTTTCTCGAATTTTAAAAGTGGACTAGTCACAATGTAAACAAAAATACATGATCTTTGAGATGATGTAAAAAATAATGCGTGATATTAGTTGTAACCTTATTTTAATTACACATGTAAATTTATTAGGAATTTGCCTATCATTTTGTGAAATATACAAAAAGTTTCAAAGACAGACCAGTATTACTATTATTGGATAATCATTTAGTTGCCAACATTTTAATTTATTCCGGAGCAGTTTTATCCCCGCCTCTATTTCTCACCATTTTATTTTTAGAGTTTTTATCTTCCATATATAATTACGATACAATAAGAAAAAAATTGTCTTAAAAAATAAAATAAATAAATAAATAAATAAAATAAAGTGGTATAGAGTAAAGGCAGGGCTAAAAAATGCTCCAGAATAAATTAAAATGTTGGCAACCCTGTAATCACAGCTCCCATCAGCCAATTGAATCATTCGATTTCTTCATTTCCACCTCACTGTAGCTACTGATTTGCGTCGTTATTAGTTCATTAAAAAAATATATATCATTAACTATGCGACTTCTGATTTACAAGTAATCGTAGTTTAACTATGAACATTTACAATCTTCCAAATGTTGTAAAAACTGTACTGCCACAGGCATGCACACGAATAAATACCATAGCAGCGTTTCATAAAACAGGAATATACTACCTATTGAATGTTAATAACTTTACTGAATCAAATTTTATTCACTCCGGAGAAAACATCAGGCAGAATTCAGAATCTGAATCTACTACTGAAAAAGAAGTACGTTCTACTATCATTCCAGAAAATAAGAGACTGGATGTTCAAAAGATTCAGTAACCACTCTTTCGGTTTTATCTCTAGCAGGTATTTGAGCTTCGCTGATTTTAGCTGAGGATTGAAAATGTTGGTCAATTAACACTTTGCTTGCGGGTCACATAAAAATATGATTTTCATGAAAAACGAGCTCAGACTTAACCCTTTGCGGCGCAAGACAATTCGGATCATTTAAATTATACCTCCACCGGAATTCATGAACTAAATTAAACTAAAAGAAATTTTTAATTTAGGGTTAAAAATACCGGCCTTTTCTGCTATGTTATAAACGTAAATTTTTTGCAAAAAAATTTCCGGGATGAATTTTTGCAGCTGGATCTTAAATTTTGCGTCCTCACAGCGAGGACAGCACGCGTTAAGGGGTTAAGGCGTTCATCTAAAAAAATAATTTACTTCAAAAAAATGATTTTTTGTTTTCGCGTTAAACACTTTATGTGCTGTTGATTTATATATATGCTAGTGACATTTATAGAATCAGTTACTAAGAATAAAATTTAAATAAATTAATCATGAATACGTAAAATCATTTTAAAAAATTGTATGACGTTTTTGAGGATCGCCAAAAGGCGGTGCTTACTCTTCAAAATAGCAAAATACCCCGCCTAAAATATGCTAACTCCTCAGAATATCAGGTCATTAAAATAGCTGAATCAAGAAAGAAAATAAGGAAAATTTGTTGTAAGTAAAAGAGAACCACAACAATTTAAGAGATTCACCAAATATAAACGCATTTAGAGAAGGGGGAAATATGGAGTATTGAAAGAAAGGAACGGCAACAGTAGAAGTTGGCAAAAGATAATGAGATGATAAATAAAACTATATTTACACAAACACAGGAAAAAAAACTTGTACTTGAGAAAAGCAGCTAGAATCTTTACAGGATATTAACAATAGCTTATATGATATGGAATTTTTTTCTCTTGTATGTGTTGCTTGCTTTAAGAAGAACAAACACGAAGAAAAGTGTGTACATTGCAAAATTTGGGAAAATGAGGCCTGCACAAATGGAAACAATTTTATATTTGAGATAATTGTAACTCTGATGATGATATCGATTTGTATAAAAGTTACTCAAAGTAATGATTTTTTAAATTATTATTTTTTTTATTTCTGTATAATATAGAACATGCATTGACTTGGATAATTCCTTTGTTTACACGTGCTAGTAAAAATAAAATTAATTTCTTTTAACTCTGTGTCTTATTTGAGTTTCATTTAACTTTTTATAAAGCGTTGGCCAACTTACCCCGTTAGTATATGGAACTTACCCCACGACGGAGTAAGTTGGCACACATTTTTTTTTTTTTTTTTTTTTTTTTTTAATCTTACTTCAGGTTTCGATTAAGCATTAACTACAAAAACTACAAACTCAAAACATCTGGGTATATATAGCCAAATATAAGGGTGCTTTAAAAGTGCAGTTAAATTTTGATAAAATAATTGAATAAAAAAGTAGTAAATAGCTATAACTAAAAAGTGCACCTACTAGACCCGGTTTCCCCTACCAGATGAGCTTCTTTTTTTTGTAGTTTTCTTCATACAAATAAAGAAAAAAAGTGAATGGACTTTCTTTTACTTTTATGCGTTCATAGCTGCCAATATTTTAATTTATTCCGGAGCATTTTTAGCCCCGCCTTTATTTCGTACCACTTATTTTTTAAATGCAATTTTATCTTATTTTATCGAAGTTATATATTGGAGAAAATTTTTCTCTAAATAATGTGGTGCGAAATGAAGGCGGGGCTAAAAGTACTCCGAAATAAATTAAAATATTGGCAGCTATGAGTAGTATTTAATAAATTGTTATCCCCATTATTGTTCTTAAATGTTTTTGATTTTACCAGATTAAGTATGCATATTATTTCAGTTACTATATAATACTAACCGAAATGTTTTAAAATAATTTGATACGTAAAACAAACTCAATCAATATATAAGATTATTTTTGAAAATAGGTTTTACATACTTACATGCATAGCAAATAATAATTAGGTGATTCAAATTATTAATAAAGAATTTTTTCCTTTTATTATTACAAATGATAAAATTATTCTTTGGTAATAAAAATAATAAAGAGAAGCATACGACATGAATAATAGCACTTGTGAAAGAATTACCTTCTTCATTTTGATAAATGACGTTTTTTATCCTGTGTTAAAGACACTTGTCTTTATATAACAATTGGTTATGTAACAAACTATGACATTTCAGAAATGTTATAAAATAATTTTTTGTATTGTTATTTAAGTGGAGCATTTAGAATTGAAATAGTAACTTTTTTTTCATACATAGTTTAAATCATTTATTTGATTTAAATAAAATATAGTGATTCCTTTTCTCACATATTCGGAATACAGAGTATTCAATTTAAAAGAATACTCGTCTGATGTTTACGTTACCACATTTCTAATGCGAAAAGCATTTTTAAATATGTCTGTATTTAATGTAAAACATTTTTTATTTTACTTTTAAACACCGGAAAATCGTTCTTTAAACACTAATTCGTGTGATTATAGGCTTTAGTGATATAATATTCAATGATGAAATTATTCAATATAATAATACGTTTCCCTACATTTATTTGCAATTTTCAATGCGTTTGTGTATTATTATTATTACTTTTTTTTATGAAGGATGCTTAAATTTAAATAGTTGAATGTGTTATTTAATGAAATATATATATATATATATATATAAGAAACTAACTCATATCTGAAAATTATCCCAGTATAAAAATGAAAAATAGAATAATTTGAATATTGATTATATCAAATTAACTACATAATAATCATATATAATGCATAACAATTTAATATATACACATACGTGAATGAATCAAATTCTTTTTATTCAAATATTTTTGTATCATACCTGTAAGTATAAGTTTATATATATATATATATATATATATATATATATTCTATAACAAAAAAAAAAAAAAAAAAAAAAAAAAAAAAAAAGACGCATCAAGAAAAAGTAATGAAAACTGGACACAAATTGTCATACATACAGGCTTCGATGGAAATACAAAATAGTAAAGTTTGGCTGCCATCGAATGAGCATGCAACACTGCAGCGCATCTTAACTACGCAATTGGCAAAATAATAAAAATGAGAAATTTTGGTTCCAGGTCATAAATTCTTCGAGAATTTTATTCAATCTACTCAGAAAGACAGTAACTATGCCTTACAGAGAACAGAATCAGCAAAGTAACAGCGAATTCACCCTTGAAGCAGACTTCCAGTACAATGGTCAAGAAGGCAGCCGAGGACCAGATCCAACTTGGCCAACGCTCCCTTTACAAATGTTCCCCTTCTCCCAGATGCAACAACCTGGTTCAGACTATATGCCGCAGTTACTTATGGATTTCAGGAGACAACAAGCCTTTTCCTCCTCCAATCAAGCCACCTATCCTAGAGCCAGTAGGTAAGCAGTACTTCTACGCCTTTTTCCCAGGTTTAACCAATAACTCCCAGTAAAATGCTCTCTTTAAATGAAGAAAGATTGTCTTCCTCACCCCCCCCCCCTTGATGCAGCGTCCTCCTCAAAATCTAAATCTAAATCAAAAGAAAAAACATCTTTCAATAACCTTAGTTTCCTGCAGATCAACCTCAACAATTGCAAGGCGGCTAACTCGGCAGCTCAGGAGTACATGGAGAAAAACTCCATAGACAGTGGGCTGCTACAGGATGCGTACTGCACTGTTGAGGGTGATCTGTACGGATTCCCGTCCTCTTGGACAAGTTTCAGCTCTAATCAACACTCAGCCCACATTGTCATCAATACACGAAACCTTAAATTTACCATTTATTCACAGGGGAGAATTGCGTCTTCCTCACGTTGACCACGAATGAAGGTGAGCTGTGGTTTGGCAGTGCTTACGCTGCCCCGTCTGCAGATTTTGAGGACTGCATGCAAGAGTGGCAGCACATTATTTCACAAAAAACACTCTTTCTATGTGGCTGCGACCTAAATGCTAACTCCCCGCTTTGGTGTTCTCCAAGCGAGGACGCGAGGGGTAGCAGCCTCATAGAATTCATAGCCCCGAATAATCTCAGCATAGCAAACATTGAAAATTCACAACCAACATTCCAGAGACACAATGCGAGAGGCTGGCCAGACTTCACAATCGTAAATCCCAGGACCTTCGCCAAAATTAACGACTGGTCAGTCCTCGACATACACAACAATTCAGACCACAATTACATCACATATTCAATCACCACTATTCCCACGATTACACTATCCAAGAGATTCGCCACGAAAAATGGCAACTTTAAGAAATTTTGCAAAATTCTTCAAGAATACGCCTCACACCTAGAACAACATATATCAACGGTAACCAACACAAATCAACTCGAACAATTCACAGTTAACTTAATCAACACAATCCACTCAGCTGCCTCCTCGGCATTTAAACTCAAGAAATCGGGTCAGCGGTTCACCTACAACTTCTGGTCCCCCCAACTCAGATCCATGCGGAACAAGCTTACAGCCCTCAGGAGACAACAAAAATACGTTGCTCCAGAATCCATCCCCCTTCACAAACAGAAAATAAAACAACTCTCGGCTGAATTCAAAAAACAAATCAACACGGCTAAAAACACCGCATGGAGAAAGTTCTGTTCAACACAAACAAATATTTTCGGCACAGCTCACAAATTTTACAGCAATAAGGTTTTTAGACCCACCGAGCTGAAACTGAAACGTCCTCCAGCCCAGTCCTCCAAACGTAACAACCTAGAGCACCTTACTGAAACTTTATTCCCAACAAGTAAATACGCAAATTTCAACACACCAACCTTCTCGTCTCCCTTGGATGACCCATTCACGGAGGTAGAAGTCAAAGCCGTTCTGCATAGTTTTAATGTTAACAAAGCTCCTGGTCCAGATCATATAGATTTCAAAATTCTTAGACATACCTATTACACATTCCCTCACGTTTTATACAGCTGGACCAACTCATGCCTTAACTTGGAGTACTTTCCGGAGACCTTAAGAAAGGGGGAAGTGGTGTATTTCATAAAGCAAGGGAAGCTTCCCTCTGAACCATCCTCGTACAGACCAATCTGCCTTCTACCTACTCTTGGCAAATTATTAGAAAAACTAATAGTAACTCGACTAAATTACCATCTCGAATCTAACAACCTTCTCCATCCTAATCAGTACGGGTTCAGAGAGGGCAGATCCTGCGAACATGGTTTGCAACATATTAAAAGCTCCTGCGCCGTAAACTCAGAGTTAAGAAAATACACCACTTTGGTCTCCCTAGATATTAAAGGAGCGTTCGACAACATTGAATGGCCACACATTCTACACACATTACAAAAACTTAACTGCCCGAGAAATATCGCGGGAGTCATCAGCTCGTACCTCTCTAAGAGAAAGTTCCAGGTCAACTGGGGTGATGGCTCCACAGAACTGCCTCAAACAAAGGGCTGCCCTCAGGGTTCCTGCCTGGGTCCGGTTCTGTGGAATCTAATAGCAAATGATATCTTAACAAGAATGAATACAGAAGGATATGACACATGTGCTTACGCTGATGACTTCTCGCTAATTCTCTCGGGAAGGGTGAGGACTGACCTGGAGAACCAAGCCAAGGGCGCACTTTCCCTCTTCAGTAATATTCTCAACGAACTCGACCTAACTTTATCTACCTCAAAAACACAAGCTCTGACCTTCGCGTTCCCCTAAGCTCTTAAACGGTCTTCTGTGATGAGGATCAACGGCGTCAGTGTTCGCCACGTCCAAAACCTCAAAATCTTAGGTATAACCGTCGACAGGAACCTCAACTGGGCGGCTCATATAAACGACCTAAAACTGAAAACTATGTCCCACTATCATAACGCCGCAAAAATGGTAGGAAAGAGGTGGGAAATCTCTACCTCTTTCCTCAAAATATGGTACTATTCCATCATAGACAAGATCTTGACATATGGCGCGGGCGTCTGGGGAGGTCACCTGTTGGCGGCAAACAAAACCAAACTCGACTCAGTACAAAGACCTTTCATCCTTCAAATCACCCGAGGTTATAAAACTATCTCCACTGACGCCCTGACCGTTGTCACAGGAATTCCTCATGTCCACCTACAACTTCAATACTGCTATCAAAAAACTAATATTCTTCAATTAAATAATACTCAGCTTGCAAACTCTCTTTTCCCTAATCTAGAAATACAATCCCTTACAAACAGCTGGAATATCCATCCGGCAAAGGATGTTGCATCTTCTCTCACCAACTGTAACAATAATAGCTTTTCACCCCTAGCTCCTGTGGCGATCTTCACAGATGGCTCCAAGACTGAACACGGAGTAGCAGCTGCACTCTGTGTCCTTAACAACAATGAAACTATCTTCCAGTGGTCCTGCAGGCTCGAAAACCACAATTCAGTCTTTCAGGCGGAATTATTTGCCATCCTTAAGGCTGTCGAATGGTCTGAGGAAAATGCTCACTCTTACCCAAGTATTAACATCTTTAGCGACTTCCTTTCGGCCCTGCAAGCCATTGCCTGCTACAGGAGCAGGCACCCCATAGTATTGAAAATTAAACTTAAACTCTATAACCTAAAATCCATAATCTCCCTGGCACACGTTTCTGCCCACAGGGTTGTCGTCGGGAACGAAATGACAGATCATTTAGCAAAAACTGCCACAGAACATGCAACGATTGATTTTCACTTGCCCGCCCCCCTTTGCTATGTAAAATCTAGACTCAAGGACAAATTAAAACAAAATTGGCAATCCTTATGGGATAACTCCATCAAAGGCAGATATACTTATAACCTGATCCCAAATACCACTTCAAACACTTGGACCCTTACTCCCCCTATCACGGCCTTTCTCACGGGTCATGGCCCATTTCAAGCATACCTTTATAGGCTCCACCGACGACGCTCACCCCTGTGCGATTGTGGTGAGGAAGGCACTGCTTCCCATTACTACTTCAACTGTCCTCTTACCTCCAGTTTTCACCTACGAAACCCATCCCCAAGACCAGTAAACTAGTTAGATAATATCATCACCAGACCCTCCCTAATTCAAAAACTAAATAAAATCTACTCACTTTTAGAAGATATTACTAATCTAACAGATTAACATCCAAGATTTCTCCTACTGGCTCAGGTTGCAACCTACAATTGTGATCATCCCAAGCCACTCAGTTCTGCAGCACAACTCCAAACTAGTAGAGCAACGTTACCAAATTAACCACTGTTGCCCTTTGTCGCGTGGGGCGAAAGCCCGGCAACAATATGCAAATGTAAAAAATACTTTTATCAATGCTCCTAAACCGACTCAAAGACTAAAACGAATGAACTGAAATACTTAATTATGGACTCAGCTAATGAAATCATAGTTTAAAATTCTCATTGCAAAGTCTTAACAAAGCTTTATTCCTCCTTGTGCCCTCTGTCGCGTGGGGTTTAATCCCGGCACACCTGCTATAAATAAATTATCGCCCTCTGTCGGTTGAGGCTCAATGCCTGGCGAATTTTGTAAACGCTTGTTGAATTCTCAATAAACGTTCGGAGCAGTTCCCTCTGTCTCGGACACTTGTTGCCCGAGACACTAAAGCGCTCAACATCACTCCAAGAGCGATGAGCGGGGACTGTCCCCCTGTTCAGTAACTATGCCTCGCATACAAGTGCACAAACAACATGCTTAGATGACCGCATTTGAGTGTGGTGTATAATTGGGCTCAAAGAAGCCGGTTGGTCTAATGTGCGAATTTTTTGACAAGTGGATAGGGGGCGGTACCACTGTTAGATGATATTGACAGGAATATGTGAACCATGGCCGAACACAGCGTAAGGGAGGAAGCGGTCGGCCTAAAGAGAGGACAGGAAGTGAGAACCAGACGATCGCAAAGCGGTACTGAAAGCTCCAGATCATCATTATCGTCGATCCTACGTGAGACTGGTACTGCAGTGATTTCAAAGACCATTAATAGGTGACTCAGTGAAATGGGGTTGAGCTCAGTCCCCGGATCTCTTTTCCACTGAGGACGTTTGGAGCATCATAAAAAGAACCTACAACCAGCTCGGCATTTTGACAATCTAACGTACCAATTGGACAGAATTTGGCACGATACTTCACAAGAGCACATCTTCTAACTCTATCAGTTAATACCAAGCTAAATAACTGCGTACATAAGGGCCAGAAGTGGACCAACACATTATTAACGTGTTTGCTTTGTGAGACCCTTCCTCTTGATTAAATCATTCACATTTTCTGAAACTGTAATAAATTGTTTTTCTGTACATCACATCTACTAATTTTTGTCCCATTCGGATAACTCCTTCGTGGTGCGTCGTTTGTTTTTGTTATTGTGTGTATATACATATATAATCTCAAAAACGCATTTTATACGACATTATATTCTATTTAATGAAATTTCCTGTATGAAATGAATGTGTCTGACCAAGCGTAGTCAGACTTTGTCTGGCAACATTGCGTATTCATTTCATTAAATTGAATATAATGTCTTATAAAACAATTTTCAATAATAAAGTGGCAAAATCTGGCAATTATACTTTGACAAAAGAAATTCTGTTAAACCGCACACATCTACACTGACAATCTTTGCACTCTTTATAGAATTTCTGGTGTTAATTAGAAATAATAAGGAGAATTTTTTCTAATATAATGTCTTTAGATAACGAGATATTTATAGTCGTCATAAACTTTAAAATATTAAACTATTATAGAAATTCGAAATACACTTTCAGAAATTAGATTCGCTCATTTTGTTATGTTTAACTTAAAATAGGCTGAATAATTTTGCCAAAGAAAACAGCATAAATTGAATTTTGCTTAAGTTTATCCCTTTTGATCAAAGACAATTTTTGCGTGTAATTACAATTTTTAGTTTAAATTTAAAATTATCTTATTTGTTTTCATACATCTTCAGTTTGAAGAGATTTTTACTATACAATATTTAGTTGTGTTCAAACTAATTCAACAGACTATCTATCTTTAATATAAACGATTAATTTTATAACAGTATTGAATTACTTTCTGATAAAATTAATAACATTCTTTTCCATTAGAGAACAAAAATAATAAGAGATTCTTGCAAAAGATAATTGACTCTAAAATACTTTTATAATATTTTTAAATCACTAAGTTTGCCGTGGTATGTCTTGCATAACATAATACAGAGCTGCCAACCTAATCCGGCAAATTGTTTGTACCGCCCGTTTTTCTACACCAATATATTTTTAGAGTATTTGTTTTCTTAATTCATCGTAAATATATTTGAAGAGAACTACACTAAAAATTAAGTGGTGTAGAAAAAGGGGCGTTACTAACAATTTGCCGGATTAGGTTGGCAGCTCTGCATAATAGTACGTTGGGTACACGATAAAAAAAGCCAAAAAGATGCACTTTTTGATTGGAATATGCCACCTTCTGTGGTCAAAGTTCCTGCTAAAATATAAATTTCCAGATAGGGAGCCACTTGAAAATCCGTGCAGAACACTCCGCGTCAGATGCTAATTGTTTTGTATCTGAACTCCTATTGATCCGATTTCAATTTTATTTTTTTAATACCTTGTGAATAAGATACTTTTTAACTTATATACATTTATCTATGTATATTATATGGTGTGACACTCACACTACTTATCAAAGCTTCTTTTCAGCCGCCATCATTCGCCGTGTAGTAGCACTGATATTTGTTTTTCTGTATTTTAACTTTTAGTGGCCCGATTTCGATATATATATATATTTTAATTTTTGTATAAAATACACTTTTTGTCTTATTAGATTTATCTTTACAGGTTTAAAATTCCGCGCAACTTCAAAAAAAAAAAAAAAAAAGTCAATTCTTTAGGAGGCATTTTTGTAATTTGTTGGTTTTTGACGTTATCTTGATTTTTTTTTCATTATAATGTTATTCGTATTTTAAATACTGAACATTACTCATTTGTTTCAGATTGAACTGTTTTCATTTTTTTTTTTTTTTTTTTTTGAAAATGACTTCAATGCGTTTGCAGCTGCTAGATATTCATATTAACTATATGACGGCCTTTGAAAATAGCAAAATTGTAATGTTGTTTCCACTGCATAATTTTTTCAATGCACTAAATTAATATTTATTTCAATTTGAGATAGACAATGTAACTGTGTAAGGATTATAATCATTATAAATATTATTTACGACCTTCAAACTTGAAAAACAAGCTAAAATTCCATAAGTATAAAATTTTGAATTATAAGTTTTATTGTGGAAAAAAGAGCAGCTCAGTGACCGGATATATCCGTCAGCGGCGGTCAGATGGTTAAATTCAAATTTCTTCACAATGGCATAGATTGGACCATATATTGCTTATGTCAAAAAGATAGCCATGAAGAACTGATTTGTCTTACCATATATACTTCTGAATCACTCGTTGGAGTGGGAACAGGAAGTTTTCAGAAAATTTAATGTAATTTCAGACTATCGGTACAGTGCCCCTTGGTTTAGATTTCAAAAATTTAAATGAATGTTAAGAAATATAAGGAATATTTAGAAAAAATAAAGCACAAAAGTGCACAAAATGTATACCATTAACTTAAAAAAAAAAAAAAAAAAAAAACATGACATGGCAAAGAAACGCAAACATTGGTCATCTTTGTCCAGTATGTCATCTCAGGACAAACCCCAGTACAGTCCACAGTCTGTATTAGAATCAAATGAAAAAAAGCAATGTTTGTTATCCGTACAACATTATCTATTAAAATGAAATATGTTTCATATGTAATGGGAAGGACACTACTCGGTGGTTTTTGTATAAAGTTACTTCTTTATAAGACGATAAACTTATGAAATGCGCCAAAATTACAAATAATGTTGAACATAAAGCATTCCTCAAGCGTAGAGATTTAGTTTTTAAATAAGTAAAGTATCATTGACAGTGCTATATATATTTAACAAACTGCCACCGACCATCAATTGAAGTAAAAAAAGAAGAAAACAGGTCCATCTGTGAAAGTATATGGCTTTTACTTCTGTTGCAGGATTCGTAAGAGAAAAAATTAAGGCCTTAGAATGTGGAAACACTGAATTTTTTTTTTAATGTCTCATCATAAATCACAATATACAAATAGTTTAGCAAATCTTCTGGGCATTTAAAGTAAAGACCTCCCAAATACACATACTACTCGTTTACATGGAGAATTCTCGATCGCTTCTTGCATCTCAAAGCTCAACTTTGAATCAGAGATTACTTTCTGTACCGAGATGGTGCTAATATATTTTTAAATGTTGAGTCTGGAAATCTTGATGATAGTGCTATTGCATGAGAAAGATTTATCAAACAAATTAGAAAAGAAGAAAATAACATTTGATAGTCACCAGTATGATGATCAAAAACTGCAAGTGTACCTCCAGAACTTCTGGCTCTGGTGTGTTATCTACTTCATGGTTACACTTCAGTACTGAATGCAACTAGAGCAACTTGCTTTGACTATCAGCCAATTAACAGTTTTCAACCATCGTGAACGTATTCTGAGAGGCAACGTTATTCGTCATAACCATAAGAAAATTCATGAACCACATATTCCATTATATCCTGGTCGGTATCTTTTTGGAAGAACACGAAATAATACAATAACTGAAGTCATGCATGAAAGATACCTCTCAATATTACCAAACAGAATTCGGGAGATAACAGCAAGTGTTGCTTACGTAGAGGTTCTCAGAACTCAAGAAGAAGGTATCTTATGCCCCCCAAACTTGCTTCAAGGTCTTTTTGTCATTGCTGCATACGACATCATTGATTCTAATGCTGTAGTACAACTTCAGAATCATCATTCCATGGTACAGAGGTTTCTATTTTTCAAGTCCCTAAGAGAGAAGAAGTTGGTGAGCCTCGTGAAATTGTTAAAAGTTATCTCTTGTATTGATCAAACCAATTGTTCCAAAAGCAAACCAAACCACTTCTTTCGAAATGTCAATTTCAGAATTTGGATCTGATTGGAAAATGGCACAGGATTAGTTAGATCATATTTTTACTGATAGAAAAGATGGAAATTTAGATATTTCATGGGCAGCTTTTCATGCTTCAAGAAAAAAGTTTTCATTGATTGAATTAACTCGTCGTTCTCTTTTATCCCTTTCAATAAAAGTTTTTTTTTTTTTTTTTTTTTTTTTTTTTTGTCAATGCTGAAGCATGCAATGTAACAAATAAAAAATTACTACATTTTAAAATCCAGGGTAAACTCCTGTCATATGTGCGGATCAGCCTCTATTAGCTTTGACAATATCTGTCCAGTGGAACTGGCCTGATTTTTACGTTGATTCCAAGTATGTAGCCATACTTGGAGCTTTTTTGAAGTACAGGCCTTTTTTGAAAGTGCTTGGCCAGATTTTGGAAGATAGTAGTTGGACTACTTTGTTTCAAATTCTGGTATCAAGACAGAAATAAACAAAAGCATCTCTTTAAGTTAAACATGCCACAAAAGCAAGAACCATTCATCAGAAGACTGCTGTGGTTTTAAACATGCTACTTAAAGAAGTGTTTATGCAACAAAACCCAAAGATTTCGTTTGAAAAATGGATCTATGAAAAACGTTCAAACTGTTCAACCAGCTTCTTGTGTTAAACCTAAAGATACTTCTGTCTTTATTCGGTCAGGGATAGTAACTACGGATTGTATAAACAAGCGCTAAAGAGAATCGAGCACTTTTTTTTTTTTTTAATGGACGATACCAACTATGTTCGCTGGTTGCCTGTTTATATAAAAGACATAGTAGAACGTAAAGACACAGCACCCAGCGTATATGATTACTTTTACAGAGGTCAGCTTGTTATCCACAAAATAAACAATCCTTTTTCTGTGCTCGCTGTAGATCAAGCTCATGAGCAGTACCATTCCCTTATAAAGGAAATAGTGGTGCTGTTGATTTTTTGCAATATACCGCCATGTTGAGAAGATAGATGCCGTCTGGGCCCCAGTTAGTTAATATTATTTACGAATTTTAGTCTACAAGCATAAATAACAGTACTGACAGGTCTGTTCACCATGAGCAGCATGCTGCTTATCAGAGAATGTTTCAGGACGAAATAGGTGATTTCAAAAGAAGCTTTCAGAAGCAGTGTGAATGCCCCACCATAGAATATACATAGATAAATGTACTGGAATTAAAAAGTATCTCATTCACAAGATATTAAAAAAAATAGAAAATCGAAATCGAACCATTAGGAGTTCAGATACAAAAACAATAGTGTCTCTATATAGCAGCTGACAGCGGCCATCTTTGATGGCTGCTATCGGGGTGTTCTGCACAGATTTTCAAAGGGCTCCCTATCTGGAAATTTATATTTTGGCATGAACATTGACCACAGAAGGTGGCATATTCCAATCAAAAAGTGCAGCTTTTGGCTTTTTTTGTCGTGTATCTAACGTATTACTAGTAGTGTGAGTGTCACATCATGTAATATACATAGATAAACGTATAGAATTTGAAAAGTATTTTATTCACAAGTTATTAAAAAAAAAAAAGAAAATTGAAATCCGATCATTAGGAGTTCAGATACAAAACAATTAGCGCCTCTATATGGCTGCTGACGGCGGCTATCTTTAATGGCCGCCATCGGGGTGTTCTTCACGGATTTTCAAGTGACTCCCTATCTAGAAAGTTATCTTTTGGCATCTACTATGGCCGCAGAAAGTGGCATATTCCAATCAAAAAGTGCAGTTTTTTTTTGTGTACCCAATGTACTATAAATATCGTCCGCTTAATCTAAATTTTCAATTTTTTATAAGAATCTATGTTTTACACTATCGTAAAAAGTATATAAAAAATGATAGGCGTGGTTAACAAAGATAAAAAACGTTAATAAACATTAAACAACGAATCCTGTCGGAAATGAAGCTACTGGAGATTAAGCGGCTCGGAATGGTTGGACAATGAGATTGGAACACCGGAAAAGACCGTGCCAATAATAGGCCACTACATGTGAATGCACCATTTCTGCTTTATAGTCCTGCTTCTTTTTTTTATACGATTCAACTTTTCAGTAAGTTCAATTTATTAAATATATTTTTCCCTTTTAGGTCTGGGCGCAGAGTTCTTAACTTTTATAATTTATTCACGAGAATTTTTAGCCCCGCCTTCTTTTCGCACCCGAAATTTTGTAGATTATTTCTCTTTAATATGTAACAACGAGTAAATAAGAAGAAAATCATTTTTCAAAATTTCCAGTATGAAAAAGAGGCGGGGCTAAAAAGGCTTGTTAATAAATTATAAAAGTTGGGAACGCTGTCTGGGTGGGAACATGGCAAGCTAGCATGTTCTTTGCTAAGTTACTTTTTTCACACATATCGGCTATATATTTTTGGAGTATTATATTAGTTTAATTGAGTTACTTTTGTCAAGCATAATTGCAACAGTTATATCTATTTCACTATTAATCTAATCTTGTTTATAGATTTTTTTTTTTTTTTTTTTTTTTGGGGGGGGGGGGGGGTTGGGGGAGTATGCTGGTTTCGCCATGTTTCCGAAACCTGTTAGGCCTTTTTAATTTTCTCAATTGTCTGTTCTACTGCTCTCACCCTCTGAAGAGGAAGTGGAAGGGTGTTTTTCACATGAAGCGTTATTTTTACAATTGTTTTTTGGATACTTAAATTAGTTGTTTAATGTTTATTAACATTTTTTGTTTTTGTTAACCACGCCCACTTATTTTATATTTTTGCACGTATTCATTACATAATTTTCAAAATTATTTAATTTTTGTATAATTTTTAGTGCTGCCTTTGGCGCCTTTTTTATACAAATACAGTTTAATTAATATGTAATTAATATATATATATATATACATGCAGGTTGAGTTTGACATAATCTGCCAAACGGAAGGAGGTGATAGAACAGCCCATAGGAAGCATAAAACACCATAGAAACCCTGTGCTATCTCTAACCGTTTCCGAGTTATGGTAGATAGAAGAAAAATCTGTTTTTCTCCATCCCGTCTGAAAAAAACCAAATTTTTGTGCTTTCTGAAAGACTTACACGCAAAATAAGCACATATTTGGAAATAGCAGAAAAAATTCTATCGGGTAACACCATTTACATCAGGATGCCTTAATCTGACGGCGAGGTACGAGCGCTAAAACGTTGGCGAAGTTTAAAATCGAGTTGTTACAAAATTATTTAACCTGCAACTCTGCAAACACCGTTCATCCTACAATCAGTCGAATTTACCAAAAAGTTCTCCATTCCACAAGCTTCAGATTGAGCCCACAATTAACGATATCGGTGTTCTAGTTAAGGAGAAATTTAGCCTTTTGTTTGAAATACATCACTGAAAACGGCGTTCGTCGAAATTCGGCAAACGAAACGATGGTGAGTAAATGGAACGTTTGCGAATTGATGACTATCTGCATATGGACTCTTATGCAGATGTATTCCAACCTTCCTGAGCGCGCATCCCACTCGCGGGTACAAAAGGCGAGTCAATCTGTAACAGCTCATTAGCTCGTCAGCTTCTTTTACGTTTTATGCTGCTAATTGCTTTCGCATTTTCTGGACTTTGCCTGAGCTCGGCCGATTCTTTTAACGCTGCTCTCACGTCTACTTGCTCTCTCTTAGTTCAGACTTAGTATGTTTTCCTACATTGCTACGAATTAACCAAGTTGGTTCTTATTCCGTAGCACATTTTTTCTTCTACTTTTGTAAATTAATATTGAAATTTTATCCCTTTTAGTTTAACTTTCTGAATTTTATTTTCAATTGAAGTCATGACAGGGACAAATTGTCATACTTTCCAACCTATAAACAGATATGCCTAGTTTTACAAAAGAAGAGTACGTGGATATGCATTTTATGCATGGATTTTGCGATGGTAACTCTCAGAGAGCCGAAGAAGAGTACCGTCTACGTTATCCACATCGTCGTGTGCCCAACCGTGCTTTATTTGCCGCAATTCATCGAAGGCTTAGTGAGAGTGGGTCGTTCGATAGGGTGTACGAAAGGGGCCATGGTTGCCGCTCCGCCACCGCTGAGGAGTCCGTACTCGACCTAGTGGAGGAAAATCCAAGTATGAGTTCACGCATACTTGCGAGAGAAGGTGGAATCTCCCAAAATAAAGTGATGAATGTTTTGCGCAAAAAACCAGTATCACCCATACCACTTCACACCGGTACAAGAATTACGCCGCTCAGATTTCCAAAAGCGGGTAACATTCTGCCGCTGGCTTTTAGAGCGATATATTGAGGAACACCATTTCCTTAGAACGATACTGTGGATGAGTCACTTTTCACTCGGGATGGTATGTTAAATTTACATAACTGTCATCATTACGCTTAACAAAATCCATTTGTAACACGAAACTGATCGTTCCAGAAGCGATTCAGCTTAACCCATTAACTGGTTCTTTTTCTTTAACTTTATATTTCAGCTTACACCAATATTAATGCATAATAATATTTATGTTACTTAACCTTTCAATACACATTTTGTTTCGTCGGAAATTAAGCCAAAGTAATACTTTTAAAAAATACCGGTACCAGTTTGTACAAAATGTTACTGAAGTAATGCTCGTACGTTGTACGAGCAAACCTGTTAAGGGGTTAAATGTTTGCTTGGAGTTGTTGGCGATCGCTTGATAGGTTCACATGTGTTCCCAGGTCATCTCACAAGCAATACATATTTGGAGTTTCTGGAACATCATCTTCCAGGATTACTTGATGTCATTCCTGTATCCCAATGAGCGGAAATCATTTTTCAACACGATAGGGCCCCTGCACATTCTTTCAATGCTGTTCGAGACTTCTTGACTCAGCAGTATCTGCGGTGGATTGGTCGTAATGGACCAATTCCTTGGCCACCTAGATCGCCAGATCTCACTCCATTGGACTTCTATGTTTGGGGTTTCCTGAAGCAAGAAGTTTAGCGCACAGAAGTTGCCAGTTTGCAAGATTTAAGTAGGCGACTCGATATGATACAATAATAAAACTGAGGGATGAGCTTTCGCTAAGAGCTACTGTGGTTTCCGTTCGTAAGCAGGCAAGGGCATGTATCAGGTATGGGGGTGACCAATTTCAGCAGCGGCACTAAAGTTCACACATCCTTTCGAATGCATATGTGCTTTAATCATAAATGTGAGATACATAATTTTTTTTTTTTTTTTTTTGCACATTCCTTTGTGAAAAACGTGAGATGCGTCATTTTTTTTTTTTTTTTTTTTTTGCATATTCCTTTGTGAAAGCAATATACATATATATATATATATATATATTTACATATTCCTTTGTGCAACTTTTCTTGTTTGTCTTTAAAACTTGCTTTTTTTGCATCTGACAAAACAGCGGGCTGAAAGTGGACTTGAAATCAGGAACGACCATGGGAACCAATGAGTCTCCTTCTCGAGAACCGTCGAGTTCAGTGATGAATGTATTTCAAACAAAAAGCTAAATTTCCCCTGAACTAGAGCACCAATATTTTTTATTGTGGGCCCATTTTAAAGCTTGTAGAATGGAGAAGTTTCTTTTTAATTTGACCGATTGTAGCTTGAACGGTGTTTGCAGAATTGCGGTTAAAGAATTTTCCACCGTTAAATTAAGGTTATTAAGACCTGATGTAAATGGTGTCACCCGATAAGATTTTTTATGCTCCTTCCAAATATGTGCTTATTTTGCGTGTAAGTCTTTCAGAAAGCTCACAAATTTGGGTTTTTTTCAGACGGGATGGAAAAAAACAGATTTTTCTTCTATCTACCATAACTCGGAAACGGTTAGAGGTAGGACAGGGTTTCTACGGTGTTTTATGCTCCCCATGGGCTGTTCTATCACCTCCTTTCGCTTGGCAGATTATATCAAACTCCCCCTGTATGTGCGTGTGAGTGTGTGTGTGCGCGCGCGCGCGCTGGTGGCACTAAAGTGTCCAATATAAACACCTTTGAACGAAATCATAAAAGCGGGGCTCTTTTTTTTTTCAAACTAAGGGGTCTGCAGATGCTCGCTCCGCAGGGGTTATTAAGTGAAGGACTCACTTCACTCGTTAACCTATGCCAGGCTCTGTATGCTTAATGGCTCCTTTGCTTTTCACTGAGTAAAAAAATTAATAGTGCATAACACAAGACAAAAACATATAAATGCGATAGAAATCCCCATATTCAATGTCAAATTGAAATGCATAATATTTAATATCACAATAATACAACTTAAATTAAATATGCTAAAAATAAATATTTTTATCTTTTTTTCATAATAGAAATAAATTCGTATTATCTAGAGGATTTAGCGTTACAGCTTTTGTATATGAAACCCTTGACGAATTTTAAAATTTAATCATTATTTGGTGATGAATTTTTTGGTGTAATTGCTTGTTATATGTATATATATTCAAATGCTTATGCTTGTATTTCTGAATTTTTTTAGTTAATTTTGCGCAGTATATAACACTCTATATATATTCCTAATATTCAGCCAGGTAATAATTTTACATATTATAAAATATCTAAAAAGAAAAAAAATGTATATTGTTATTATTATTTTAATTTGAAAAAATCTCCTACAGCTTCAAATTTAATTCTCTCCTAGCTGTTTTTAAAATAACGAAGGATAAAATGTACTCGATTCTCTATAAGAGTTTTAGGGAATGAACTTTTTCTTTTCATAATTAGAAATATGAAATGTATCATAGATATTTCTTATTCTGTAATCTCAAAAAATTATCAGTACGAAAGTAGAAGATGCTGTGATTCATAAGCGAGGCGTAATCTGACTCTAAAATATTTTGTATGCCAATATGTATTCGAAGTATTTTATTTATTTATTTATTTATTTATTATTATTATTATCATTATTTAAGATAAATACATTTTAAAGAAAAAAAAAAAAACAAGAAAAAAAATCATGCAGTACGCATTGATTAGTATCACTTTCCAACTATACGCAATTGTTGTATCGAATAAATTTTAATGCTATTTGTCTGCGTTACCACACAACAGACAGAAAGACTGGAAAATATACAGATAGAATAATTGATTTAAAAATTGCTCTTAGGCATTTTGGAAAGTGTTAAAAAGGCTTTACGAAAAAGAAAATGAAGCCGTTAGATTACAATTACAGCTTTTAATCTCTCTGAATATTTTACAGTAGCCCTGTAAATCTGAAAGTTAATCATATCATATTCTATACAAAACAATATTTTAGAATATTAATAATACATGACAATGTTTTTAAGATTTTTATAGTAGAAAGTTTTTTAAATATAACTTTTTAAAAATTCTGTCCTAAAACGTAATACATTGGCTTTTTTTTTATTGTTCTTGTTGTTGTCCCTGTAAACAAACTAGTTGTACAGGACCTATTAATGACATTTTAAATAGGGAACATTCCATAGGGAACTTCAGTGTATCATTTTTTAAAATTTCTCAAAATATTCACGGATGATAGGAGCCGGACACAAACAGATAGAAAGGTAGACAATGGGACAGACAGATGCACAATATTCCCACTAAAATTATAAGAAAGTGTTAAAACGCTCATGTAAACAAAAGTGCTATTTCAGCAAATTTTTATTAATAGCTCTTAATGTAAATGATTATATTTGTGTGGCCCCGTGAATCTAATGCTAACCATACTATATTACATAGAAGGCACGCTTTTGTGCATACGAATAATATATTTCAATTGCATTAAGCTTTGTGGAAAATAAAATTATTAAAATTTGGTTTATAAAAATAACTCTCATACAACACAATGCTTTGGAATACATTCAAGTGCCCCACTAGACAAACCAGTTAGAAATGTACTCTATTTTACTTAGGAAACATCCGACATGAAATTGAATAACATATCAAAATTTCATTAAAGTTTCTATACATTAAAAGTATTAAAATATGGTTTATAGAAACTCCTCTCATAGAACACAATGCTTTCGAACACTTTTGGATGTCCCTGTACACAAACCAGAAGAGGTATTCACTCCATTTTCAATAGGGAACATCCGACAGTGAACTTGAATAAAATATATCAGTTTGAAAAATTTTTATAAATATTTACGGAAATTAGAGCAGAGAAAAACAGACAGAGAGACAGACAGACGGACAGAAGAACAGTCAGACAGATACACAAATTGAAATTATATTCACACTAAAAAAATGATAGAAAGTGTCAAAAACGCTCAATGTAAACGAAAGTACAATTCTAGGAATTTTTTATTAATAGCTCTTAATATAACTGAATATTTTTGTGTCACCCTGTAAATCTTATGATAACCATGCTATATTCTATGCAAAGCATTCTTTTGTGCATATAAATAATATATTTAAATTTCCTAAAACTTCGTGGAATGTAAAGTTATCAACATTTGATTTATAGAAATATCTCACAAAGAACGCAATGCTTTGGAGTACTTTTGAGTGTCCCTGTACATAAACTAGTGGTGGTATGTAATCTATTTTATATAGGAAACATCCAATAGTGAACTTAAAAAACATATTTCAATTTCATGGAGATATTGTACAGTAAAGGTATGAAAATATGGTTTACAGAAATACCTCTCATAGAACACAATTCTTTGAAATACTTTCGGGTGTCCCTGTACACAAACCAGTAAAGGTATAAACTCCATTTTCAATAGGGAACATCCGATAGTGAACTTGAAAAACATATATCAGTTTCAAAAAATTCCATAAATATTTACGGGAGTTAGAGCGCGGGAAGACAGACAGACGGATAGGTACACAAATTGGTATCATATTCACACTTAAAAAAATGTTAGAAAGTGTTAAAAACGCTTAATGTAAACGAAAGTACAATTCTAGCAAATTCTTATTAATAGCTCTTAATATAACAGAATATTTTTGTGTCACCCTGTAAATCTAATGCTAATCATGCTATATTCTATGTAAAGCATTCTTTTGTGCATATAAATAACATTTTAATTTCCTATAACTTCATGGAAAATAAAGTTATAAAAATTTGATTTATAGAAATATCTGTCATAGAACACAGTGCTTTAGAATACTTAAGAGTGTCCTTGTATATAAAACAGTGATGGTATTTAATCCATTTTATACAGGAAACATCCAATAGTGAACTTGAATAACATATTTCAATTTCATTAAGATATGTGTACAGTAAAGGTAAGAAAATATGATTTATAGAAATACCTCGCATAGAACGCAATGCTTTGAAATACTTTCGGGTGCCCCTGTATATAAATCAGTGGTGGTATTTAATCATTTTATACAAGAAACATTCCATAGTGAACTGAAATAACATATTTCAATTTCATTAAGATATGTGTAAACTAAAGGTATGAAAATATGGTTTATAGAAATACCTCTCATAGAACGCAATGCTTTAAATACTTTCGGGTGTCCCTGTATACAAACCAGTAAAGGTATAAACTCCATTTTCAATAGGGAACATCCGATAGTGAACGTGAATAACATATATCAGTTTCAAGAAATTCCACAAATATTTACGAGCGTTAGAGCGCGGACAGACAGACGGAAAAACGGACAGACAGACAGACAAACCGAAGTCATTAACAATTTTTAACCTTGTTGGGAAGCTTTAAAAATGTTAGAAAGTGTTAAAAATGCTTAATGTAAACGAAAGTACAATTCTAGTGAATATTTATTAATAGCTCTTTATATATCTGATTATTTTTGTTTCACCCTGTAAATCTAATGCTAACCATGCTATATTCTATGCAAAGCATTTTCTTTTGTGCTTATAAATAACATATTTCAATTTCATAACTATTCGTGCAAAGTAAAGTTATTAAAATTTAGTTTATAGAAATATCTCTCATAAAACTCAATGCTTTGGAATACTTTTGTTTGTCCCTGTACACATAGCAGTGGTGGTATTTACTCCATTTAACACAGGAAACATCCGATAGAGAACTTGAATAGCATATATCAATTTCATTAAGATTTGTGTATAGTAAGGGTATGAAAATTTGATTTATAGAAATATCTCACAAAGAACACAATGCTTTAGAGTACTTTTGAGTGTCCCTGTACTTAAACTAGTGGTGGTATGTAATCTATTTTATATAGGAAACATCCAATAGTGAACTTAAAAAACATATTTCAATTTCATGAAGATACTGTACAGTAAGGGTATGAAAATATGGCTTATAGAAATGCCTCTCAGAGAGCACAATGCTTTGAAATACTTTTGTGTGTACCTGTACACAAATCAGTAGTTGTATTTACTCCATTTTATACAGGAACATCCGATAGTGAACTTGAATAACATATTTCAATTTCATTAAGATTTGTGTACAGTAAGGTTAGGAAAATATGGTTTATAGAAATGCCTCTCATAGAATACAATGCTTTGAAATATTTTCGGGGGTCCCTGTACACAAACCAGTAGAGGTATAAACTCCATTTTCAACAGGGAACATCCGATAGTGAACTTGTATAACATATTTCAATTTCATTAAGATTTTTGTAGAGTAAGAGTATGAAAATATGGTTTGTACAAATGCCTCTCATAGAACACAATGCTTTGAAATATTTTCAGGGTTCCCTGTATGCAAACCAGTAGAGGTATAAACTCCATTTTCAATAGGCAACATCCGATAGCGAACTTGAATAACATATATCAGTTTCAAGAAATTCCATAAATATTTACTTAGAGCGCACACAGACAGACGGACAGACAGACAGACAGACAGACAGACAAACCCAAGTCATAAACACTTTTCAACCTTGTTGGAAAGTGTTAAAAAGGAATGCGCTCAATTATACAGACATGACATTATTTCATTATTCACAAATATATATATAACTTTATAAACAACATAAAAAAATATGCCAGTAAGAAAATTAATTTTCTAATAGTAGAAAATAAAGATATCTGCAGATGACAAATTATAATCCTAAATTCCTTATCTAAATTCAATACTAAAACCCCAAACAATTATCATGTAAATTCAAAATGTTATGAGAGATAGAATGAACAGAATTTCAGTTCCCCTGAAAACGAAATTAAACTATATATGGGGTTTCCTCAATTTTTATGTTTTATTTTGACTCAATCAATCGTAATACAATATACGTTGATTGTAAATAAATATTCATAAAACACCCTGTCTTCTTCCTTTTTTTTGAGAGCAATTGAAATTCTGTTCACTCTATCACAAATAAATTTTTGAATTTGCATGTTATTTGTTTGGAGTTTTCATATACATAGCTCAATACTTTTGACTATTAAATTACGCAAATTAAAATTTTAAAACTTGGACATACGTAGTTAAATTTTTTTTAGTAAAAATGCTCATAATTCGTAAGATATTTAACATTTTTTTGCATTATGAACGTAGTATGTTTGTGTCTAATGATGCCAAGTTTCACCCAGAAAATGACTTTGCAGTGGGTTTAATACCCTACTCAGAGCTGCCATCATTTTAGTTTATTTCGCAGCATTTTTAGCCGCGTATTTACTGCATACGAATTTTTTTTTTGAGAGAGTAATTTTTTCTTATTTTATCGTAATTACATCTTTGTGAAAAATGCTCTAAAAATAAAATGGTGCGAAATAAAGGTGGGGTTAAAAATGCTCTGGAATGAATTAAAATGTGGGCAACTATGCCTACGTGCTATAAACTAAAAAGTGGCTTTTTTTTTTTTTTCAAATTTTTAAAGAAACATTTATATTTCAATGAATTATGCGGTAGATTCACAAAAATATATACAGGTAATTAGATGGACCCTCATATCCACACGCTACGTTTTACAGAGTTTTCCGAACCATTTTTGGCCCACCAGAAGCCATACGGTTCTGTGCTGAAAGCAGGTATATGTGAGGTGCCGGGTTCGTTCTTTGCACGCACTCGTCTGTCTAACCGTTCGATGATGTTTGCCGTGGTTTTCTCAGAAACTTGCATAAATACGGGCTAGGAATCCTTAGAAAGACCTCCACGGAAGGCACTTCCCCTTACGCCTAGAACCCTTGTGCAGTCAATCGACCTTATTCCCAAACACCAACACTACATAGAAAAATTTTAGTTGTTAACAATTGTTTAGTTGTTAAAAATTGTTGTTTAACAATTTTAGTTTTTTTTGTGTAATTTTTTACTGGTCCTCTATTTCTCTTTAGGACAAAACTTTTGCTAAAATATATGAAGTGTGACATGTTCTTTACACTCTCAAAGTTTCAAAATTATTCTTTAAGCAGTTTTGTAGATATTTGACAAAACATCTAAATTCGAATGTATTCAAATACTCATTGGTAGATAGTGTACTAACTCACTAATTTAGCGCATGTGCATACCCGCTAAAGTTTAATTTAACTTAATCAGTATATATAATGAAATCTATTAATGCATTTATAAAACTCATTCATGCTCATTTCAGGACATTCTACTACTGATTATTTAATATTATGTTATGATACAGTAGCGTCATACAAGCTTATTTAATTTAGATGCATGAGCGTATATGTTGCCGCGATTGAGTGAATATTGTTTGATTATGTAAAATAGAATCATTCGTGCTGTATATGATTGTTTGTTTACCAATTTCGGAAAATTTACTGTATAAGGAATTCGATAGTTCTATATTAATGAAATGGGAATAATTATTATATTCCCATATTCAACAAATTGTATATAACGTAGTAATGCGATAGAGGATATGAATATAATAATTTATAAAGGATAATACTATTTTCCGTAATAAATCTTCATAATGTGTTCGAAGAAATTTGTATCAATAAGGTTTCGATTCCTCTTAGGATATTTTTTTTTTACAAATAGTGTCATATAAATATATATATATATATATATGTTTGACATGCCTATGAAAAAAAGGATAATACTGCCACTTTTTTTTTTTTTTTTTTTCATTTTCTAATTATCATACTCCCTATCTTTTCTTCGTAGTTCTACTACAAAATAAACCCATCTTGCATTGGTAATGAACAATTTTTATTCCAGGAAAATACATTTTAGTACTGCGGATTAATTTTTAAAAGTCTGGAACTTTTTTTTTTTTTTTTTAAGTTGAGATTAGAGTAGTGTATTGAATTTGCGCCACAAAGTAAGAATTTTTCATTTAATATTTATTTGTAGAATTTATTTGCAGTACATGTTTTAAATCCATTAACGTGGGCTACTTTGCTCCATTCATAGGACCAGTTTCGATTACAAACCGTCCTACCTCAGGGAATGATAATAATAATAATGATGATGATAATATTGATACAATTTTTATTAAAATCACACAATCAACTGTGGAAGAAAATCATATTTATTGAAATTTTATTTTTCCGACTGAGTGAAAATAATGCCTGGACCGGGACTTGAACCCCGGATCTTTGAATTACAAGGACAAGGCTCTACCAATTGAGCTATCCAAGCCGACACCCAGGTCAGCATTACTCACTCAGACAACCTTTTAGGCAGAAACATCTCTGGTCTATCATGTAGATAGCTCAACAGAAAATAAGCCGCTAGAAATGGAAAACACCATTAGATAATTGGAGAAAGAAATACAATTTTTATTAAAAACACACAATCAACTGTGGAAGAAAATCATATTTATTGAAATTTTATTTTTCCGGCTGAGTGAAAATAATGCCTGGACCGGGACTCGAACCCCGGATCTTTGACTTACAAGGTCAGGGCTCTACCCATTGAGCTATCCAGGCCGACACCCCGGTCAGCATTACTCACTCAGACAAACTTTTAGGCAGAAGCATCTCTGGTCTATCACGTAGACAGCTCAACAGAAAATAAGCCGCAGGAAATGGAAAACACCATTAGATAATGGGAGAAAGAAATACAATTTTTATTAAAATCACGCAATCGTCTGTGGAAGAAAATCATATTTATTGAAAATTTATTTTTCTGACTGAGTGAAAATCCAGGCCGACTGAGTGTCGGCCTGGATAGCTCAATTGGTAGAGCCTTGACCTTGTAAGTCAAAGATCCGGTCCAGGCATTATTTTCACTCAGTCGGAAAAATAAAATTTCAATAAATATGATTTTCTTCCACAGTTGATTGTGTGATTTTAATAAAAATTGTATTTCCTTCTCCCATTATCTAATGGTGTTTTCCATTTCCTGCGGCTTATTTTCTGTTGAGCTATCTACGTGACAGACCAGAGATGTTTCTGCCTAAAAGGTTGTCTGAGTGAGTAATGCTGACCGAAGTGTCGGCCTGGATAGCTCAATTGGTAGAGTCTAGACCTTGTAAGTCAAAGATCTGGGGTTCGAGTCCCGGTCCAGGCATTATTTTCACTCAGTCGGAAAAAAAAATCGATATTATTGATATTGATATTAATATTAATAACAATAATGATAAAAAAAAGACACAACTAGCGTTATTTTTTATCAGAATTATTGAAATTAAATCATTATTTCAATTACTTTGTATATTTGTATACAATTATTTATTTCAAGTTACACATGGATTAAATTAACAACAAATGAATCCTTCAGAGATGAAAGCTTTGAAATTGTTTACATTTTAAATAAATTTTGCACCAAGTGGCTCATTTTATTGTTTCTATTATGGGAAATTTCGAAATTCATGAGGATTTTCTACCTTACTTTATTATTATTATTATTATTTATAGTTTTTCACTCTTTAATGTATAAGGGAAAAAGGCCAACTTTTAAAACTTCTGTATTAGCAAATAACACTTTCCCTAATATAAAACATATTTTGTTCTTTTAATATTAATTTTATACTAGAAGGCTTTGCCTGGTTCGCTAGTCACTATATTTATAGGATTCTTTTTTTAAAACTTAATCACTACATTTCAAAACATTTTATAAATAAAAACTAAGAAAAAAAGAAATCATTGAAATCACGTAAAACTTCACTTCGGGTCCCCACTACCTTCGGTATCGACTTCCTTGCATAGCCTATATCGGTTGCAGGTCTCTAATGCTAGCATTTTTTGCCTTAACCGGACATTTTAATGTAGAAAAAAAAAATAAAAAATTCTAAAATCGGTCTTCAAGGTGCATCAAGCGAGGTCAAAACAAGCCTCCATGCAAAATGTTGCAGCTCTATGATCCAAAATGTTGCAGCTTTTTGCATAAAAAGCGACCAACACTAACACACCTCTAAGTTTAACTTTGCTTTGCCATTTCTTAAATTCATAGATTTTATTACAGTACATTATTTAAGAAGAAAGTATGCAAATATGTGCCTTTTATTTTACAATATAAAATGTATATGCCAGGTGATCAAAAAGTTATAATATATATATATATATATATACACTCCTTCTCATAATTATAAGGACACCCGTTTTTCTATATTAACTAAACACTGAACACTATTATTTAAGCAAATATATTTTTAATTAATTTGAATTTCATTAATAGACTATATTTAAAAAGTTTTATCGTTTTTCTATCTTAAAAAGCTTTAAATATGGTAAAAAGATGATTTTGCAGGTGTTCACTATTATAAGGACAGCTCGAATCTTAGTAATTTTTTTTTTCAGTTATTCTTTAAATTAATATTTTATGGGGTCTCTTTTTAGGGTTAAACAGTCAGACATTCTCTCTGGTATATATATATACATTTTTTTATAATATTCAGTTTCAATACCAGTTCATATAGCATATATGATATTCTTAATACATTTAAACTATTTAAAATTGCTTTCCACTTGCATGCACTTTTCTAATATCATAAGTTAAGGTTTTTTCAACTTTTAGGCCATGGGAAAGGCAATAATACAGAAGTTTCTTTCTTCAAACTATTTCCCATTGCTCTAAAATAAGAGCAAAAATGTAAGTCTTGTTGAAAAAAATATTATTACCCCCCCCCCCAAATCTAACAAAAATCTGATAATTCCACGTTTAAAATTTGTGGATATTCTCTTGATGTTCATAATAATAGAAAAATTTACTAAATTCATTCTGCCTTCAGTAGAAACAGCTCCCCAGAGCACCATAGATCCACCTTTAAAATGCCAGATTCATATCTGCCTTTAAAAAATCTGCTCTGTCTTTCGCTATCTTCAGATCGTGTCAGTAACTGTTAAAACAATTTGGTTAATCAAGAATAAAATGTTTTTCATTCGAAAATGCAACATTTTACCATTTCATATTGTCTTTATTCAACTTTAACACAGATGTTCTTTCCCCCATTAAATGCTGATTGATTATTACAGGTTTTATTATTCATTTTAACATATTATTAATTATTTTAAACATGCATAATTGTAGACCCTAACTTTTCGTTAAAAATTACGAGCAAATTCGGCAGCAATCATTATGAGTAGAACAGTAAGAGGAATTATGAGTCTTCGATCTCTGTAAAACAACTCTGATTTTGCATCAGATCTCTCTCCTATCGAACCAGCAGTTCAATGTTTGATCACATTTCCTTCAGCAATTTTAGACCGTCGAATTTCATTAGAAATTCGGCGGATTGAAATTATCCTTCCACTTAAAAAACACATTTATCATACTTCACTACTTGAACGTTCTTTTTTTCGAGGAATTATCAGTAATGTCCGTCCAAGAAAAATTGAAGGCTTATATATGAATTAATCTAGCTCAGTAGTTAACAAATTCGCATATCAACTGTAATTTATCCGCTAGTAAGTTAAATAAAACGAAAAAATCTGGATTGTCCCTATAATTATGAACATCTAAAAACGTGGAGAAAAACACATTTTGCATTATTTTTTATTAATTTTGTTTTATATTAAAAAATTATAACAGTTTTGGTTTTTAGAATACTAGATATATTAAGTGCACTTAGTATAATCTTGTTTACAATTATTTTCACGTTAGTTATTTAAAAATATAAAGTGTCCTTATAAATATGAGAAGGAGTGTATATATATATATATATATATATATGTATATATATAGTAAAAAGTACTGATTGTAGTTGTATGCGGTTTTCACTGAAATGTACGAAAAAGCGTAGGATTTTTTTTTTTTTTTTTTTTTTTTTTATGTATAGTACACTGCGCTGCAAAAAAAAAAAAAAAAAAAAAAATAATAATAAAGTTCTGTCTACATTATGTGTTAAATTTATCGAGAAATTCTTTTTCAATAAATAGCACTGAAAAAAAAACCGAGGTTTGATAATATTCTTGCTGATTATTATGTGAAATGACCTCCTGAATCCGAAAATGATTCCCATTTTGCCCTGTCATTCACCGTTTTCTAGAGACACTATCCTCTCCTTCAATTTTTATCACTGTTCGGTAATTTTATAACCATGAATTTGAATTTGGAGAATGAAAAAGAATTAATTTAACACCTAAAAATTAAAAATATATATATAATGTTTAATAAATAACATTAATAATAAATTAAACAAAATATAATAAATATAATACATAATTTCAGTTGCATATCTCCCCCCCCCCCCTAAATTTTCCTCTTGCCGCAAATATTCATGTTTTAGAATTTTCTAACTCTGTAGTCTCTCAAAAGATTTTTAACAGTTAAAATAATCCTCCATAAAATCCCCGAAAAGTGATAAAAATAGGGGGGCGTCTCTAAAAATCGGTGGGGCAAAATGGGCGTCATATTCGGGATAACGAGGTCATTTTACATACGAATTTACAAAAATGATGTTGAGGCAATTTTCATGCCGAGCAGTGATATTAGTTACATTTTTCATCAGCATATCGCGCTGTATTCGCAGTATCCTCTCATATTTTAAACAGATTCGCCTGATCAAATGGCTCCATATTTCGAATTCTGAAGCTTTTTTAAAGAGAATTTCCAATGCGCAACGTCTGATTGTCATTCTAATGAATGACGACTGTGATATTGTATACATTTTCAGTCCTTGTTATGCTGTTGAATGTACTATGCTACTGCAAAAAAGTAATTTTACATTTTAAGCGCCACCTGCTAAAGAATATTTAAACTAATTTGCTAATAAATATTTTGCTACCTAAAAAAAAATCCCATATCATTCTGTGCATTTCAGTGGGAACCCCAATTTACTATGGTCAATATTATTCAAATAATATAACTTTTATTTTTTCTGAGACTTTTGGATCACCCGGTATTTCCCTTTTTTAGAATGTAAATATCTACATTTAATCTTACAGTTATACAATACCAATTAGTTAAAAAAAAAAAAAAATGCTTTTTGTAAATCAATTGTCAGTCATGTACATAAAATGAGTAAGTGGACTAAAGGACAAGGGTCAGAGTAAAAGGCAAAAATAACATATGATTCATTTATTTATTATAACGAAATTGTAATGAGTTTAAAAAACAGTAAACTATGCTATTAAAGTAATAAACGATCAAGAAAGGTAAATAGTGACAATAATAACATGAGAACAAATTAAAAAATAGATAAAACGTTAGTTCAAATTAGTAAGTATATATATATATATATATATTTGATTGAAATTCCAGCATTAGAATCAAGTAATTATGAGAAGTTTTGAAAGGGTAGATTTTGAATGTGTAAAAGAATAACATTAAGGCCTTCATTAACTACTTGCAAAGAGTATTGCTTTTGTTTTTTATCTTTGTTATACTCGAATTGTAATCTTGAATTATTTTGGCACACCTTTTAGCTGTGCTGTTTACAACCCTTAGATGTTTGACAATATTCTGTCATTTTAAAAATCCATGTCTTCATTTCAAACATCAGGCTCGGAATGTAAGGAATGAGATGAAAATTGGAATCTTGCCCAATGAATTAGAAACCTTAGATTAAAATTTTATTGGACCTTTTTTTTGCACGGATAATAGCCTGTATTCATGAGACCATCGGTTCTACAAGCTTCTGGGGTACATTTACGGACAGAGAATACAAAGTATTGACTTCCCAGACTTTAAGATTCTGTAAATTGGATGGGAATAGAGATTGACTTTCGTGTGCGTCTTTCCAACATGTCCCAAGCATTTTCTATTGGATTAAGATCTGGGCTTTGTGGTGGCAAGGGAAGCGGCTGGAAGTTAGACTGATGTTCATGGAACCAATCTCGAACGATTCTGGACCTATGCATATATTCATCATCGTACATGAAATACCTGTCACTTTCGGAATAAAAATGTAACAGTGCTCTTGATCTGCCAATATGTCCAGGTATTGTATGGATTTTTGTTTACCCTCAAGAGACATCAGGGAACCATTTAAATACTAGCAGAACATTTCCCACACAATGATAATAGGTTTTGCATTCTTACGTTGCAAGTGATCATTTGTAAAACCTCACACTGGTTTCTAATTTATTGGGCAGTGTGTGTATGTCTGACAACACATATCTCGGTGTCACTTGAAGGAATTTGATGCCTAAAGGTGAATATTTTTAGAGAGTATAAGGATTTTACCATCTACCTAGTATGATGCATACGTCCGGGAGTGTTAAAATAAGTTTTTCTTGAGTAATATGAACTATAAATATATATATATTAAATACAACTGCAAAATTTCTCCTTAATCTTCGTCGGGTGGTCGACGAAGAATTTTCATTGCTGAGTAAGAAAAATAGATAGCTGTTAAAAATTATTTATCTTTATTTGAGATTTGGCATTTGAGATTTGACATCATTTACTCATCGTCAAGACCAACTTTATGTTTCTTTTTATCAACTTTTCATTAAAATTGATAAAAAGAAATATAAAGTTGGTCTCTGTTGAAAAATGCTTACAACTCTGTTTAAAAATGTTTAAAAAGTTCTAGTTAAGAGCTAATTGTTAAACCCCTTTTGCAATTAAAAAACTGAGTTCAGTATAACTTCTAAAATGGGTGGTGGCATGCCAAATATAACAGAGCTTTTTTTTAAAAATAACTGCTTTAATAATGCGCAAATTTCTTTCAAGCAATCAGTTTTTACAGCAGTAGTATCGACACACATTGCTTCAAATTTCCCCTAATGTTTCCTAACCACTATTTTTTCACAGCAGAAAAGACAGTTCTTGTTCAAGTAAATCATTTATTTCGTTCTCTCCGAGGCATTCTTATCAACTGCTCTTCGTCACAATGATGCATCAAAATACCCAACCTCGCTACATTTTCCTTATTTAACCCTTTGCGACGCAAGGTAATTGGGATCTCTTAAATTACACTGCACCGGAATTCAAGAACAAATTTAAAAGAAAAGAAATTTATGCCTTTTTCTGCTATGTTATAAAAGTAGAATTTTGCTAAAAATTTCCGGGATGAGTTTTTGCGGTTGAAAATTAAAATTAGGTAATGCTGTAGTGGCATCACCGCCCCTGAAAGGGTTAATGATTGTGGGAGAAATTTACCATTCCAATGTACAACACATCCTTTAATCTAAATTATCAATTTTAATTTTGATATTCTGTGTCCCTTTTCCTGGAAATTTTTATCCGCGCTGTCGTATAAGATATATATTAATTGTTATCATTGTGGAGTGAGAAAAGGCGGGTACTAGCAATGTCCGGTATAAAAAGAAAAATTTGGCAAATCTGCAATGGTAATGACAACTTTTTGATAATGACTGAAATGGTAATGACAACAGTGTTGCTAAATTTATTGACGTTTTATTCAATTACCACCAACAATTTTGAGGAGTGATATTTGATATACAAAGAGGCAAATATAGCAAATACTTTGATATAAATTAGACGATTAATCTTTGAAGTGATTTGGCAACTATAATTAAATTTTAGTGGTGCATATTGAATAAAAAATCGTTGAATTCGGCAAATCATTTATTTCGTTCTCTCCGAGGCATTCTTATCAACTGCTCTTCGTCACAATGATGCATCAAAATACCCAACCTCGCTACATTTTCCTTATTTAACCATTTGCGACGCAAGGTAATTGGGATCTCTTAAATTACACTGCACCGGAATTCAAGAACAAATTTAAAAGAAAAGAAATTCATGCCTTTTTCTGCTATGTTATAAAAGTAGAATTTTGCTAAAAATTTCCGGGATGAGTTTTTGCGGTTGAAAATTAAAATTAGGTAATGCTGTAGTGGCATCACCGCCCCTGAAAGGGTTAATGATTGTGGGAGAAATTTACCATTCCAATGTACAACACATCCTTTAATCTAAATTATCAATTCTAATTTTGATATTCTGTGTCCTTTTTCCTGGAAATTTTTATCCGCGCTGTCGTATAAGATATATATTAATTGTTATCATTGTGGAGTGAGAAAAGGCGGGTACTAGCAATGTCCGGTATAAAAAGAAAAATTTGGCAAATCTGCAATGGTAATGACAACTTTTTGATAATGACTGAAATGGTAATGACAACAGTGTTGCTAAATTTATTGACGTTTTATTCAATTACCACCAACAATTTTGAGGAGTGATATTTGATATACAAAGAGGCAAATATAGCAAATACTTTGACATAAATTAGACGATTAATCTTTGAAGTGATTTGGCAACTATAATTAAATTTTAGTGGTGCATTTTGAATAAAAAATCGTTGAATTCGGCAACACTGCTGAAATATTGCATCAATGTAATAATATTGCGAATATCTCAGCAAAACGTTCTTGGGATCCCCGGCAATACTTTCCTTTCTTTGACTGTATTTTAACGATTTCTGAATTTCGAAAAATCCATGTACCGTTTCTTCAAGATCCTGTTTAACTAGTGAGTAATGTTTATATGAGGCACTAATTGAACTTAAAATGCCCATTTCTACTTCTTCTTCTTCAAGATTACGCAAAAGGAAATATTTGGGATCATAAAAGTAAATTATTAGCAATTTCAGAACAAGAAGTGAGTCAAAGTCTTTGTACAGTCAAAAAAAATTAAATAAATAAATAAATAAAATAAAATAAATAAAAAGCCAAATAAAAAGCCATATCTGACTAATTTTTCCACAAATCATGATATAAATATGTGGCTGATTCTGATCGATAGATTGCTAATAACGTTAGTTTTTAATGCTGCAGTAAAATTTTGCTTAGAGTTCGGCTACATATTTAATCTTGCATCTACTTCCATACTTGGCAACGTTCTAATTAATATCCTGTTGTACTTTTAGTACCCGTATTTTCACAACAGTATTTTTAGAGTGTACTTTCTCTCCTGTTTATTTGTAATTAAATTTCTAAAATATCACTCTTTTGAAAACAGTGGTGTGGGGAAAAAAGCATGTATTAACAATACCGTGAAATTTTAATTAGAATGTTGGCAGGTATGTACTTCAATTTTTCGAATAAAAATATCTAGTCTTTGACTCCATCAGGGTTCGTACGGCCACGCTTTTTTTGTAGGAGTGTTATACCAGTATTATTTAACGATAAATTTAATTTTAAATTTATAAACTTCTATTAAAATCTCATAGATGCCAAAAATTTTAATTTATTATGCAGTATTTTTAGCCCCTCTCTTATTTCATACCTCTTATTTTTTAAGAGTATTTTTTTTTCCTGTTTTATCGAAGTTATGCATTGATGATTTTTTTTCTGTAAATAAAGTGGTGCAAAAATAAAGGCGGGGCTAAAAATACTCCGGAATAAATTAAAATGTTGGCATTCATGAAATTTGCGATATAAAATGAGTGGTTGAGAGAATCAAGGTAAATGTAGGAGCGTACGAATCCTGCCCATATTAAAATTTCTGAGATCAAGGCAGCTTGAAAAATCTAAAATTTATACAGCTTTAGTTAGATCTTGATAGAGTTAAAAACGAAAATATATTTGGGGGTTCCTCCATAAATATTATGGAAAATTGTAAAATTCTTTTTTCCGACTACTTTCCACCCTCAAACAAAGGAAAAGAGAGAGTGAGAGATTTGAATTATCATTAAGTGGGATGTTTTTTACAATAGCACTGTTATAATGGGGCATACTTACAAAATAATTACCCAACGATATGTGTTGCATGTAAACGTACGATTTTTTAAATAATTCTTTATGTTTTTTACCACTAGTGCTTCACTATAAATGAATTTTATTTCGGTATAGAACTCATTTCAGAAAAATACCTAAACGTAACCTGTTTGGTTTATTTTTTCCAACAAGCCTATCTGGCCAATAACAAAGACATGGTATCAAATCCGGTAATTACCGACTACCAGCTTCAAAGCTGAAACTTTAGACCCCATTTTTTATAGAAAATATTTATAAGTATTTGTAGCAATGTTCTATGATTGAATAAGGTGAACCTTTCTATAAAAATATAACAGAAATCTAAAAGCCCTTAATTTTAGCAGGTACAGATATGATAAATTTTTCTAACTTATTCCTGATAATTTCTAGTATCCGCTTCTTATTTGCAAAATTGTTTTTCTAAAGCAATTTTATGCTATTTGTAATTTAAATGAAATAAAATAAAAATTACTGTTCAAAAAACGTGGCATGGAAAAGGCGGTTAATGTTTGTGTCCTGGAAGAAATAGAATGTTGTCACATCTGAAATTAAATTTTACCGCATACTTTTAATGAAGTTATTAATATAGTTTGGGAAAAAAGCTAAAGATATTTCTTATCGATATTTTTTACGGAACTGAAATTATAACACTTTTTTTTTAAGAACATTCGTTTATCAAATTTATACTACTATTAAAAGAACTTTTCAGTATGACATTTATTACTAATATTCAATTTTAGATACCCACTAATGAAAAAAAAAAAAAAAAACCCTAATATTTTAATTTATTGCATATATTCATGCAACGGTTTAACGTTATTATTATATATTTTTTTTCTTCGTTTTAAAGCGTAAATCTTTTGATCTGATATGTCGCAGAAAAGCGTGAGTAGCCTTTTAAAACAAACTTTCATGAAACAGTTCCAGACGACACACAGATTGACATTCTGTTACGACATACATTATTATACAAACAATCTAACTTTAGCTACATAAATATAGACAAAGTTCTACGCACGCATCAAACACTTGTGTAAAAGTTTCCTAATATAATGCAACGTTCTAAATGTTTCTCTCTCGCATCACATACTTTTGTGGCATTTTAATTAAGTTACTTTCAAACGCACATCAGTACTCTACAAAATATAAATCATTACTTCCGCATTATTACATTAAAAATAATATTTAAATTTAGTTCTATACATTAGTAAGATAAAAACTTTTGTAATAATTGTGGAAAGAAATGCCCGATTCTATTCATTTCAAAATGTTTTTGTAGTAGTTTATTAAATATTTCTTTTTATAAACGAAGAAGTTTATAAAAAAAATAATATACATGATTTATGCAAAGAGTATAAAATTGACTCTCCTGTTAAAAAGTTTCAATTAAATAACCTTTAGCTGTTTTTTTTTTTAAATATTTAAGCATTATCGGTCTAAATTTCTTAAGGATAGTCAAATTATCAAAATTTTGAAGTTCACGAAACAGTTCAACTGCCTCGGTAATGAATTCGTGCAAATTTATTTTTTATGCTTAAAATTTAGTAAAATTAAAAGCATTTGGCAAAAGAAATATTTTAAGCATGTTGGAAAATTGTACAATAAAAACAAGCTTAAAATTGAATGCTATTTACTTTTTTAACTTAAATGACGTAGATTGCAAAGGTGTTTATTTGAATTTAATAAAAATGAGCATTCTCATGCTGAGGTTTTCATTTTTTTTTTTTTTTTTCATAATTAAATAATGTAAAGTCAGGTGCCGTAACGTTCCTACATTTTTGCTTGTATTTTATTATACTGTCACCTCTATAATTATATAAAGAATATAATAATAATTATATAAAGAAATTGTACATATAGATTTTTATGCTATGATCCAAAATAATGTTGTTTGAGAATAGTGATGACAATACAGTAAAATGCACGTAAAATTGTTGGAACGTTGCGATCCCTAGTAAAGCATATTTTGAATTTTATTAACATATGCGTCATATTTGCTTCTTTTTCAAAATAATTTCCTCTTTTACCTTAAAGGAGAAATTTTTAGCTTAAGGAATAATAGAAAATAAAACATTATACAAAATGTAGTATTTTGCTCTCTCAAATAATTCAAACAGTTGCCAGTTATGTTTTATACTGATTCATAAATTTTGACATTCTCTTACCTGTATATGGTAAAGACAGTATTATTGTTGATTCAGCTTTTTTAACCAAGTTTTTATTATGCTTAAACGTTTTGAGATATCATGAAACGGAAAAATATTCTTAGCAATAGGTGTGTGTCTCTATGTGTGTAAACTTGTGATTTTTTCCGCATATCTCAAAAACAAATCGTAGCACAAATTTCAATCTGAGTTTTTTTAGTATTTTTCATATAGAGTGCACTAAAATTATTGAGATCAAGCAAACGGCTCATATACAGGGACATCCAAGAGAATTAAAATACTTTACTTCTACGAGCAAAACTTTTGGTAGGTACAATTTAACCTCTATAGGTCGCACGAAACAAAATTAAAGGCAATTATATTTTTTATATGTATAAAGGCATATTTCTTGCAAAACATGGCATGAAAATCATTCACCGTTCATTTACAGAGCTACCCAAAAGAATTTGGATATATTAGGTCTATATTTTGAAATTGCTGAAATAAGTATTTCAGTTTGTATTATGTATTTTTCATACAGGAATGAATTATTTTACTCTATGGTGTGTGTATACGATTTACATACAATATACAGGGTTACCAAAACTTAATGGAAAGCATTCTATTTTGTTGAATGCAATTGATAGAAATGCTTTACTGCATTTAACCATGTCCTGAAAAGGTGTTCAGGAATTGAAATTAGTTTCTCATATTCATCTGGTACAAAAAGGAACTTTTGAAATTCAAATTTCAAAAAAGTTTTTTTTTTGCTATAATCATTCGTCCATATGCTCCGTGAATACGATAGTAACATTTTTAGCGGCTGATTTGTGTGTATGCTTATTACTTGAAACAGATGATTGTGTGTGTGCAGAAAATTCAAATGTGGTATTTTGAAGATCGTATGAAGTTGCCACTTAAAAATTTATGAAGATTTGTAAGTACTCTATAGTAAAAGAGGTATGGAAAATGCAGAGTTACTAACAACGCTGTGGAATATTAATTAGAATGCTGGCAGGTTTCCAGTTGCAGAGCTGCCAAAATTCTAATTAATAATCCGAAGGATCGTTAATGCCCACATTTTTCTTCACACCAGTCTTTTTTAAGAGTATTTTTCTTATTATTTCGTCTTAAATGCATTTAAAAATAAATACTATAAAATTTAGGTGGCTGAAAAAAAGACGAGTACTAAAAAAATACTCCGAATTATGTTGGCAGCTATACAGTTGAGCACTCTATAAAGTCCTTTGTGGAACAAAAACACTGGAACTCAAACAAGCATGTAGCGTCTAGTGCTTTATAGTGAGTTTAAAGCAGTGTTGCCAGATTGGGAACTTTTTTTATTCAACTGTCACCAATAATTTTAGGAAGTGATATTTGATATATCTAATAGACGATTTATCTTCGAAGTGATTAAGCAACTGTTACAATTAAAATTTACTGGTGATAATTGAATAAAAAGTCCCCAATCTGGCAACACCGGATTAAAGTGAGGCATATACGTTCTATTCCTACAGCTTTGACATTTATTTCATAAAATCTATTCTATACGCTTTTTAATCCTTTGCAGCGTAAGGTAATTGGGGTCAATTAAATGACACTGCCACCGGAATTCACGAACAAAATTAAAATAATAGAAACTGACGACCGTTTCTGCTATGTTATAAAAGTAAAATTTTGCTAAAAAATTTCCAGGATGTGTTTTTGCAGTTAAAAATTATAATTGGATCATGCTGTAGTGGCATCACCGCCCCTAAAGGGTTTGAAGTAATGGTACTTAAAAGTAGGATGTCAGGGGGCTAGTTGTAACACTTTTTAGAAAATTAAACATATTTTTTAATGTATTAACGTTTTCTTGCTTATAATTGCGGTTTTGCATAGATTAAATGTTCATATATAAAATGTATAAAATAAACGCTCGTTAATTTTGTTGAATTTTGCACAAAAAACAATTTTTCAAAAGATTTTACCTGCTACAATTTGCCTCGGATTTGGGGCATATTGTAACAGGTATGCGAAAAATGGTAGCAATAAAAATGACAGTATTTCAAAAAAAATTTTGTTATCAATCATTTATTAATTCAATAAAAATAATCTGGTGTGTCACTCACACGACTTTCTCTTACCCTGAAACTTAATGCTATAAATACAGGTTGCAGATTAATAGGTAAGATAACGAGTACTGTTATGTAAACCTATGTTAAACAATTCATATTAGGCTTCTGAAGAAATTTATATAATAATTAGTTCTGTGTGAGGGGGGCTACCGCCCCCCTCAACCCCCCGTTTCATTAATGCATCTACAAGGGCCGCGGTAGCCTGGTCGGAAAGAGCAGCGAGTTCGTGATCGAAAGATTGCGGGTTCGGTCCTCGAGCCGGCCGAAGACCGTCGTGTACGCTAATGGCGACTGGTGCACGTTAAATTCCGTCGTGTACGCTAATGGAGACTGGTGCACGTTAAATTCCGTCGTGTTTGCAAAGTCCTCCATCAAAAATTATACCTCTGGGGGTATCGAAACATGGGTTTAACTCAGCCTTGTCCCGGATCAAAATTCGAGTTCCTGTTGTTTGCTGGTGCTGCCATCTATCGCCAGCTTCTGGAGCTAAGACGTACTTCCTCCCTAGTAGGCGCTCCTCTGAAAAACGGAATGACGCACCCCTCCTGCCTTAAACCCGGTTAGTTCCACTACCGGGGCTCGGTATTTCCGAGTGGCATAGGAAACAACAACAACAACACATTTATATAGAATTTAATTCGATTATTAAAAATAATTCTCTTTTAAAAGAAAAATATTAAAATTATTATTTAAAAAATTATCTTTTATGAAAAGGCAGACGATTTCCATATTAGAGAAGTAGTATAACACAAGATATCCAAAAAAAGTCCATTTTATTCTCAATATTTAAAAAAAGAAAAAAAAAAGTGCTATTTTTTTTCTAAGGTTTTTTTTTTCGTTAAAAGTAAAAAAAAATCGATAACTTTGTTTTAAATTATCGCAGATCGATGGTTCAACCATTCGTTTTAAAGGTATTGGCGAGCTCTTTTGAAAGATACCCATCATGAAAATTTACTCCCCTCGAGGGGGACTTACCCCACCAGGGGGGAGGCGAGCCTCCTACATACATAAAAAAAAATTCCCAGTTAACTATCTCTATTACAAAAAATATATATTCGCTTCATTTGGTTTAGTGCAGTCTATAGACGTTAAACTCTACTTTCCTGCAATTTCTTCCATAGACGTAATGTATTAGAATTCTCTTGATTGTCCCTGTACACAAACCATTTGCTTGATCTTAACGAAAAGCTTACTGTAGCATCCCTATATGATACACATTTAGAATACCAAGTTTGGACTTTCTGCCATAATTATTTTTTGAGATATGCTGATAACAGGCAGACACACAGACACACACACAGACACACAGACATACAGACACACAGACACACAGACATACACACAGACCATTTGCTAAAAACATGATTTTCGTATTCAGGGGACCTCAAAACGTGTAAATACAACAAAATCTCGCGTTCGATAATTTGACCCCAAAACAATACTTTCTCTACCTCATGGGTAAGAGAAAGTAATAAGAGAAAGTAAAAAGGCAATTAATAAGTAATATAAAACTATACCTACTTGGTATTATAACAATGAATTATATCAAAAGAATCATATCAAAAGAATCATACCAAAAGAATTATAGTAAAATAAAGAGAAAATTAAATAACTAATTAAGTTAAAAGTCAGCCTTTGTCAGAACTGCAGTTAACACAAACAAATGATATGTTGATAGTCTCTCATACATATATTCCCACATTTTGGAAATTAAGCATTGTACCCAGAGCCTGATTAAGGGGGAACCACACATTATCTCCGCTGTCACCGGAATATTTTTACAATTATTTTTTACTTCATGTCATAGAAATTCCACGCTTTGACGAGGAAATATTTTTTATAAAAAAATGAACGGTGTAAAACAATCCAATTTACTCACCGTTATTAGACACCAGAATTCTTTTAAAATAATTTTTAATGAGAATTTTCTGTTTATTATAGGAGGAAAGTATTTGTTAAAAAATAACGGTGTAAGTATAAATAATGTGTTCCCCCCTTAATCAGGCTCTGATTGTACCCATTCTAGTGCTTCAGAGGCGCAGTAGACATCTCCAGAATTTAACCTTTTGTATCCCACCGGGACTTTATAGTCCCATCAAAAAATTCCTCAATATAGCCTAAATTTACCACAGGATTTCATTGGGACTATAGTTTAAGCTTTAGTCCCTGTACTTTAAGCTTTCCCTATAGTTAAGCTTTAGTTTAAGCTAAATTTAATATTTTCGTGACCGCTGACGTCATTTGAAAATCTGTAACTCCTCCAGTGGGCGTTTCTTTCGCAATTTGTATGCTGTTTATTTCTTAAATATATAACCAATAATCACATGTTTTCAATGAAATATACTATGGATACAAATACCTTGATTGGAAAGGATATATAATTATAATGTATATCCATTTCTAATATAAATGTGAATACAGAAAATTTTGTCCTGAATTGTTTTAATAGAATAACGCCCACAGGCGAACCTTATTGTTAAAATACGCAAACATGCGGTCGCGAAAATGTTAATAGGAGATGATTCTAATGCATAAAGAAATATATTGAAATAGTTTCAAACTATTTTTCCAAAAATAAAATAAATTGGGATATGAAGGGTTAAAGAACATTGTTTTTTTCATCGTAATTAGATACTGGAGAAAATTTTACTTTAAGCAAAGTGGTATGAAAAAAAGTTAGAATTAACAGAACTACAGAATAAATGTCACAAGGTAAGTTTTCTTATTGACAATTCTTTGACTTTCCTTTTTTCCCCCTTAACCCTTCCAGGAGCAAAGAAAATACGTTCATTTAAAGTAAAGAAGCAGCGGAATTTACGAACAAGCGTAGAAGAACAGAAATAATAATTAAAAAAAATCTACTGATTCTTGTTTTTTTTTTTTTTTTTTTTTTTAAGTTTCCGGGATATTTTTTTTCAGATTGGGATTAAAATCAGGTAGTATGAATTACATTCTACCGTCCTTAAAAGTGTTAGCCCAAGATGGGTTGAGCTGGGTAGTCATACCTAGCATCATTTTTTTAAACTTGTTTTTTCCAACTGTTTCCCAAAATCTGGTGTTTCAAACTGTGTTTTTACTTCTCTTATGTTTTTTGCTGATGGGTCAGGTGTCGCATTCTTCGTCTTTTTTTGGGGCACTTTCATGTGTAAAAAAAAATTGACACTTTTGACGCCAGTATTTTTATTATATTTTAATATAATAAAATTCAATATTTTATGATATTTTCATAGTAAAGTATTATGGTTTAGTAGGGTAGAATTTTATCTATAAAAATAGTCGTAATAAAAAAAAACGGAAATATCTCAACCTGTAATCAGCCCTCAAAAAGGGACGGAATGCGACCCCTGTATAGTCAAAGTAGAATGGTACCACTATAGATAAGCCATACCCAGCACATGTAATTCCCTCTGTTTCCCGAATGAGCGTAATTCCGAGTTAATACAATAAAACAATTTAGAAATAATGTGAATAAATTATCAACTAATTTAATCCTACACACCATTTTAAATTTTGAGAGATAGAGTATGTTGGAATTCTTTATTTTTCAGTTAATAAAAATTTATTTTTTGGTTTAATATTTAAAAATATGAACAATAATATAATTTTCAGCTGTTTTATTTCATCATTTGTACTTATAAAGTATTTTTTGTTTTTTTATTTATTTTTATTTTTTTAATAACAATGAATCTTTTCAAAAGTATGCGTGATTATTTTCTATTTGTTATGTAATAGAAAAGCCTGCGTACGTTCTTCCAGAGAACTTTTGCAAAACACGCAACACATGCACAATGACACTATTATGCGACATACATTATCCAAACATTCCAACACGAAATACGTAAATATATGGAAAATGTGAATTGCACGCAAACTCAAGACTGATATTTAAGTCATCTACGTATATCTCTATCTTAGTTTAATACCTGCATTTTCTTAAAATAACGACATACTTACTTGTATGTAAGCTTCGTCTATGTTAGGCGTCATCTCAAATGTTTCTCTCCCGTAACATATATTTTTGTGGCATTTTAATTAAGTTACTTCCAAATGAACTTGAATACATTACGAAGTAAATGTTGGACGCAGTGTCTAAATTCTTGAAATGAATTAAACTCTTTAAATTCAATTAATGTCTTCGGGAATGGATAGAGCTTTTACTAAAGTATATATAAAAATTCTGATTGTGAAATTTTATATTTTCTTCCTTAAATATATATATATATATATTAATAAATAATTTAAAAAAAATTCTTTCGAAATTTCCAAAAATGAATGAAAGAAAAAAAAGATTTTTATATTATATTTTATATATAGTACGTTTTATATTGCAGCATTTTTGTGTTCTAAAATATAATGGTTTTTAATCTGGAAATATTTTTATTTATTCGACTTTATCAAAATTTTGTTTAAATTTTCTCCGTTATTCATTTACATCAAATAAGCAAACAAAGCAATATAATAATAATAATAATAATAATAATAAACATTTTACAACTGTCTTATATACACATACTTAATTTTAAATGATTAAAAACACCTTCCAAATTAAAGCATTGAAAATTATGATAATAAATACGTTTAGTGAGTGTTAATAAGAAATAGAGTTATAGTTCGAAATAAGTAAAAATTTCCTTCTTTTTCCTATACAAAATTCTAAATTGCTTTAAAAAAATATTAAATTGAAAATATGTTTCTGTATTCATATTGTAAAGCTTTCTTAATCGTATTGTTATTTATAAATGGAATATTGATTATATATAGGATTTTTCAACAGTAATAAAGTAAAATATTAATCTGAAATAAAATTCCATTATTGTTGCAGTAAGGATATTATAATTAAATATTTATAAATTTCTTGTCAAGTAATAAAAAAACATTTAATATATATGTATTCTTTTACTTTATTTTGTTCTTACAATAAAATTATAAACATGTATTATGCAAAAAAAGAAATATGATCTCCTAAGATGCAATTCAATCACTTGAATTACTTTTCATAAGAAACTTTTACAAAAGTAATGGCTTTGTAAATGTTTATACCTTTATTATTTTTTTTTCTTTCACAGTAATATTTTTCACATATTTGTTATTCATATGAAGCTGCAGAGTCAAGATAGGAACTTTTGTCAAAAATTTTCATACTATAATGAAGCCCTTTTATGTAAAAACTCGAACAATACATAACTTATAAGAAATATTTTATTGCATAACTATCTTGAAAAGACATTCTATATTACTTTTTAAATTGTCTAAAAATATGTATTTAGGTTATATTTTTTATAAATAATTTTTAAATGATGTTTTCTATGTATTACTTTCAGTGAAGTAATGTAATTTTAAGAAAACGAATAATTTTTTAAAAGTTTAGGTATATCGTAAACTAAGTAGCAAGTGTAATTTGTCTAGACAAAAGCGTTACATTTACTATAAAATATATTCTATTTATCAAAATATAGAGATAATTTAAACACTTATTATATTTAATATGTTTATAGAAATGATCAGTTTATATAATCCTTTTCTCGGAATCCTTTTTCTTAAACAAATTTCCAAATAATGTAACTAATTTAATTATCTTCAGAAATGATAATTTTATAAATTGTAAATATGATATTAAAAAACTTCTGGTTTCGAAATTAATTTCTATTTGAAGTGACAGGAAAATTTTTGGTACATATAAAATTAAGATAATGTTTTTCTTAATAAAATGTGTTTTTAAGCTTTAAACGAGAATTACCCAAAAATTTAAAGCAACTTCTTTGTGTTTATCATCATTTGCACTTTAGAGAGAAACAAAAACATAAAAAAAAAAAAAAAAAAAAAAAAAAAAAGAAAATTAATTAATTAATTAAACAAATTAAACAGGATATATGCTAGTGAATAAAAATAGTGCTTGAGGAAAAAGAGGAAATTTCTTATCCTCTATATTATATTGCATATGGAAATCCCTTGTCATATTCAAAATACCCAAATTGAAATTCCCTCGAAGGATTACGCTATACTGTTAACCGGCATACACTTGGATAAATCGCTAAAAACTTTATCTTCGCATTCAAGGAATCTCTAAACGCATAATTGCCGCAAATGTAGCGTTGAAATTATCATTCCGAAGCAGTTTTCTTGGATTTGCTAAATTTAGTAAAACACTTTCATTACTTGTATTCAGCAGAGAAGAATTCATTCACTCAATTTTGTATAACCCCAGACGCGTCTTCACTGGTCATCGGGGCTCAAATTGGAGCGAAACTCATCACTGACGACAATTCTACTCCATTCAGTGACATTCGAGATCAAATGGGCCCAATATCACTATAAATAGGCTAGTCGGTGTATAAAGTGAAATAGTAGTCTGCGCAAAAGGCTCCGTAAGCTCAACCCCATTTATCCGTGCCGCCTATTAATGGTCTTTGAAGTCACTTAAGTACCAGTTGCACGTTGGATTGATTATATTATGAATTTGGTGTTTTGATTACCGCTCTAGTGGCTGTTCGGTTCTCATGTTCTGTCTTTTCTCTAGACCGACCGCTTCTTTCTTGACGCTGTGTTTGGCCACTGTTCACTCATTCCTGCCAAAATCATGTAATAATACATCGCCCCTATCCAATTGTCAAAAAATTCGCAGATTACACAAGCCAATTTCTTTGAGCCCAACTACACTTCTCTCTCAATCGCTGACATCTGCGCAAATTTAGCATTTTCCGTCGAAACTTATATGCAAGTCAATTTGTGTCAAATTTGCATTAATCCTTTTTGGTGCGTCGATTTTTTTGTCCTACAGTGTACTAACTCTTTCAGTTTCAAGGTATATGTTCTTTTAAAATCCTAAGCCACTTGAATTTACAAACGAACTTAAGAGAAAAGAAATAAATACATATTTTCGGCTAATTTAAAAATATTTTTTTGCTTATAAATTTCCGTTTTGAATTTTTGAATTTGGGACTTAAAATCGGTCGGTATAAAAGTCATCCTATTCCCCTGCAAAGCATTTAGAGACCAGTATGCTACATAACCATATATACACTCATCATATATATATTTAAATATGAGGGGCATAATAAAATTTATACATCTGATTTTTAGGACAGTTGTCACCTTTGACTTGTCACCATTGAAGGTTTCATATAAAAGCTTAAATTTCTATTAGATATTTATGAATTGGACTATAAAAGAATAATCTATATATTCAGATAACAATTTGTATGTTTTTTTTTTTTTTTTTTTTTTTAGTATTATTATAGATTTGTGTATTTTTTTATAAATGTATTTTGCAATATCTTAAAAAAAAAAAAAAAAAAAAAAAAAAAAAAAAACATTTAGAATTGAAATTTAACATTTTTTTTTAAACATATACATGCACTTCTTAATTTTTCCCTCATGAAATAATTAAGAGATTTCAATATCCATCCCTAATTCTTTTAAGTAGGTTCTGTTAAAAAACCAAATAAATATTAAGTCATTTCTTAAACATCTGTAGACATGCTAACTATGCTAGTTTATCCGTAATTGTATTAAGCCCCGCCTTTTTTTCACACCAGAATAGTTGTAGCACAATAGTATTCTTATTCATTCATTAGAACATACTGATGAATATTACTCTACAACTATTCCGGTGTGAAAAAAGGCGAGGCCTAATACCATTACGGATAAACTAGCATAGTTAGCAGGTCTACATTTGTAGAAGTTTTAGTATTTTGGAGATCATAAATTCATGAAACAAAAAAAAAAAAAAAAAAAAAAAAAAAAAAAGAAAACTGAGAAAATGCAAAAATTAAAATTTTTAAATCATTAAAAAGTCTACAAATACCATCAGAATTGTTGCCTGAAAATATATTGTATTGAAAAAAACCTAATAAAATTTAATTTATAAATATTAAAATGGAAATATAAGCCTTTATATAAAATCTTCAGTGGTACACAGAGAAAATTGCTCCTAAAAAACACAGGACGTAAGAAGACAGACCTAAGTTTAAGTCTTATTACTCAAACAAAAAAATCACCTAAAAATATTTTCATAAATGTATTTCCGGGATGTCCCCGGAAATTGCTACCAGAATTTTTAAAATAGCGATATTATTGGTAGTTTTTTAATTAAGTTTAGCAATTAAATACAACCAAAAGTGTAATTCATAATTACTGGTGGGAAATACAATAAAAAGCCCGGAACACAAACAGCCCTGGTAATGTAAAATAGGATCGTTATAACACTGCAATTTTATAAAAATTCATTTTCTGTTCTATAAATAAGGTCTTCTTCTAAAAATTATGTTCAGTATATTTATGAATAAATATAAACTTACATATGAATATTTACTCACGTGTGTTTACGCAAGCATGTAATTAATTCAATTTATGTTATAAGAGAACTTCTATTAATAAATTATTTTTACTCCTAGAAGCTTATTTTAGGAACATACAATCATTAATTATTTGAAATTATATTAACACACGGATGAGTAACACACGGAATCTATTTTAAACTATTGTATATATGAATGAATAAATATATTGTTTTCACTGGGTGAATATTATTTGGTTATGTGTAGGAAAAGATTTTGAGCCATAAATAGATATTTATTTACTAATTTTCGATTATTTATGATATGCGGGTCATGAATGGCGTACATTAATGAAATGTAAACAAATACCTTGTTTCTATCATTTAGTATAATATGATTTGATCTGAAGGTGCCTATCAAATGTTTCTCCAGTTATAATAATTGTTTTCTTATTTGTATTGTGTAACTGTTTCAAAGATTCTTACTGTATAAGTAATAGATACATTTGAGGGAAAAAAAATAATTATACCATTTTCATTTTTGCTTTTACGATATGAGCTGAAATGAAATTTCGATAAACAGATAAAAGAAATCGAGAAGGTAATGGTTTTATGTATAATGTCAATTATAGAGATTATGAAAAAAGTTTTAATAGACGTTAGAAAAATAACTTCGACAATGAAAAAAATAAAAGGTTAAAAATTTTCTACTAGATAAACATTACATCGCTTTCTATTTTCAAAATAATTTCATTGCGTTTCTGTGATGTTGAATTCACTGCAGATTAAGAAAAATGTCATAATAAAAATAGCCTGAATTTTTCGATCGCAATTTTAGTATGAACCCCTAGGCTTAGGACTTTGAAGTCTTAGAAACAACAATATATTCAGATGAAGGAAAATAGTAGATCTGCAAATCAGGGCCTCAATCGGAATTATTTTGTGTAGCCTTGTAAATTAATAACCAGTTCTATAGCTACTATGTTCTGTGGAAACCCTCCTTTTAAACATTCTAATAACACACGTTAATTCCGTTTAATGGTGCTTAACCATGTTAAATGCAACTGTAAGAAATACCGTCTATAGGCAGTAATGGTACAAAATTCTTTTGTTTGTCCCTGTACACGAGCCATAGAAATTATATATACTACTAAAAAGTATACAACTAATTCATTGTAAGGGATTTATATTTTAACTAAATTTTACATCACTTGGTGATTGCAGAATGTCATTAGAATACTTTTATGTGACCCTGTAAAAAATTATTTAGTCTATGCATACTATTTTTCTAGAAAAAAGCTTTTAAGCAACTTAATAATGTATTTTCATTGTATGATGTTGCATGCAGCATAAATGCAGGTTAAACAAAAATATGTCCATAGACACTAATATTACGAGATACCTTTGTGTGTTTCTGTACACGAGCTGTAAATGTTATCTACACCAGTAAAAACTATACAACTTATTTTATGTAGCTTCTAAAAAAAGTTTCGAAATTTGACATAATTTGGATAATTACGTGACTTTTTCGAAACACTGTTTTAAGGTCCTGTACATAAATTACTAAGTCTAAACAGATATTTTTCTACACTGTAAAAAATAACGTTAGTTTTACAGCAGAATATGCTCGAAGAAAAGAGTACTAGCATTTTCTGCTGTGAAAAATGTATAATTCACAACAGAAACATCTGTAAAGGAATCTCTTTTTACAGATATTTCCGCTGTAAATTAATTTATTTAGCTGGAGAATGTGCTGGCAAAAGGGGTGTTAGCACATTCTGCTGTAAAAATTACCTTTATCTTTCGCAGTGTACAATTACTTGCTTTAAGCATCTCAATAATTTTATATTTTCAATGCACTGTAAATATTATAAAATGCATGTAAACGAGATTTTGCCCATACGCCGTAATGAATTGAAATACTTTGGACTTCCTGTGCGCGAACCAGAAACAATATAGACGCCAAAAACTGTACAACTATTTCTGTATCGCGTGTAAACACGTATACCAATTTACATTTCAAACGGGTGATTTTTGAGGCCACTATCACAGTATAGAGAAATTCTGTCCATAGGCCATAATATTAAAAAAAAAATATATTGTGCCCCTTTACACCACCCATAAATAATATAGACATCAAATATAATACAGATATTTCTGTATAACGCCTGAACGTTTGTACCACTTTGCAAGTCAGTCGGGGATTTTTGTGGTAACTATTGTGGTACATTCAAACTCTCTTCTTAGACTTTAATGATAAGGAAACCTTTGGTTGTCAATGTACAGTACATACTCAAAACTATACAACGAATTCAAAGTCGCTCATGAACATGTGTAACAATTTGCAAGTTAATAAATTGATTTTCGTGGCCTCTGTCGTGTCGTGGCCTCCTCTACCACTTTTGTTATAGTGAATTCAATTACGAATCTGACTCTGGGTTGTTCTCTATTTTACGCTTTTATCTGTTAATAAAAGTATTCACGACTTTAAAATAATGGATGGAAATTTATTTCGAAAAGTCTATTGCTTGACTTCATTTTAGAGGACTGTGGCATTCAATCCCACAAGTAGTGCCATTTATTGTCCGATATGCATCCAAAATGAACGAGCATTGTTTCACCTAATATAAGATATCTCACACGCCAAGTTTGTAAATTTATACACGATAGAATTTTAGATATATTCTTCCCCAAAATGGAATTAAATTTGAAAATAGCAGCGCTATCTGTCGATCGATATGCAGTGTTTTATATTATACACTCATGTTTGTGAAAATTGCAACATCAAAAAAGAATGCGAATATAAGAATGATATTTATTGGGCGCATACATTATAGCAGAAAGGGCGCATACATTATAGCAGACTAAATTTTCAGGAAATTTTGAGTAATATATCCTGAGAAAACAGTACATAAAGCAGCGACTTCTGAGAGTAATAACTACATTTATCTGCCTAGGCATAGAATCGAACAGCGATTGGATGATATATTTGGGTGCAGTACTTCATGAAGCTTCAACAGGATGCCACAGTTACTGGAGAGTGGTGGCGGGCCACTCGCTTTTCAACGAATAAACAGATATTTTCATTGGTACGAGATCAGGAGAACGCGCTGGCCGGACAAATGTTTGAACACATTCCCTACCAAGGAGGGTCCAGACAGTACAAACAATTTGCAGTCGTGCGTTACCCTGCTTGAATGTTGTGCTACGGAAGCCTAGAATATAGGGCAGAGGGGCGGGCCTTAAATCACCAGAAATTTAATGCCCACTACTGAGAGTGCCGGGAATGCGAACAAGAAGTAATCGTGACGTGTATCCAATGGGATCTCATATCTTCACTGCAGGTGATGGATAGTGTGACGATGTCGAATCCAAGTTGGTAATGTGCATTATGCACAATGCTGTTAAATACGAATGAGGCAATCTTAATGCTGTTCACACCATACCTGCGACTTCACGCCATTCCTGCGTACAGTTTCATCGTTGATTACACATTTAAGATGTCCATATCAGCGAAGCAGTTTTTAAATTTTGGTAGCCCCATACTGGATCACCACCTGGAATGATGGTATGCGGTGCCATTGGATACATGTCTCAATCAACTGTTGTTTTCATTCCCACCACTCTGAATACACGCTATTACATTTCTGACGAGTTAAGGCCCATCGCTCTAACCTATATTCAAAACATCCGAAGCGCAATACTTAAGCAGGATAATGCACGACTGCAAGTTGTCCGTATTGTCCTGACCTACCTTGATGCAGAATATGTTCGACTGTTGCTCTTCCCAGCGCGTTCTGCTGATTTTGCAACCAAATGAAAATGACTGTTTAATCGTTGAAAAGAGACTGACCCCCCCCCCTCCCCACACACACCACCACCACTCAATAGTAACTACGATCGATGAATTGTGCTATTGTGCTGAAGCTTCATGAAGTGCTCTACCCGTACATGTCATCCAATCGCTGTTTGAGTCAATACCTAGGCAGATAAGTGCTGTTATTGCTCACGGAGGTCGCTGCTTTATGTACTGTTTTCTTAGTACATATTACTCCAAATTTTCTGTAATTTTAATCAATTGGTCTTCCTACTATAATGTATGTGCCCAATAAATATCATTCTCATATTCGCATTCCTTCTTTGTGTTGAAATCCAAATTTCCTGTAATTTTAATCAATAGCTCTTCCTACTATAATGTATGTGCCCAATAAATATCATTCTTATATGCACATTCCTTCTTTGTGTTGCAATTTTGACAAACATGAGTGTATATAAACACAAAGATGCATGTATATATATATATATATATATATTTATTTATTTATTCATAATGTACTTAGTTTGGTCTATTCTAGATGCTGAGCCGTACCTGAAATGGAAGGAAATCGCAGAATGGCAACGCCAGTTATTGGGTGATATAACCCCACATCTAATTAGCACCAGTTCAAGTCAAGGTCCAATTAAATATCGTGTTTTATGAAACTCAATCTATTGGTTCATGAGGTACAGCGTGTTTGCATAGTTTTGCAAACGCAAAGTGAGAGAGATTTTTAAAAATTTTAGAATTATGTACAGCCGTATATTAGTTAAATTCACATTAACATCTTTTACATAAAGCACATTTTTCCTTCATTATTGCATAGTTCTCAGTTAGTATGGATTATTAAAATAATTTTTTTTCCGAGTAAAATTATTTACCTTATTTAATTTAGGGGTGCAAGAGTTTCCGTGTTAAGATGGAACGCTTACACCAGTATATTTTTATCAAAATCTTGTATCACATTCGTTCAATAATTCATTTTGATTGAATATCATAGAAATTATTGATAAAGAGTAGGGAAGCATAGGACTGATTGTAACAGTTTTTAGAAAAATAAATATATGCTGGAAGGTGTTTACGTTTTACTGTTTATTATTGTGTTTTCCATAGCATACATATTCATCTATCATTTTCATAAAAAAACTTTTGTTATTTTTGCTAATTTTAACACAAAGATTATTTTTCAAAAATTATTTGCTCGTTACAAATTGCCGTGGATTTGGGGCAAATTGTGACACACGTGAGGCAAATTGCAATACTTATGAGGGAAATACTAATAACAAAAAACGACAATATTTCAGAATGTTTTTGCTATCAATTATTTATTAATTTAATAAAAAAGGCAATAAATAAGTAATATTAAATTATACCTTCTTGGTATAGTAACAATGAATTATATGAAATGGATTATGGTTAAATAAGATAAAATTAAACATCTAATCAATATAGAGGTCACACGTTGTCAGAACTGAAGTTAATACAAAACAAAGATATATTGTTCATATTTCTTCTCACACATTTAATGTGTTCCCACATTTTTCAAATTAAGAGCCTTATACCCATTCTTCTGCCTCAGAGAGGCTGTAGCAGGGATCGACGGGGAAATCTTCGTTCTCGTAGAGAACGACGAAATGACATCCCGCCCGACCCTGCCGTAGTCCGCGCCTTTTTTTTTTTTTCTCTTTATTTTCAGTACACTTTCAGGGATGAGAAAATTCCGCCTGTTTTGCCACCACTTTTCTTCAGAGAGAATTTTTTATTGTACTTTTAAAGTAATATGTCGTGATTAAACAGGATAGAAATTATTGTATAAAAATAGTGGTAGCAAAAAAGACCTAAATTTTTCATTTATGCAAGTGTACCGAAACAAAAAGTCGGAGAATACGATCCGTGGCTATAGGTATCTCCAGCAGTTCAAGTAAAAAAAGTGATATTTATGGAAGTTAGGACAGCGAATCTGTGAACAGTGTTGTACGCAGTGTTTCCAGATCTGGCGAATTTTTTATTCAGTAATCACCAGTAACTTTAAAAAGTGGTATTTGATGAAAATAATAGACGATTAATCTTCGAAGTGTTTAGGCAAACGTTACAATTAAAAATTATTGGTGATTATTGAATAAAAAATCCGGCAGATCTGGCAATACTGATTTCCAGAAGCTAAGTAAAACCACTCCTTTGATTCAGAATTTATATCTGGAGTTAAAATCATTTTATTTATATTTTTATCATTTCCTTTAATTAATTATTTATTTCTTCTTTTTCTTTCACTTTATGTTTGTCTTACTTTTTAATTATCTCTTCGAAGTATTTTTTAAATGCTTTTTTTTTTTTTTTTTTTTTTTTTGATTGATGGTGTTTAATATTTGTACCTTTCTCGATGATTTCAGCTGCAGCCAAATCACATATGACCCTTTGAAGCTGTTGCGGGCTTACTTTTATAGTTCCTCATTATAAAACAAGTAATAGCAAATTCATAGAGTGAAGCATAGAATACATAATTTGCTTGTTAACATTTAAAATGGAATGTCTAATTACATGAATATTACAACTTGTCCCAATATTTTGCACCATCGAATGATTTTGAAAATTTTGTTTATTTATAAATAATAATGATAATAATAATAATAATAATAATAATAATAACGATTTATATAATAAATTAAATATGCATTTTATAACTGAACAGATTGACAAAATAAATAGCTGTAAATATTTCTTTAAAATGTAAATTAACATAATTTTAATAAAAATTTACGAAATATGTTTTTCTCCCACTAACTAGCTAAAATGAGGCACGTGTACAGAACCTCTCATTAACCATTTTTGTGGAACACTGATTTTGCATACATAATAAAAGGCATCATATGTTTATCGGAATGTTTAATAAAAAATGTTACAATTTATTTCGTAAATTGCGTATTACTTCTTACCCCTGTTACAACTAGCTCCACGCTCCCCTACTGGTGACTTGTTTTATTTAGAGACGGGAGCATTTGCACCCCTGATTTAATCGTTAAAAACTCCTAGATTTTTTTTTTTTAAGTCATATAATCCGATTAATTTCATGATTAATTAACACCAATTTAATTTAAACATCTGTTAGCTTTCATTTATTAAATATTGTTTATACAATATTTTTAATTGCAATTACATAGCTGCCAACTTTTATAATTTTAAAATAAGAATAATCACTACTATATTTTTACAGAAACTTCTTCTATTAATTTCGGATATTTAATATCTCGAAGCTCACTATCATAAAATTCTAGTGTAATGTTTTCCCAAAAATCCGGAAAATTTTGCAGCTACGCCAGTATTACATTTTAGTCGGTATTATGAAATTAAAAACAAATTCAAATTGCGCAAATTGTATGTATATGCATACTTGCCAACATACTAATTAATATTCCGTAGTATTGTTAACTCCGCCTTCTTTTTCACACCGGTATATTTTTAGAGCATTTTTCTTCTTATTTAATCGTAATTTCATCTGGAGAATATTACTCTAAAAATTTACTGGTGTGGAAAAAAAAGGCGGTATAAACAATACTACGGAATATTAATTAGAATGTTGGCAAGTATGTATATATATATATATATATAACTTGTTTGTTTATCTCCTCAAATTTTAACACATTTACTTTCCGAAAATTTCATATTTTAAATAGATATTAATTTTTTATAGATGAAAAATTTTGTAATATATAATAATCTGTACATTTTATGTATATCGTACATGTTTTTATGCATTAATGGGTTTTTGTTTTACGTATTTTATTCTTGATTCAACTGGTTCACTTTTTGAAGTTTTTATAATACAAAAAATTTTCTTCCTAATTCGTGCACATTATTCCAAAGAATAAAGACAAATAAACTCGTCAGACAAATTGAGCTAAAATTTAATTCTTAAAAATCGTCATCCGTGATAAATATTTGCGGTTTTATTTGCGGGAATTATTTGTCTTATAATTCTTCCGGTATTTGAAATTTAAAAGAATTTCCTTGGATCCTTGTTTAGAAATTTTCTATATAATAAAGTAGCAGTTTAATTGAATTGAAGAACAAATGTCTGCGATTATTTGATGAAAGTTCTTTCTTTATAAAATGGGTATCTTCTAGAAATAAATTTCTATCAGAATAGTTAAAGAACTGCTTAAATAGTTAACAATTTAAAGTAAGAAAAATGTTATGAATAATGATATTTAATGAATAAATATAATAATAAAATTTGTACAGATAGAGAGAAATTCAAATTGCGTTAAATTTGGTAATTATGTGACAGTTATGATACATTAAATTTACGTTTACAATTTTCTTTTCTTTTGAACATCTGTAATTTCTCTTTTGGGTAATAATTTCTATTTCACGTATTAAAATATTTTATAAACGTATGCAAAAAAATATGTTTTCTTTTAAATGTGCAACAGGTATATAATTAAACTAAATATACAGTAAAGTCGCCTACAACGCGGTGGCAAAGATGATAAATAAATAAAACAGTTTTATTTTTTAGCACCACTAAATTTTTAGAGTACCATTCTATTAATTCATTCACTCAATTTAGTTTTTGTATAAAGTAGTTGTTTTGATATAAAATTAGTGATGTTAAAAAATAAAATTGTAACATTCATGAGGTAAACTTGCACCCGCGTTGTACGAGACTTTACTGTATATATATACGTACCTGCATACTTGCCAACATCCTAATTAATATTCCGTAGTATTTTTAGTCCCGCCATTTTTTCTTTTTTTCACACCAGTAAATTTGAAGATTAGTATTCTCTAAATTCAATTACGATTAAATAAGAAGAAGAATTAGAATATATATATATTGGTGTGAAACAAAAGGCTTGACTAACGATACTGCGGAATATTAATTAGGATATTGGCAAGTATGTAGCTGGTAACATTTCTGATTTAATCCGGAGTACTGTTAGCTCCGCCCTTTTTACACACCAATATATTTTTAAAACATATTTCTTCTCATTTTATCATAATTATTGGGTTGTTCGATAAATAATGTCGTTTTTAAAAACTTCGCTTCTAAAAACCAAAGCTTCTTCCAACGTGGAATTTTTCAACTTACCGAAAGATGGCAAAACGTCATCGAACAAAATGGTCAATATATCATTGATTAATGTTTGTTGTTAACATAAATAAATTCACTTTGAAAAACATGAAAAAAAAAAAAAAAAAAAAGACATTATTTATCGAAGAACCCATTACTTATTGATGAAAAATACTGTAAAATCATACTGGTGTGAGAAAAGGTTAGGGCTAACAGAAATCCAGAATAAATCATAAATATTACCTAGTATGTACATATATCATCTACATTTATTTATCTTTTAAAAATACACAGAATATATGAAAGAAGCATTATCAATAGCGGAACAGTTAGGCTAAAATGTACAGTTGCCAACTTTTATGCTTTTTGGATACCGAAAAATTTCTACAGAAATTTTTATTTTAATAAATTAGTGGAAACTGCAATTAGTCCAGTCAATAAATACACTGTACCTTGCAAAAGGTGGGGTAGAAGATTTTGTTTTTCAATTTGTACATATTAGTACTAATATGCAAAAAACGAGTTATCCAACATGGTCGGCCCCGGGAGAATTTTTGTCGGCTGAAAAACCTCGAAAATTTACTAGTTTTTTGGCTTTTTTTCAAAATATCTCAGAAATGGCTGAATTTAGCGATATTTTTCTATTGCAATGTTTAAAGAGGATTAAATTTCCTACAATTTCCTTCATAACACCTTTTTTGTAGTACTAATAGCAAGCGCGCAACAGCTTCTTGAAAATAAACAGATTTCTCAACTTCGTAAAAAAAGCGCATTACTCCTTATAAATAATGTACAGTAATTATTAGAATCAGAAGCTTTATTTACAGAAAGCTTAACAACTTTTAATGGTATAGCTCTGATATCTGTCGTCCTTGAGGTTTTTGGATTTGGTGATCAAAAACGTAATACGGAAATATACACGCCAGATGTACTTTTTTATAATATATATTGTAAGAAATATTGTTTTATATTCTTGATTGTTCTCTTAACATATACCTTGAATAAATAATCGTGATTTTTGAAAGGAATTAAATGTGTTCGCCAGATAAATTGGCGATCATTTCTTTTTTTTTTTTCCCTAAGGACGACAGATAACAAATCTGCTCCCTTTTATTTTTTCCCTTCCCCTTTTTACTAACTCTCCCCCCCCCCGGCCACGCACTGACAATTCTGGCCTAACAACAGTAGTCATCATCAGACTCCAATAACTGCCAATGTATAGTATTCTATCACTGAAACACATAATACACACACAAACACATACAAAGAAAAATGAATAAAATGAAAAATATTTGTATATAAATGTAAATGAATAAATATTAGGGTGCTAATAAGCAAAAACTCAATGCATTGATGCATAAATATTTAATTCTACTATTTATTAAATTATAAAACATTAATGATATTTAGATATAATACATTTACATAATGTTGTAATAAACATTAATTACTGCTATATTAATACTGATGATAATAACAATATACAATCTCAATTTTGAATGAACTTCATAAATAGGCAAACTTGTTTGAAGAACAGTAGCAAATAATTACAAAAGTAAATTGTAGAAATTTATCTTTATATGTAAATTATAGGGAGATTCATTTAGCCTTGAAACAAATAAAGAAACGTACCTTAATGTATAGCATGCATGTTTATTTTCTTCGTGGTTATTTTGAAAGCCCTGGGTTCTTAAATTTCAATAGTCATCAGAGGTAGAAGGAAGGTGTGTCGTCCTCAAATTGTTCCTCTCCGCCTTGCAGTAATTATAAAAGCTCTTAGAATAGCTTATCATCTTCTTCACCTCGTCCAATGATGAAATTAATACGACATTTTCCTGTTGAGGATCAGAGTCCTTGTTTTCATACCAGTTTCACTGAGTATTTTATAGCCAACATTTTGGAAGCAAACTGCTTTCTTCTTGGCAGTTTCGGCTATTAAAACATCTTCACCATATTTTTTGCAAAGACGTGATTTAACCGTTCTGATGCCAGGACGATAATCACCCTCTATTTTATTCATCAAATACTTTATGAGATTGGCACTCCTCCGAGTCCTTTTCAGGGTAGGAGTAAATTGATTCCATTGCCTCATCAGTGTTACTTGCAGGGTAGTATCCTCGTTTCATCTCCCTTTTAGGCCTCCAATGCAGTTTTTGATGACAAAACCTGTGATACCCAGCATTTATAGCAACTAAACCTTTTACATTTCCGATGCATTCAAGTACTTTTTCTTCTCTCATCCCCGCGATTTTCGGCACCATTTACAATTGTTTCTTTCACACCCAGTTTCATAGCGTGGTGGATAAAATTTCTTTCATGCTCAGGAAGTCGTTCCTGTTTTTTAAAGAAATCTTCAAGTATACCCTCTCCACACAAGAAACACTGATTTTTAAAACTGAAACCTTTAGTTCTTGATGGAAAATATGGAGCCGCACAATTTGGACCAGCTCCATCACCAGTTGTATGACGCCGTACATATGCTGCAATCATATGCTCATTGATGTATCGTTTGTGACAGGGATTGTGATTTCTTACTTGTTTTAGGTTCTTCAAAAAACACTAATGTTCTTCATTTTGACTTTTTGCATTGAACTTTTACAGATTTTTTGTATACCTTTCTCCTTCTGAATCTTTACTTCACCTTTATTCAAACTGATTTCGAAAGTAAAACAAACACTCCGATTATTGTAATAGAAAACGCTCACGGGTTGAAACAGTACGTTCGAACTGAACTGAATAATATAGATAGATATTCAGCCGAGACAGAGTACTACAGGATGAGAAGAGGCGGGAGGAAAGGGAGAGCTTTTTGTGTAAAAAGTGGGGGGGGGAGTTCTTTTTTATATATACCTTCTTTGCTTCGAAGCACATGTCATTTCCTAAGGTAAGACAGCTGATTATGTCCCTTCCTTTCTTTCCGTTTTCTAACAAACATTCATGCACCGACCCATTTCTTTGAGTTGTATTTTATTAGCTTGAGAAAAAATGCCGACTTTCAAAAGGCTGTAACACGCTTGCTATTAGTACTACAAAAAAGTTGTAAAGAAGAAATTTGTAGGAAATTTAATCTTCTTTAAACTTTATAATAGAATAATATCGCTAAATTTAGCCATTTCTGAGATATTTCAAAAAAAGCCAAAAAGGTAGTAAATTTTCGAGATTTTTCAGCCGACAAAAATTCTCCCGGGGTCGATCATGTTGGATAACTCGTTTATTTCATATTGACACTAATATGTACAAATTAAACAAGAAAAATCTTCTACCCCACCTTTTGCCAGGTAAGCCCTTTTTTACATACCTATTGACTGAACTAAATAGAAATACTGAAAAAATAATCTATAAAAATTTTTCGATATCCAAAAATATTAAAAGCTGGCCACTCTGTAAAGGCCATATACATACATTGTTGTAGGAAAAAGCAGAACATGTGTGTCTCAACTACTTTAACTTGGTTTATTTTAGTTAAATACTGAATTTCCTATCTCGCATATTTATGCTACATACAATTCTTGTAGATTATATTTAAAGAGATTATCACTTTCAAATAAACTTTAAAGCAAAATATAAACCAAAATAACAATCCAGTTCAGAAATTAATATATTACAAATACCTTCCCTTCCTTTTAATTTTATAAACGTTGAAAGAAAAGTTTCATAAACCTTAAATACTTTAATAAATTGATAATTAAAAAATTATTTAGGATAATAATGGAACTTTGATTTATTACTTTTAAATATATATATATATATATATATATATATATATAATAAAAAAGAGCTTAGCACACATGAGTTACAATTTGATAGGTTACTTTGCTGTTCCTTTGTCTTTTTTGTTGTCAGTTTGTATAAAATTATAATAATAATAATAATAATAAATAAATAAACAGTGAAATAATGAAATAAAATAAAAATAAAATAAAACCATCTACAATAGTATAAAATAAAATTATTTGTATATGTTGGACTATTAATTTTTACTTTATAATAGTAATAATAAATACAATTTTGCTTACAAGTGATATTTTTATTTCAAAACCCATTTTTTTTAACTATTAGAAATTCTTAAAAACAATTTTGGTGTTGTAGATACAAAGTATTAAGTTTATCTTTCAATTATAAGGAGGAATTAAAAAAAAAAATGCTTAAACTTTTATACCATTTAATACTTTATGAAAATTACGTGCCTTGTGATGCAATAGTTACCGCATTCCTTTAAAATTGGTTACATTCTAAATGCCTTAAACTCACAATGAGAAAACAAGCGATGTGATTAAAAATAACTTAATATGTATTGAATATTTAATAATAATAATAATAATAATAATAACATGTTTCTGTTTAAAAATTTGGAAAATTTTCAGAAGTACTTCACTTAAAACGTGTAAAAAAAAATATATTTTCATAAAATTATAAATACCCAATTTAATTATTTATTTTTTAGCTATTTTTAATAAAATATACTTAAAAAATGATTAAGTGGTGTTCAACAAAAAATAATGTTTATAAAAATATAAAATATCTTTTTTTATTAATTTCTTTTTTATAATTTCATTAGTTTATTAATCAAAGTAATAAAAATCTATATTTTCATGAATAAAATTTATAGCTAGAAAAAAAATTGAAATTTACAGTCCACAACAAAATTGTAAATTTAATAAAAGTATAAAATTCTTGTACAAAATTCTTACGTAAATTCGGTATGCTACAGATAACGAAAATAATTATCAAAAGAAAAATTAGCTCCGGTTCCTTTATTACAAGCACTGATCCTGAAGAATTGTATTGCAGTAAATTTTACGAAATGAAAAATTTACTCGCTCAAGTAAAATTTAAGAGAAAAAATATATAGAAGAGTTTACAGTTGTTTCGTTCATTGTAAAAAGGGTATAACTCCATATTTTTTAAATATACCTTTGTTTTCTTAGTTGTGTAACATTTGTCATCTATGTCATTATAAAAATTTAAATAACCCCAATGATTGCATTAGAATCAAATAAATCGCGTTTTTTTTTTTTTTTTTTTTTTTTTTTTTAAGGGAACTAAACTTTCTCTATATTCATTATAAAAGTAAAGTTTCTGAGTTACTTTAAATTAATCTTCTTGTAACTTATACATTTTTATAACTTTAGATTGTATTAAAAAAATAAAAAATGAAAAAAGATAACACGGACTAAATATTTGTATTTTTTCTTACACAAAAATTTGCGAAAAGCTCGTTATTACAACATCCATTTACAAGGAGATAATTAATTTTTGCGATGAACCCAATTGTTGCTTAAATCATTTTTATGAATAAATTTTCATATTTAATTGTTCGTTATCGTATATTAATATCTTGGTAATTTATTATTATTATTATTATTATAGTTTATTATTATTATTATTATAGTTTTATTATTATTATAGTTTAGAATATTTCGAAATCGTGTAAAATCTTTTGATATATTTTGCTATGTTCATTCAGAAATTGACCTATTTATTAAAAATAGACTATTACACTACTGATTTACGAGATATATCAAGGTTATTTTGATTATTGAATCGGGGACCAAGACGTTCATGATCGCATTATATTGTTTGCAAAATTTTTGCTAGTAATTTACGTAATTGGAATAATAGTAAAGGTTGTTCAATGACGTATGCTTTGCCCATGGCATACCTGCCAACATCCTGAATAATATTGCGTAGAATCATACCTGACAATATCCTAATTAATATTCCGTAGTATTGTTATTCCCGCCTTATTTTTCACATCAGTATTTCTTTAGTGTTATATTCTCCAAATGTGATTGCGATTAAATAAGAAGAATAATACTCTAAAAAGTATAGGTATGAGAAGAAAAAACGCTCTACAGAAATACTGGTGTAAGAAAAAAGTCATGACTAACAGGACTACGGAATGTTAATTAGGATGTTGGTGAGTATGATAGTATTATTCGTAATCGCCTTTTTTCACAAGAAACTTTTTGGAGAGTACTTTACTTCGTATTTAATCGTAATTGCATTGTAGAAAGTTACTCTAGTAATAAAAGGGTAGGAAAAAATGTGAGTATAAACAAAGCTATGGAATATTAATTAGAATGTTGGAAGATATGCCATTATTTAGAGAAAATCGGAAACATTCAAGAGTCTGTTATTCCTCTATATTACCACCCATTAAGCAGGGAATTTCTAAAAGAAACATAATCTATCAAGAAACACCTCAGCCATTCTCAATAAATGAATCTGAAATAATTAAAGTTTTTTAATCACTTCGTATATACAGTCGGTAACAAAAGTCTCCGAACACTAGCAAAAATTCCTATATAAAAAAAGTACACTTAATACTGTTTTGTTAAATAAAACCTTGTCAAATCCTGTTTTTAGACTGACTGAGAACAGGATTCGACAAGGATTTATTTAACAAAACTATATTAAGTGTACTTTTTTTACATAGGAATTTTTGCTAGTGTTCGGAGACTTTTGTTACCGACTGTACTTTGGCAATGTAATGATATTTTGTTACCGAAATTTTCAATAAACGTGTTGGAAGTTACTGCAAATGCCACATTTTAACCATGGATTTTATATTCCATTAATTTCATTACCAATTCTTCATTTTTCACATTCAAGAGCAAACTATTTATTGATGTTGAAATACTCTGCCGCTTTATCGTCATCGAAATGAAAGCAATCTCGTTTGAGTTGATTTACAATCATTTCATCAAAACCTGTTTAACAGTGTTATGGATTATTCATATAAAGTGGATTCGATTAATGCCCTATAACAGTGCACCTAATTTATATTCAAAATAATTTTGACAAAATTTATTCGAAAATTCAATTGCAGTGATTAATTTCTGGATATCGTAGAATTACCTTTAAGTTCCTCTTTTCATCGTACAAATGTACTATTAAATCGTTTTTGGAACATAAGTATTATTTATAGAGTACACACGTTTTGCTCACGCGAATGTTTGTAATGTAGAATTATCTGCAAATACCCCAACAAATGAAGCATATGAATATCTACAATGAACTATAAAGCTTAACAAAGTATAGCTAACGAATATACTAATCACCTACTTTTCTACAGTTAGTCGAATTATTGAGAGAATTTAATTAAACAATATTTTCATAAGATCACTCTAGCATATGCAAATTCATATGGACTCGTGTGGTTGAAATTACATCCGTTTATCATGAAATCGAATTTTGATGAGATAAACTGAGATACTCCTGAAATATCTTTGTTAATAACTTTAATAATCATGAGCTTTCTGCTTACTGAAGCAAATATACACCTTATTATAGATAATTTTCTTTAAATTATATACATAAAGTTTCGTAGATATATTTTAATGTTGACATGTATAATTATATGAATATTTAATTTTTAATTTCTTTCTTTTAATTTACATCTTCATCACTGTACTATTTAATATAAAATTAATTCTTAAATTATATTTATAGATATATATTTAATAAAGGAGCACATAAATGATTTTTGTATAACTTGTAAAAAAGACATTTGAAAACACATACATTTAAAAATACATTTAATTAAACGACATATCTATAGTTAAAATACATGTTCAAAGCTTATCACCTTGATCATCAAGGTATCACCAGGAAAATATTTGTAACAATTGTATTTCTAAAGTACAGCTCTTTCTATATGTACATCACATTTTCAAGTTACAAATACAGTTAATCTTGATTTATAGAATATTTGAAGATGATATTCACAGAAGCCAGTTCTGGTCGAAACTCGGGAGTTGGTTGGTTAGAGGTTTGTTGGGTTACAAGAAGGCAACGTGCAGTGCTTGAGGTCTGAAACTATTGAGGTACTTGCTTAGATATTCGGAGAAGCCAGTGGATGGAAACTAGAGAGGATAGCCTGGCGGCAACAGCTGTGGAAGAACCCGTAGAGTAGTCGTCGAAGAGTTTGAGAAAATTTTCAAAGAGCCTGTAAAGTTTCAGCTATGGAGTCACACATTCTTGTAAAGGGTATATAAGTATACTGTGAAACTAAATTGAAATTAATTAAATATCTTGTTCTATAAGATAGTGTCAAACTTTTGGTAGGATTTCTGAATCTTTAGAATTAATTGCGTTTCGACATTTTATAAAATCGACAACTTCCGAAATGGTCAGTTCTTTTATACTTTGTGGAGTTGATATTATTTCTTCTTTATCCCCAATAGGTTTTGCACCGGAATGAAGTCAACTAATACTGAACTTTTTTTTTTTGTCTTTAAGAGTTTGTTTAGCCTGTCTAATATAGTAAAAGGTATCGTTATTTGATTTTATTGGTATTTTATAAACCCTTCCAGTGGGTTCAGTATGATCACGGTCATTTAAACTCAATTGCTTAATAGATATAAGAGAACTGAAAGGGATTGGAATAGTAATTTTTCGAAAAATATAATGTTTAAATTTGTTGAATTCATTACAAAGAGGAAGTCTCTTAGTAAATTTAATTTTAGGGGTTAATGAAGTAGTGCTATTAATTGGAGAAGATAAAAGTTTATTTGATTATTGTTAAAACATGAATATGCAATTTGATTTTAAGCTTTTTCCCCATATCTGTTAATGTATTATTCAACATGAAAAACATTTTTCTTTTGTACTTTGAAAAAATAAATAAATAAAAAATAAATAAATAAAATTGCGCTATAAATTTAATAAAAAAATAAAATAAAAAATAAATTTTTTTTACATAATAGACAGTTTCAAATCTGCTCGTTATGTCTATTTGAGTTATTTTTCAATTTTATATTATGATAATTTAAAATTTTAAAATGTTAAGCTTTCCGAATAAAGGTATTTTTCTTTTGAATTATTATTTTGTGCAAACACATATATTATATTATTCTTTTGTTAAGAATAAATTTTAATTATTATTATCTATATTTAGAAAGTTTCCATATTGATTCCGAACTAATAACATTAAAGCAAAATATTTACTTTCGGGAAAATTATAGATGGATATAAATTTCGGAGAACATGCTTCGATGGTTCATTATTTATGCATTTGTGGATGCAGTATCAGAGGTAATTCTTCTTTCGCAGTCTATTAAAATCGTATGTATTTCCATGTAGTTTCAGTTTCGTATTTGCTAGAAAAGAAATTATCTTTAATGAGTACGAGATATTACAAAAGATATGGTTCTAATAATATTTGAGACTTTTCAGTACTGTATTATTTTTTTAAAACATTCATATGTAATATAAAGTTGGATTTATTGAATTATATTTTTTCCCAAAATTTACACACTTCAAGAAGACAATCAATATATACAGGAGACTTGGCGTTGGAATATTAAAGCAGGAATAAACTACTACGTCAGAAACGCCAAAGAAAAATTATTGAGGTGCATACAGCTGTTACGGTAGCCTAAAGCGTACCGTCTTCAGTCGACTGAAGACGGTACGCTTTAGGCTACCGAAACAGCTGTATGCACCTCAATTTTTTTTCTTTGGCGTTTCTAACGTAGTAGTTTATTCCTGTTTTAATCAATATGTACGTTTATTAGGGTGTCCCTTAAATGAGTGCTATTTTATTATTATTATTATTATTATTATTATTATTATTTTGAAATCTGATACGCATACCCTCTATTTTTTTTCTATTGGGCTCTAAGCACTTTTTAGCAAAATAACAGCGCTCTGGGATAATTTTAACACGTGTCGAATTTACTGGAAAATCCTAATATAGATATTAGGATCTTCTCGAAAGTACGGCAAGTGTTAATATTATCCCAGAGAACTGATAATATATGGAACTTATCAAGATTTACAAAAAAAAAAAAAAAAAAAAAAAAAAAAAAAATTGATCATTTATAAGCCAGACCTTCAATAAATGTGAAATTTCTTTTCTCTTGTTTAGGCCATGGTATCCCGCTCGGTAGTGCGCTGTGTTTGTAACTGGAAGATTGCGGGTCTTATACTCGAGCCGGTCAAAGACCGTCATGTACACTGACGGTGGCTGGTGTGCACTTAAACTTCGTTGTGACTGGAATTTCCTCCATGGTTCCATCCAAATTATAACTCTGGGGGTGACCGAAGCGGGAGAGCCATCCCCTCCGTGAAGGATTAGAATTGGAATGGCATATCTCCGAATCATCTTTAGGGGTAAGTCCCATATCGTCAGTAATTACGCAGTGCGCAGTACTAATGCGACGTTAAATCCAACCAATCAATCTATCATTTAGGATGGTGAGGAAAGAGTCTAGTGGTAACCCCTTACCTATGCTCCAGAGTTGTCAATATTTTGATTTATTAAAATGTTTAAATGTTATTAAAATTATTAAATGTTAAAATTATTAAAAAGTATCAAGATGTTGGCATCTATGATGCTCATATACTTTCTGCATTTTATCTTTACGCTTCAGTTTAAATGCTGAAAGCTTTAGATATTTCTTATCATTTTTACTGCATATGTCAGCATCTTTAAAAGCGTACACTTTGTAAGGATATTTTTTGTATTTATTAAATAAAATTTACTGAAGCAAAATTTAAAATATTAATGAAAGGAAACAAATTAAATAAACAAAGACATTAGTTTGATAAAGTTTAAATGCAATGAAATTTTCTTTCAAAAGAAACTTCGTATTGTAACATGATCAAAATAAAGATCTTCCAAAGCAATATTAAAATTTTATTTCTTGATGAAAATAGTATTAAAAAAATGTATTCTGTATACCTAAATATTCCTGGAAATGCAATTGAAAACGAAATACTACATTTGAACACTTTCGTAATAAATAAATAAATAAATAAATAAACAAATATCATTGCCTTGCTTTTCCTTCAACACATTTCTAAACTCATGCTTATCGAAGGTGATGACACATTTGTGGTGAAAGCGCGTTTGGATACGTATGTTATTTCCAAATGCTCTACATGGTCCGAGGTTTTAACTGACATCTTATTCAGTTTTCAGGTTTTTCAGGTTTATTACTAAATATAGAAGCAACTGAGACGCATTATTGAGAGAAGAATTATAAGACGTATTCATTTACAGATAGTGATTAGCAAAGCGAACAAATCTAGATGGTATTAAATATGTTGTAATTATTATTTTCTTCACTGCTTAGATGTATAATTTATAAATTAGTATTTTTACTAAATAAATTATAAATATCTACAAGATAAAATCTTTTCTTAAAGTCTCCTTTTTTTTTTCTTTTTTAATATTCGCTTATATAAAACGAGTTTATCCCGTGACTTGTTATGTAAATTTACGTCAAAATTTTCTCGAAAATGGCTCTAACGATTTTGATGAGTGTTTTGTGTTAATGTGTTTTTGGGGGTTAAAAATAAAATAAAATAAAATAAAATAAATAAATAAATGATTGGACTTAATCTTATATTCAGGAAATTCCAAACCCTTTAATTAACCCTTTATTCGCCGTCTGCAAAGTACCACAGAAATTGGGTTTATTGGGAGATGGACAGTGTTCCCAAATTTAGGAAATCTTTTATTCAATAATCGCCAATAATTTTGAGGAGTGATATTTGATATACATATTAGACGATTAATCTTCAAAGTGATAAGGCAACCGGTACAATTAAAATTCAGTGGTACATATCGAATAAAAAAAAAAAATAATCTTTATATTTGGCAACACTGGAAATGGATGTAACTATTCCGTTTAATGTTTGAGGTTAAGAGGTATTTTGGGGGCGAAAAATCGATGGAATCATTCTTATCTTCAGGAAAATTTGAGAATCACTGTTAACCCATTTTTCGCTGTTTGAAAAGTATAGCAGATATTTAGTTTATTTGGAGATAGATATAGTTATTTAAATACGAAAGCGATCACATTCAATGCTTACACCAATGTTCTGTCTATGCAAAATATGACAGAAACTTTGTTCCCTGGAAAATGACTCTAATATTTTTGATAAAAACTTAGGGTTAATTTTTTTTATTAGAGGACGAATTCATCCAAATGATCCTCATCATCATGAAAATTAGCGTCATCTATTAATTCTCAATCTGCCCGTGGGAATATATGGCAGGGAATTGTTTTTTCTTAGAAACTAATTGAATAATTTTAATAATAGTTTGGATTTAGGGCCTTTTTGAGTTTAAAGCCTTTTTGACTTCTTCACTACAGTTTAAGTTTACAAGTAACTCGAAAAAAAAAATGCCAAAACTTCGGTTTCTTCGAATGGTTTTTATAAAAATTGTGTGTTTTTGAGTGTGTTTATGTGTTTTTGAGATGACATTTCGATCTGAAATACACTCTTTTTCAGGATAATTATCGTTTACTGATAACTGACATATCATCCTGGAAAAATACTGCAGAAAGTTCCTTTTCGCAGAAATCCCTAGAATATTTCTGAAAAGCAATATGGTTAGAGATTTTTTGAGATGAAAATCTAATCTGGCTTATCATCTTTCTCCACGAAAATAAGCAGTAACTGGTAACCTGTTGTTTGCCTGAAAGGCAATGTAGCAGAAACCTATTTTTTTAGCAAGCTACTTGAACAATTTTGATAAAAACTTACAGTTAGGAGTCTGAGATGATAATTCGAATTGAACTGTACTTATCTTCAGGATGACTAGCTTTTGCTGCTAATCCACGCTCTGCCCAGGACAAACAAGAAACATATTTTCGAAGACATAATATTACTTTTTTTACACTGTGAGTGATTTATACAATGACACCGAGTGAATTCGATCAACCAGGTATTTCGATATTACAATTTCAGGATTTCATTATACTTCAAATGGTTTTTCTGGTTTATTTTTCACTGACTATTACATCAGAATTATTTTATAATAATCTCCAGTAATTTGTTTCCACAATCTGCAATCTGTTAAGTTAACCCTTTTCGGCACAAGACAATTCGGATCATTTAAATTATACTGCCACCGGTATTCATGAACTAAATAAAACTAAAATAATTTTTAAATTTTAAGGTTAAAAAAAACCGGCCTTTTCTGATATGTTATAAACGTAAATTTTTGCTAAAAAATTTCCGGGATGAATTTTTTCAGCTGGATCTTAAATTTTGCGTCCTCCCAGCGAGGACAGCGCGCGTTAAGGGGTTAAGATGCCTACCTTTAAAATGCAATTTTCGGTCAAAACTCCGATTTTCTATTTTAGGTTTAATATTAAAGCCTGACATTTTAGAATTCTAAATCAGTTTGAATTTTGTTTCTATCTTGTTCAGAATTTGAGTTACAGGCATTTTAATAATAGTCACTCACCAGTTTTTGAAACCGGAAGTGAACTTGAAATGATACGTAAATGTTTGTTTATATAAATGTTTTACTCAATATATACATCAAAATTTGTTACTGAATATAAAATGAATTTTAAAAAGAAAATAAAAAGCTTTGAAATAAATCAGGAACTTATTAAAATTAATTTTGTTTAATAGGTAAAATCTTGTTTTTAAATCTGTTTTCTGCTTTTTTGTCAAAATGAGATTTTTATCATTTTGCTTTATCCCAAAACATCATAAACCAAAAGATATAATTGAAACTTTATGAAACTTTGAAAATAATCTAGAGGAGTTGTTTTAGAGATTGAATTACGACAATGAATCTAGTTAAATTATTTTTTGTTTTTTTGTCGATAGAATTTATGAACTGTCATGTATATTCATGATTTTTTCAGCATGTAAAATTGTTATCTTCTCTAAAATATTGAATAACATGGTTATAGTTTTGAGAGTAGTTCTTTCCCTTAAGGACCTTTCAATAATCTAAATAAAATTTATAGAATAAAACTATCTTTATTTAAATTTGACTTATGATGTTTTGTAAAAGTGCCTTTTTTTCGCAAATTTTATGCATATTTTGAGCCTAAATATCAAAATATTTAATTTTTTTTTTTTTCCAGGTTATTCACTGTTTTTTACTATAGTCTATCTCTATCATATAATGCACATAAATTGGCAATTTTTCAGATATTAAAAAAAAATCACATCCTACGGTAGGCAGACCTTAATAAATACTGTATGAATATTCTGGTTAAAGCGTGGGGGGGGAGGAGGGGTCCGTAAAATCTATATTATATTAAAAGATGTTGCTTAAGAATTTAAGCTTCATTGTTATTTAAGAGTAAGCTTGTAGTCATGCATAAATACTTATTTTTTCGAGACAATTTTGACAACATTAGGCTTAATTATACTAATATACTTAATTAACTTAAACTCTTAAAAACGTAAATTAACCCATTACAGCGCACTGCTATTTAAATTTGGAATTAAAAAAAAAAAAAAAAAAAAAAAAAAAAAAAGTTGTAGGCTATCTACTTAGGTTTAAAGGAGTACGCAGGTATAATTTTGTAAAGATAGTTCTTACCGTTTTGAATCTGTGGTTGTTCCATCAGCGGGAACACTGCGCCACTGGAGCTCTGAAAAGTGCATCTAAGAGCATCGCAGTGAAGCGCGTAAATGAATAGAAGATTCTGCATATAAATTAAAAAACACTGCATTATACCTGTGTAGTAGATTTAGCAATACCCATGGTGCATCACGAGGAGGCCGGCTACTCTACACCCCCTCCCCCCCCAAAAAAAATCGTGGTTATATGATTTTTTATGAAATAATTTGATATTTACAGTTAGTATACATATATACAAATCCTGTGTGCAAAAGTGTTTGCAATTTTCTAGCTTCATGAAATTTTTGGAAGCACTTCACCCTCTTTTGGTAGAAGCACAAACCAACATTGCAGGTTTCGCACATAAAACTAGTTTTGTGCGGTTTTTTTTTTTTTTTTTTTTTTTTTTTTTTTTTTTTTTGTATATATACAATTTCTTGTTTTATATGTATATATATATATATATATATATATATATATACAACCAGCCCTCCCTCGCAGCAATGATAGATTCACGTCATTCCCTCCAAACAGAGGAAAACAGAACACGTAATTACAGCTGTCTTCTCTCATCATTGCTTTCGGTTGCGTAATATGAAAAGCGCTAGTGTCGCTGTGTTCCAGGAGATAGAACACCTTATTTTATTCTACGATTCCTTGTGTGTTTCCTGTATAAAAAATAAAAAATAATATAGAATAAATAATTTAGAGTACAAGCTACAATATAACACGGAAATCTTTTTTCAAGCAATCATTTTTGTATAACAATATATAGATACAAAATTTCTTATAAATACGAGGATTTAAAATAACGCGCCCCAGCAAAATATCATGGATTACCTTGTGTAGTGGTGTCACCTGTGGGTGAAAAGGAAAGTTCAAAGTAAAAAATAAACATATTTTTATGCATCTGCAATTGAATTTAACAGTTGGGGAAGCTAGCGAAGTTAGGTGTTCCATGTAGTGGAACACTGAACGGCAAAGGGTTACTATATGACATTATTATTATTTATATTATTTGCACTCTATTATTATTTTTTTTTTTTAAGTTCAATTACGTATACAGGGGTGTTTGCGTTCCGTATTTTTTATTTTTTTTTTTTTCCCACCAGTAATTACGAAATGTATTTTTGACTATATTTTTTTGCTAAATATTACGCAAAAAATTACTAATAATATCGCTATTACAAAATTACTGGTGAAAAATAAAATAAAAAATCCCGAACGCAAACACCTCTGCGTATTGGAAAAAATTAGCCGAAAAAAAAATTACATTAAAATGGCGATATTTAAAAATGCTTCGGAAATAAAAATTATGAATGTCGGCATATCTGTATTGAATAAATATTAATCTCAATTTTTTCCTCAAAATTCTCTAACATATTTAAAATGTTTTATATCACATGCTGAATTCTTTTTTTTATTTATTTTTTAATTTTTATTAATCAAACCCTGTATTGGTTTAAAGCACATTAACATATTTACATAAAATATATTTTTCTTTATTATTCCTGCCAAATTGTACAGTTTTTTAACACCACTCTTTTTGAGTAAAAATTGCTCGCATTATTTAAGCGTAGAAAACTTATAGAAAATTTATTACAAAAAAAAAAAAAAAAAAAAAAAAAAAAAAAAAAAAAATCGCTATAAAAAAAGTCTTGTAGCAAAATACTTACAAAGGGTGAGCTACATTATTTTTGTTATTATGTAAAACTAATGTCATCAATAAATATATACCTTTCATTACACAGGGCTCCACTTACACATCCACGTCTTTCATTACACAGGTCCTACACTTTTTTTCCATTGGTTTGTGTGTTTGTCTTTTGATGTGAGAAATTCCGAAACGCTTGTCATTTCTCACTATCACGTAAGGGCTTATCACAAAGAAAGGATGTGGAACGAAATAATTCACAAAAAACCTATAACAAGTTCGTATATATAAAACACATTGAAATAGGCTATTATTGACACATTACCTTTTAAATGGTTTCTTTAACATCAAAAATCCGTTTAGAGCGTTTCACTGGTAAACTGCTTGGTGACAAATGAGGGGAAGGGACTCTAGGTACCATTCAGAAATAATCTGCGAACATGCTAACATTCCATCCTAATACCTTCTTTACATTTCTTTGATGTCTTGTTGAATATACCTCCTTCGTTCTTCACACACATCACCTAAATTTTCCGGGAATTAACTTAGATGGGAGTTTAGAAAAGGAGTTTTAATCTAAAAAAAAATATCCAACTCTCTTTTTTTTTTTTTAACCAAAACTGTACTTAGTGGAAATTTTGAATAGATTGCACTTAATCAACATCGAAAAATACATTAGAAAAACACATCTTCTTGAAGGAAAAAATTTAATCGCCAACCTGTGTTATATGAACTTTATATATATATATATATATATATATATATATATGGGAAATTATATTTCCCGGCTATCATCTCCACTGAGTGATGTCACTGTGTATCATCCCTTTCACTGTACGCGTGCGCACCTAACGCGCGCTAGTTAGTTTAGTTATTGAGTTGACGTGGAGCGGTGTGTGAAAGACAGACGGTCTTCTCCGCTCGTAAAATATGTATATGTTAGTGTTTCTGTAATGTCCCTTTTCTTTATTTTAATAAATGTTGTAATGTTATACTGGTCTGTAGCCGTTTCCCTATATTTTGGGGGCTCGACCTATCCCGTTAAATTCTACCCCTAGATGGACGTTACTAACGGAAAAGCCGCTATTTTGTTTTCAACACACTAGCGTGAAGACGAATGTTTCATTTATTTTTTTCTTAATAAAATGACTGACGAAGTATCCTATAGTTGATAAGACGTTTGAATAATATTTAATAGACGTTCTCAAGTGTTCTTCATTTTATCTTGAAATGCTCTTCGTTTCATCTAATGGACGTTATTCCATAACGGACGAAATTGTCCGGTTTTTTTTTAATGAAATACCAGAGTTGCAAGTAATATTATTTTATATGCCAACATCATGCCGATGACTTGGAGTTTTTCAGTATTAGTGCTCCCTTCTTCATGATCGACGTATTCTTGTTCTTAAAGTGCTTCATTTCCGAAGTGATTCTATTTCAGGTTTTGTTCCTGATGTTTTTTTTTTTCTACCTTCGTTAGCTGCAATAACCATCGCTGCATCTGCATGGGACTGTCCTTAATGTCAGGTACGAGCATGCATTTTTTTTTCTCCTCTTTGTATGATAGTATATAAAAAAAAAAAAAAAAATTTCATTTGTAATTAAAATTTGAAATTCATTCATTGCCGTTTTACGCCCTTTAAAATTATTTGTTTGTTCATTTTTATATAAATAAAGAGTTTTCTTCCCCCATATTTAATTGCTTTCCATGAATAAAGAAATATTCTGTTCCCCAATATTTATTTATTATTCCTAAAAATATATATGTTCTGGTTTTAATCCATTTTTTTTCCCCAATATTTACTTAAAAAAAAAAAAAAAGAACAATTTTTTTATTTACTTCGGTTTTCTTATTTTATGTTTCTTGCATCCTAAAAATGGCCCTTAAATTAGGCGACCTTCCGCTAGTTGCAAATTCTTTGAAATATTCTAAAACAAATACCATAAAATTGCTAAACACGCTATTAGGATACCCAACATTTGATCATCAATCGCGTAAACGTATGCGAAATTTTAGCGGTTTTACTGCCGATTTCGACATTAATAAACATCAAGAACAAATTTTAAAATCATTTTCTTTGTCCGATTTTATATCAATCGCTAATTCGCTACATTTAGAACCAGTCGGTAGTAAGGAAAATTTATGCAAAGAAATTTTTAAAGCACTTACTAATTTATCTGAGTTTCAGAAAACATTAGATACTAGTTTTTTGTCAGACGAAGACGATCTGAGTGTAAATAATCATTCTGTTCAAACCCCCTCTTCGAATGTTCCTACTATTACTTCTGTTTTTGAATCTCAAACCCAAACAGAAACCGAAACTTTCCCTTCGAGTGTTCAAAATATTTCTCCGAATGACGCTGCAGACGCAATGTCTGATTTGAGTAATCATTTCTGGTTCCTCCTTCGAGATTTAGCTAGTACATGTAGAACTTTTTCTGGAAATGATTCATATTCTATTCGTAATTTCTTTAATGACATTGAGGAACAATTCTGTTTATTTCCTAGTCTTACCGATCAACAAAAACTTATCTTTGCTAAACGTTTAATTAATGGTTCTGCTAAAACATTTTTATTTTCGTAACGAAATCTTAATACTTACGAGTCATTTAAAGCCGCGTTAATTTCTGAATTTTTGGATACCATACCATCCATCGAAATACATAAACAGTTAGAAAACAGAAAAATGCGTCCTAATGAAACTGCTACGCAATATTTTTTAGCGATGCGCGAAATTGCTAACCGCGGTAATGCTATTATTGACGATTCTTCGGTAATTCAATACACCATTCAAGGTATACAGGGTAACCCCTCTGAGAAAATTCTTCTCTGTGGAGCAAAATCTTTTTCAGAATTTAAAGAAAAATTGCGTGTTTATGAAACTGCTCTTAATACAATAAACTTAAATCAACGAAATTCAGTTAATTATAAACAAACATATGACAGTCGAAAACGCAGTACTGGTCACACACAACCAGCTTTCACTCGCGAATCCAAATTTAATATTGGTCCGGCATCTCAAAATAAATTACGTTGTTTCAATTGCAACGATATCGGTCACTTATCTAAATTTTGTCCTAACCGTTCTCGTGGCCCTAGGTGCCTTGCATGTGGTCTTTTTGGACACAAGTCTACCGATTGCCGCCGAACTGCTGCAAATGACGGACCTCCTTCTAGAGATAGAGTTAACACTGTACATGAATCGCATGCTTCTCATATGTGTAAACAAGTTAAAATTAGTGGTAATGAATTAACTGGTTTGGTTGATACTGGTAGTCAGTTAACCCTTTTGAAACATTCTGCATGGATAAAAATAGGTTCCCCCCCCGTTGTCAAAAATTAATAAATCCTTAACTGGTTTTGGCTTTGCGCGTATACATGTTATCGGTACTTTTAATTATTTTATTACTATAGACGATCAAGAGTTTTCAGCAACTATTTCAGTTGTACCCAACGTGTCCACATTTTATGACCTTATAATTGGATGTGACGTCATCCAACAAGCGAACATTAGCATTTCACCCACCGGTGTTACTTTTTCTAGTTTTTCACAACAAAATGAGTGTACCGCAGATCCAAATTTTATCATGACGATCACTGACGATAATCCCAAATTTGATATTGGTCCTAATGTTTCACGATATATTCGTAACGACATTAACAAACTGTTGTCGGCCTATAAACCTAATAAAATCAAAACTGCGAACATTGAGCTTAACATCACTTTAACTGACGATACACCTATTTTTCACTCACCCCGACGTCTACCCTTTACCGAACGAGACATTGTAGACGCACAAGTCTCTGAATGGCTTAAAGATGGTATTATCGAACCAGTGTCCTCCCCATATGCCAGCCAAGTTGTAGTTGTTCGAAAAAAAGATGGTAAACACAGAGTTTGCATCGATTACAGGAAGCTCAATCGTAAGTTAGTTAAAGATCACTACCCCCTCCCCCTAATTGATGATATTTTAGATCGACTTCAACATGCAAAAATTTTTAGTACGATAGATCTACGTAATGGATTTTTCCATGTACCCGTAAACAAACAGAGCCGCCCTTTCACTAGTTTTGTAACCCATAACGGTCAATTTCAATTTCGCTACATGCCTTTCGGACTTAGTTCCTGCCCTTCAGTGTTCATGAGATATATAAACGCTGTTTTTAGAGACCTGATTGCTGCCGGCATAGTACTCCCTTATATGGATGATCTTGTAATTCCCGCGAGTAACGAACATGAGGCCGTAGAACGTCTAAAAACTGTTCTTCAAACAGCAAGCGAGTACGGACTCGACATAAATTTTAACAAATGCCAATTTTTACATGCCAAAATAGACTTCCTCGGTCACATAATAGAAAATGGTAAACTTTTGCCATCCCCCTCCAAAACTAAAGCTGTTTTAAATTACCCAGATCTAAAAAATTTTAAAGACGTACGTAGATTCCTTGGCCTTACAGGATATTTTAGGAAATTTATCCTTCATTTTTCTACCATTGCAAAACCCTTAAGTGATCTTCTGCGTAAGGACACCCCTTTTCAATTTCAAAATGAACAAAGAGCCGCATTTCAAAAATTAAAATATTTACTTTCCCAAGAACCAGTTCTCAATATTTTTAATCAAAATTCCCCTATTGAGGTACATACAGACGCGTCTATAGATGGCTTGGGGGCAGTCCTGTTGCAGAAAAACATGCATGATAATCAATTCCATCCAGTCTTTTATTTTTCGAAGAAAACATCTGATAACGAAAGAAAATACACTAGCTTTGAACTTGAAGTTCTGGCTGTGGTAGAAGCCCTCAAAAAGTTTAGAATCTACCTCCTAGGAACTAATTTCAAAATTATCACAGACTGTGATGCGTTCGTCAAGGCACTTAATAAAAAAGAAATAAATTCCCGCATTGCACGATGGGCTCTGTACCATCAAGAATTCCATTACAACATTGAGCATCGAACAGGTTCCCGCATGGCGCATGTGGACGCTCTAAGTCGAGCTCCACAATGTTTCATCATCCAAGATAGCCTTCATATAAAGCTTTTGAAAGCTCAGCAATCTGATGAAGAAGTTCAAGCATTAAAAATGCTCCTGCAGTCCACACCTCATGATAATTACACTATAAAAAATAATCTTCTATATAAAACAGTGAACGGTGTTGATTTACTCGTCGTCCCTAACGACTTGCAGAATAGCATAATTCAAGAAGCGCACGAGCGTGGACATTTTGCAGCACTCCGTACCCAAGAGCTAATAAACAAAGATTTTTATATTCCTCACCTCAAAGACAAAATCGAAAGTTGCATTAAAAATTGCATAAAGTGTATACTCTATAATAGAAAACGAGGTAAACAAGATGGTTTCCTCCACCCAATTGATAAAGACGATGCACCCCTGCACACATACCATGTTGATCACCTTGGTCCCCTAGCTACTACATCAAAAAAATACAAGCACATATTGGTCGTTGTTGATGCGTTCTCCAAGTTTACCTGGCTGTACCCTACAAAATCTACAGACGCCGCAGAAGTTATTAGCCGACTAGAAAACCAACGATCCATCTTCGGTAACCCCGCCAGAATCATAACTGATCGAGGTCCAGCATTCACTTCCACTGCATTTAAAGACTATTGCCACGACCAAAATATAACCCACATACCAATTACCGCAGGTTTACCAAGATCGAATGGTCAAGTTGAAAATAAAAATTCTACTATCATCGCTGTACTATCTAAACTTTCATCCGACAACCCCGAAAAGTGGTTTTCCCATGTGCCTGCTCTCCAACAAATCCTCAACTCGACATTTCACAGAAGTATAAAGACGACACCCTTTGAACTGCTTTTTGGTACCAAGATGAAAAATAAAGATGATATCAAGATCCTGGAGCTTCTCAACGCCGAATCTACAAACACATTCCAGAGGCAACGTGAAGAGAGACGTATCGACGCCAAAACACAGATTCGAATGGTGCAAGAAGAAAATCGCAAGCAGTATAACCTTCGAAGACGACCAGCTGCTAAATTCCAACTCGACGATTTAGTCGCAGTTAAACGCACCCAGTTCGGGCCAGGCCTAAAACAAAACAGAAATTTTTAGGCCCATACAAGATAACAAAACTGAAACCAAACGACACATATGACGTCGTCAAGTGTGACTTCGTGGAAGGCCCATTCAAGACCAGCACCTGCGCTGAATTCCTGAAACCTTGGACCGACACGTTTAAGACGCTTACTTAGAGTATTTCTCCAACACTTTCTTTTTATTATTTTTTTAAGAACTCTTACTTGGACATTTTTTGTGCAAATTACTTTTTTTTTTAAACATCACACGTTGATCTTGAACTTGCTAAAATAAGACTTGCTGTCATTTTTATGAACTATTTATTTTTTTCATGAACAGTCCAGCCATGAAAAATACCTGCCATATATTTTTTTTTTCTCTTTTGATGAAAATTATCTACCTATTTTTTTTCTACTTATATGTTATTAACATCTTATCTTATTTTATTTTAGTATTTTGATGATTCAGATTTTACCTGTATTAATTGACAATTTTCCATTTGGTAATGTATACAATTTTTTTTTTTTATTTAGTTAATGCAGCTATATTATTACTGTATTTATAACTCTATTATGTAGTATTGTATATTGTTTATTTTTTTTTATTTCTTTTGCTTTTGTATAATTTAATTTTTTTTTCTTGTTGTTTAATAACCTTCAGGCGAGGCCGCCTGCTTGGTCATGATGGCCGATATGGGAAATTATATTTCCCGGCTATCATCTCCACTGAGTGATGTCACTGTGTACGCAGCTATCACGTGTGTACGTCACTGTGTATCATCCCTTTCACTGTACGCGTGCGCACCTAACGCGCGCTAGTTAGTTTAGTTATTGAGTTGACGTGGAGCGGTGTGTGAAAGACAGACGGTCTTCTCCGCTCGTAAAATATGTATATGTTAGTGTTTCTGTAATGTCCCTTTTCTTTATTTTAATAAATGTTGTAATGTTATACTGGTCTGTAGCCGTTTCCCTATATATATATATATATAATATTTTTCTTTACTTTAATTAGCTTTTTTATCGGTATCATAATAAAGAATAATCTATATTGTATAAAGTTTATAATACTATTTTATTTAGCTTTTTTGTCTCTTTCCTCAAATTTTAACATGCATTAACTTTCTAAAAAAGCCGTCTTTTAAATACATAACAATATTTTTGGGGGGAAAAATAAAATAAATAATCTATACAGATATATAAAAATATATTTACATATTTTATTCTAATATCAACTGGTTCTTTTTTGAGAGTTTCTTTTAAATAAATAAAATTTTCCCTAATTCAAGCATATTATTTCAAAGAACAAAAACAAATAAACTCTTCGAATCATCTGAGCTAAAATTTAATTTTTTAAATCCGTCAACCGTGTTAAATACTTGCGGTGTTATTTGCGCGTACTATTTGCCTTATAATCCTTACGATTTCAAAACTTAAAAGATTTTTCCTGAAACTCTCTTTGGAAATTCTCTACATTATAAAATAAGTAGTTTAATGCAGTTGGAGAAAAAAAAAGTCTTCTATTATTTAATGATTTTTTTTTTCTTTATAGTACGTGTATTTATTCTCCAGAAATAAATTTATATCAGGAACATTAGTAAACTCTTTAAAAAAAAAAAAAAAAAAAAAAAAAATAAAGAAAGTAAAATAGGCTTAGACTTAAATTAATGGCTTACTTTAAATAGTTTTAGCATAAACTGTTTATAATTTCGTAATTTATAATGCCACAGTGGCCAACTCATTGCTGCCATTATTTTAATTTATTTCGGAGTACTTTCAGCCCCGCCTTTATTTCGCACCACTTAATTTATAGAAAATTTTTTCTCCAATATATAACTTCAATAAAATAAGACAAAATTACTTTAAAAAAATAAGTGGTACGAAATAAAGTCGGGGCTAAAAATACTCCGGAATAAATTAAAATATTGGCAGCTATGCAAACTTTCACGCATTTTGAACAACATCATATTAGTACATTTTTCTCTCTCTTTCTTAATTCAATAATTTTGGTCGTTAAGTAACGCAAGAACTTATTTACAAACGTTTCTAACTAAATTCTCAAAATGCGCAAAATTTGACAACTGTGCTATTATAAAATATTTTTATTAGCATTAAATGCATTATAACACTATTTTAATACATTATCCATTTTCTTATTTAATTAAACAATTGTTGTCTTTATGTAAAACATACAAACTACAAAATACTGGTATTCAAATGCAAAAACTTGACTACTATGCAACTATAATATGTATATATACATATATTTATGATTATAAGGATGATATATTATGATACTGTTTTAATACAGTTTCGTTTGTCATATATTTCAATAATTCGGGTCTTTCAATAATGCAATAAATCTATATGTTAAATAAATAAATAAATAAATAAATAAAGGTTAGTGCTGCTGTTTTTTTTTTGTCTGCGATCGCATCTACTCCCGAACAAGAAGGTCCTCAGCGTTGCAAAATGTACCGATGTGCGTCGAATAAGCCAAGGAACTCGTTTATTTTGGTTGCAAATTTCTATCACCTTCATTAACGAAGTTATTAATTAAACGTATCGTGTTAATAAAGGTACTCTAATTACCAAATTGCATACAGTTTCTCCAAGATTCATTGTACTTTCATTCGAAAGCGTTAAGTGAAAGGAAGAAAGATATGCAGAGTATTTTGTGCGTTTTTGAAAAGCGATCCCTCCTCAACGGAACGAGGCATAAAAAGTACGTCTGTAGCATTCAAAAGTCGTTCATTTCAAATTCTAATGGCGTAATTTTCTTGAAATACTTGGATATTTTATATTTTTAGAAAACTGTTTAAAAGGTGCTCTTTTTTTTTTTTTTTTTAGCACATTTTTTTTTTTTTTTTTTTTTTTTTTTTTAAATCGCCTTAATCCTCTTTTAAATCAAATACATTTTTTAACAAAATACGGATAAGCGATCCATATTTTTTAATTTTCTGAAACACACACATCTCTCTCTCTTTCGAATTTTTCCCTAAACATTTTATAACTAAAATGTTAGGCGACAAATCATTTTTTTTTCTTTTTTGTAAAACGCGCGAATGTCAGTTTGGCACCCCTGCAAGCCAGAGACGATAAACCTAATTACCCTATAAGAGACAATATGCTGAAAGATTAGGGAAAAAAAAAAAAAACAGAATATGAAAAACTGAATTTTTGAATGATACATTCTAAAAAAAGAAGCAGTAAAAATCTCATTGGGTTAGATGGGAAGAGTGAAAAGGGGCATATGAGTTATGCGCAGCTACTGTTGCCAGTTTTGGGTACTTTTTTATTCAATAATCACCAATAATTTTCAGGAGTGATGTTTGATATACATAACAGGCGATTCTTTAAAATGATTAGACGCCCGTTACAATAAAAATTTAGTGGTAGATATTGAATAAAAAAATGTTCCTAAATTTTGCAACACTGTGCGCAGCCGTTATTCGTGATCTCAATTTTTGATGAAGTGTTAGAAATTCTTAAAAATGAAAATATTTACAATATAGATATAAAACATATACGTACATTACCCGTGTTATTCATTTATTTATTCATTTTTGTAAATTATGTCTTTTATGAATTATTTTTCTGTTATAAAAAACAAACAAACAAAAAAAAAAAAAAAAAAAAAAAAAACATGTCGCCTAAGATAAAAGGCGATATGTTCAAAGAGTGGAGTTAAAATTGTAAATTCAAAAATCTGAATTTTTCAATACTACAAATGAAATACGAAACAACGAAATTCTCATTGTATTAGATGGGAAGGGCGAGAAGAGGATTTTGAGTTACGCGCAGCCTTAATTACAAAACTCAATTTTTGAAAAGAATTATTACTCTTAAGAATGTACATATTTACAATATATATATATATATATATATATATATATATATATATATATATGTGTGTGTGTGTGTGTGTGTGTGTGTGTGTATCTATCTATATCTCTTTGATTAAGGAGGTTGGATGGTAGTGTTTGGCCGGATGGTTGGAATGGTTCATGAATTAAATAATAATAAAAAAAGGGGGAGAATTATTGGAATTACAGGATACTTCATCATTTTCTGGTTGAATTTGTGAAAGATTAACTGTTCACATGTTAGATTTAATTCTATGTATAATAGCTTTTGGTGGTTTCCAAAGTTTAATTTGTACAAAATAATCCATTTTCATTTTTTCTAATTAAATAATAAAAATTTTAATTAATTAATTAAAATAAAATTTATATTAATTTATATTAATTAATTAATCAATAAAAAATGAGAATTTTAAGATTATCGCTAGAGACTAAGAAATATAAAATTCAATAATTTATTACAATTAGTAAAAATAATGAAAATAAAATAAAATAAATTAAATTAAAATGTATTATTTCAGGATTCAATTAATTTATTTTAAAACTAGAAAAAATAATGGTAATAATAATAAATCTTCTCTCAAAAATAAATAAATAAATAAAATTAATTTAATAAAATTAATAAATATAAAAAAAAATAAAAATAAAAAAAAATAAGCCGGTTATAAAATTTTCCCTTGATTCGATTTATAATGTTTATCTTTATTCCCGCCAGATGGCGATAGCTCATATCTAATACGTAGAAATTTAAAAGAAGACAGCGTGTAACTGAAAGATGTAAATAAACACCAATTCTTGAAAGTTTTAAAGATTTAAGAAATATTTAACAAAAAAAAAAAAAAAGAAAAAGAAAGAAAAAGCGTTAAAATTGTAAATTTAACTATTAATGAAATTGCTCATTTTTAGAAACTTTATCAAATAATAGAGACTGGTCTCGATATTAATTTTTCTTATTAGAATCGTTCTGTTGGCAACTTGTTATGTGTTACTCTCTGAGTTTGGAGTCCGAATAGTATGTGGATAAATATGTTATATATATATAGAGAGAGAGAGAAAGAGAAAGAGAGAGGGATTATCTTTATTTATTGTTTGGTCGGGTTAATTATTTGTTGAAATTTTATTGAATCATTTTTAATTTTGGGTTTTGTCGCAAATTGGGAACATGCTCTGTATTTTTGGCTTGAATTAACTGTATAGTTTTCTCAAATCTTGCGATCTGCTGTAAGAAGGACATGTTTCCTGACGATGCAATCCTTCTACTTTTGAGCATTTCTAATTCCTATTCTCATTTCCAGTTACCTTTTTTCTTTTTCTATTTTTTTTAAATAAAATTCTTTGTTTCCGTTTGGTAATTTTCTTGAATATCGCATAATAAAAATTACACCTTGTTGACCTTAGTGTTATATGGTTCTAATCGCAAACATTAGCCTAAGTAATCTAAAATGACATTATCTATTAACACTTTCACCAGCAGAGAATTTAAGTTCATTTAAAATCAAGTGCCACCAGTGTGTGAGAACAATATTAAAATAAAATTAATAAACGAATGTTTTCGGATAAGGTAAAAGATTAAAATTTTATAAAGAATTTGTGGGATGAATTTTTGCGGTTGGGAGCTGAAATTAGGTGGCATAAAATATATACCCCCACACCTGAACAGGTTAAATGATATACTGTAAATGAAAATCAGAGAAAAAGAGAGTGCTAACATTTAAATTGAATTAAAATAACTTTTATTTGAGTGTTGGTATTAATCCTGTATATATTAATTGCTAAATTTTATTACGTTCTTAAATTCTTTACTTTGTATCTATCTACCTATCTATGTATCCACAGCCTCCTAAACTAGATGCCTTCCGCGTGGCTTGGAAACTTGGCAACAGTTCAAGCGGTAGACACCGCCACTTGGTACAGATTGCGCGACTTTTTTATTCAACCGATAATTTTAAGAAGTAATATATGATACATATAATCGACGTTTCTGCGATTCTATTCGCCATTTATATATATCAAATTTCACTTTTAAAAATTTTTGGTGGCTGTTGAAAAAAAAAGTCGCGTAATCTGTACCAGATGGTGCTGTCTACCGCCAAGTTTCTGAGCCTCGCAGAAGGCATCTAGTTTAGGAGGATATGATCTCTCTCTCTCTTATATATATATATATATATATATATATATATATATATATATATATATATATATATATATATATATATATATATATGTATATTTGTAAATTATATCGGTTAGATTACTGGAGTTATTCAGTTATTTTTCTGTTGTAAAGATGAATTTCAAAAGAGAATACACAGCTTTTCATGAAATTTAATGTCTTATGAAAATTTTGTACACTAGGGCTATATTTACCACATTCATTAAAATATTTACCCGAAGACAAACTTAAACGATATGGCGAAGGACTACATGACAATATGACACGGAAGACTAATATGATATTAATAAAAAATTAATATTCTATGTTTCTGATATTAAAATTTGAATAAATTATATACCTCTTCCAAGTAAAATATGCAAAAATTTTAAAAAATTTTATGCAAATAGAAATTTTAGCATACCATAAAATTATAAATTCTCGCAGTTTTATTATTCATATTTTTTACTAAAATATATGTAAAAGGAATGAAACAACATTCGTAAAAAAATAGATTTACGAAACGTTTCAAATTGTTATTATTAATATTTGGTTTTAGCCTCGTACGCTGAATTTGATAAAGTAATTAAAATTTACATTTTTATGTTTAAAGTTTATAAGTAGAAAATCCCATTAAAAAATATGAATATTTCAAATTAAGAAGGTTCTACTTATATCTTACCACACAGTTCCTATAATTTACATTCAAAATTATTTTGTTAAAATGTGTTCAAAGTTTCAATTACAGTGATTAATTCCTACAAATTGGAGAATTATCTTTAAGTTTCCCTTTTTGAATGTACTAAGGTACTATTTAATCGTCTTTAGAACTATAGTATTATTTTACATATTATACACGAATTACAAGCATGAACCTTTGTAATGTAGAATTATCTACAAATACCTCTACAAATGAAACATATGAATATGTACAATAAATTGTAAAGCTTACCAAAGGATATCTAGCGAAGATACTAATCACCTAGTTTTCTACAGTTAGTCGAATTATTCAAGGGTTTAATTAAATAATATTTTCATAAGATCACTCTAGCATGTGGAAATTTATATGTACTTGTGTGGTTGTAATTACAGGGATGGAACACGGGCGCAGTATTAATACCGGAATCTGTTTAAGAAATTTCTCTACCTGTAATATCGTTGATTTAAGAAGTAGAAAATTTTCTTACATTGATAGTGGTATGAATTCTGCGCCCGTGTTCCATCCCTGTAATTACGTCCGTATATCGTAAAAGCAGAATTTGATGAGATAAACTAGCATACTCCTGAAATATCTTTATTAATATCTTTCATAATGATAGGTTTTCTTCTTATTGAATCACACATTACGTATAATATATTTTAAATTATATACGCATAATTTTGCAGATATAATTTAATGTAATATTTTCATAGCTGACGACATATTAGTTTATGTCGGAGTATATTTAGCCCTGCCTTTATTTCATTACATTTATTTTTTAAATGTATTTTTTTCTTATTTTATCGAAGTTATATATTCGATATATTTTTTTCTATAAATAAAGGGGTGCGAAATGAAGACGGTGCTAAAAATACTCCGTATTAAATTAAAATATTGGCAGCTACGTATTTTATAATCATACAAATGTTTTTTTTTTTTTTTTTATTGCATTCCTTTTTCTTACATATTCATCACGGTAATATTTAATTTTAACTTAAATCCTAATTTGTATTTAGGAAAGATATTGAATAATGACTTACACAAAAGATTTTTTTAATATAAAATATATTTTTTATTTGGTTTATTTATTTTTTCATTTTTTTCTAATTGATTTTTCAAAATTAACACCTCTTTTAATGTATACTTAGAGAAAGATATTAAAAAAAAACGAAGATGATGATCTTGAAATGCAAATGTTCTACAAATTTATTAGAAACACAAAAACGTATGAGCGCAGAGCTGCCAACCAAATCCGGCAAATTGTTAGTACCGCCCCTTTACCTACACCACTTAATTTTTAGAGTAATTCTCTTCAAATACATTTGCGATGAATGAAGAAAACAAATACTCTAAAAATTTAGTGGTGTAGAAAAAGGGGCGTTACTAACAAATTGCCGGATTAGGTTGGCAGCTCTGTTAGCGTATTCAATATATATATATATAAATTTATATTAAATCAAAACAGCCTCAGATATTTTTAGACGGAAGAAGAAAAGAAATAAAAAAATATTTGTTGAAATTATAGTTATAATATAATATTTCCGTAATTCAAAAATTTTTTGACTTAAACCAACGAAAGAAAACAAAACAAAAACATTCCAGAGTAAATCATATGCATTTAATGGAATTATTTATTTAAATAAATTACAGAAAATGAGTACGATAGTCCGATTCGAGTGCAAACTTCTGCTTTAGATTACACAAGTCAGTCATTCCGTAAAGACATTTTTCTATTACATAAACTAAAAAATATCAAAACAGAATTATGTTTTATTACTTTCAGTCTAGCTACTTACATTTCCATATGGATTTTTTAAATTACTTTTAAGTAATTTTTAAACAAATAATTTTTAAAATAATTTTTAAACAAATCCTAGGTAAGCATTTAATTAAAGTTTACAGTTTTGAAAAAAAAAAAAAAAAAAAAAAAAATTTTGAGCCTCTGTATTTTTAGAGAACAAAAAAAAAAAAGGGGGGGGTCTCTTCAAGAAATACTTACTTATTTTTAGAATTCTCACAAATGTAGATTTGAAAAACCAATATTTATCTATAGTAATATTAAACTAGACAAATTTTCGATATCCAAAGATATCTATTTAAAAAATTACAAATTTCCATTTGTATGAACCCTGCTTATTCCGTCAAGAATTTTTTACACTTTCCAACAAGCTCGAAAAGTATTAACCTTTTGTATCCCACCGGGACTTTAAATTCCCATAAAAAAGAAAAAAATAATAATAATCAATATAGCCCAAATTTACTACAGCATTTCATTGAGGCTATAGTTTAATCTTTAGTCCCTATTATTTAAGCTATCCCTATAGTTAAGCTATAATTTAAGCTAAATATAATACTTTCACGACCGCTGACGTAGATTCAGGTTATTTGAAAAACTGTAACTCCTCCAGTGGGTGTTTCTTTTGCAATTTGTATGCTATTTATTTCTTAATATATATATAAAAATATTCACATTTTTACAATGAAATATACTATGGATACAAATACTTTGATTAGGAAGAATATAATTATAATGTTCTGGGAAATGGTTCTGGTCGACACGGGAACATCCAGGGTATATTGCACATGCTGCAGAATCGAGGTACAAGTGACTTGTGGGTCCGCCACAGCTTGTCGGATGATGCGTCAATCCACGCGTACTGACGTCACTCTGGCTGCACCTGTACCCCTCAATCTTGCCACATTTCCTTGTTCCAACCATGTTCGCCACAGCCGATGCATCGTGCTTGCGTCCATGTGGGTATGAGCTGCGATTTGACGTAAGGACCAACCCCCCTTTCTCAGTCCGATCACCATACCCCTCGTAAAATCGTCTATTTGCTGGAAGAGCCTTCGTTGACGGCGCCCTGGCATTCTCTCCTATTACACGTATCCTCCGAGACAAAAACAAAATTTCTTCGATAATTCGTCTGGCAGAAATAACGACACGAATATTGCAAATTCTGCAAGTTTTTCCCCTTATATCTTACTTCACGTGCGTCGGAGAGGTGCGCATTCCACATCATTCACATAACTCAGTCACGTGCATCTACTCTAAAATTTGCATAAATTTCTGACCACTCCTTCTTGGTGTTGCATTTTCAATGTCGAGCAGTGTATTAATGGAATTTGTTGAAACGGATATATGTTATTAAGGTTCATTATCAGATGTTCCCTATAGAAAATGGAGTGGATACCTCTACTTGTGTGTACAGAGACACCCGAAAGTATTCTAAAGCATTGCGTTCTATGAAAGGTAATTATATAAATCACATTCTAATACCTCTACTTTTCACAAATCTTAATGAAATTGAAATATGTTATTCAAGTTCGCTATCACATGTTTTCTAAAAAAATGGAGTAAGTACATCTATTGGTTTGTGTGCAGGGACACCCGAAAGTATTTCAAATCATTGTGTTCTTCGAGAGGTATTTGTATAAACCAAATTTTAATAACTTTACTTTGCACATATCTTCATGAAATTGAAATATGTTATTCATAGTCTGAAAACAATGCTTTTTATAGTGTATAGTATGATTACCATTAGATTTACAGGGTCACTTAAAAATATTCATTTACATTAAGGCTATTCTAAATTTTCTGGAATTGCATTTATATTTACATTAAGCATTTTTAATACTTTCTTACAATTTTAAGTGTTAATATAATTTCAAATTGTGTATCTGTCTGTTCAACTGTCTATGTGTCTATCTGTCTGTCGGCCTTCCCCTAACGTCCGAAAATATTTTTATAATTTAAATATATATATATATATATATATATATATATATATATACATGTTATTTAAGTTTGCTATGGAATTTTCCCTATTTAATATGGCATGACTAAGTCCTGTACAGCTGGCTTGTGTACAGGGACAAACAAAAAATGCCAATTCATTCCGTTTTAGGACAAACATTTTTATAAATCACATCTAAATAAATTTCTTCTGTTGAAATCTTAAAGAAATTGACATTTATTATTAATATGTTAATGTTTTGTATAGAATATGATGAAAGTAACTTTCAGATTTACAGGGCTACACTAAAAAATATATAGATTCATTAAAGGCTGAAATCAGAATTTAACCAGAAAAACATCCCACACTGTAATCATAAAAAAATCCAAACAAGTATTAATCGAAAGAGCATATATAAATACGTATTTCGCCTCTTAAAACAATAGCCCTCGTCAGCTCGTTTTCGAGTTATAAATTTTGAAAGTTTGCTAATAAACGATGCAACCCCGCCTGAATCGATAACACCATGCCTTACTGAAATAATGAATGGAATCCAAAACAAGCAGAAATCGAAAGAGTATAGACAATCGTGTTCTTTCATGCAATAATCATTTGCCCATTTCAGCTTTGAGATACATTCAATTGAGATATAATGTCTAAAAATTCACTAAAATAGAATATAAAAATTGTTTAAAGTCATGGTTCTGGCAGGTTTTAACGGAAGTTCCCCCACTCCTTTCTCGTTACTGCATTTTTAATCAAACTTAAATATAGATTTCTCGAGAATGGGCTTACGAGGGATAACAATTTATACGTCAAAAAGCACGTTAAATTATGCCATCTCGAGTGAAAATAATTTCATCGGTTTCTATTATTACACTATTGGGATGGTTTCCCGGCAATTTTAACATTTTCTAAAAATGATTAAGCGTGATTATGAATTCAAATAGTCTGTCTGTATGCCTTTCAGTACTTCTGTCCGTTATGTGATAACATAAGCAAAGAACAACGAAAGTTATACGATACAACAAGTGCATACAGTTAGAAAGATTTTGACTTTCGATGCATACCTCATGAATTTTCGGTCTTGTTTAATGTTCGTAGGGTCATTGAAACGCTTTAATATTTTATACAAACATACCAATACTTTAATTTATTACTGAGAACTGGTAATACCCGCTCTTTTTTTACACCACTTTACTGTTGTGAGTTATTCTCTAATATTACGATTAAATAAAAAGAAAAATTCACAAAAAGAAGTGAAAGGGGAAAAAAAATGCAGTTACTAATAGTGCGGCTGAAGAAAATAAAATGTAAATGTGTCTGCGTATAGCAATTTTTGTTATAAAAAAGCCTTGAATTTAAAAAAGAAAAAAAATATATTGGTGGAAGAGTTTTTTGAAAACGGACTGTTCTGTACAAAAACAATTTTTAAGAAAAACCTCTAAAACAGCAAAATGGAGCAGGATTGTAATAATAGTTTTAGGAGTGTTATTTTTGTTAAAAAAGAAAAAAAAAAAAAAAAAATATGCAAGTTTCTGATAAAAGGAACATCTACTACTTCTTTTAAAAATTCTTTAATTTTAACCCTTTGTACACGAGAAGTGACTTTGCGGTCACCATTTAATTTGATTCGGTAACTCAAAAGGTGACTTTCTATCACCATACGGTTTGTCGTGCTAATTCGAACGGTAACGATGTTTATTAAAGTTTAGTATGGGCAATATATCTTCATGCGTTTATTCAACAATATAAACATAAAAATGCATATAAAACAACTTCCAACCCAAGCAGCACAGAAACGTTCTCTGAACGTTCAAAAATTGTTCTGCAAACACGTTCTAAGAACGTTCACTTTGAACGTGTTATAGACGTCTATTTGTCCATCTTGAAGACGTACAATAGTACGGTTCAGAGAACGTTCAAAGAACGTGTAGCAATCACCATCGGTGTTATAGAAACGTTCTGAGAACGTTCTACGTATACGGTCTCAGAAAGTTCTAAACGTTTTTAGAACGTTTTCAAAACGTTATACACATTTTTAGAACGTTCTAGAAAACGTACTGTAAACGTTCTAAAATAGTGTAGTCAAAAAAAAAAAAAAAAAAAAAAAAAAAAAAAAAAAAAGTGACGTCATTATAAAAAATCACCTCAGTACGGGCGTTTAGAAGTAAAATATACATAGCTGATGACGAATAATGATACAACACATGAACAGGGATATGAATTACTTTTTTTTTTTCAATTCAAATAATGTTTGAGAAATTTTAACATACTTGCTATTCCTTTAATTTTAACGCATATGCATGAAAAATTCTGTATTCTATGACAGTTTTCCCCAAAAAGTGTCATAACGTCTTTTTATCCCTTAAAAAATTTCTTAAAACTTTGCATTTTTTAAAAATTTCTTTTTTCCCCCTAATCTGAAGATAATGAAGTTATAGTATTAATTAAAAAACTTTGAATAAACACAATGAAATGCAAAAACTCGCACCAACTGTTTCGCGTCAAAAGAAGACACAACCCTTCATCAGGCGAACAATGTAGGCGCGAGAACTGCAAACAAGCACGTTGAGTGTGTTGAATGCGTTGCCGCTTTGTTTATAGCAGCCGTGCTTTGTTTGTAGCAGTCGCGAGTTCTTGCATTTTATGGTGTTTATTCAAAGTTTCGTAATTAATACTATAACGTCATTATCTTCAGATTAGGGGAAAAAAGAATTTTTTTAAAAATGCAAAAATTTAAGGAATTTTTTAAGGGGTATAGAGACGTTATGGCACTTTTTGGGAATTACTGTCGTAAAATATGGAATTTTTCATACATATACGTTGAAATTAAAGGAATAGTAGGTATGTTAAATTTTCTCAAACATTATTTGAATAAAAAAAAAGTAATTTATATCCCCGTTGCTGTGTTGTATTTGTATCATTATTCTTCATCTGCTATGTACAACTAAACTCTTGAATTATTTTGCTTGTTTTAATCCTTGTGATTCCGAATGCGTCATCCTATAATTAATGTTTGTTTTTCATGGTTGTTTTCTGTTTGATTATCTGATTTCTTGAACTAAATAATTTATTCTTCATTTTTAACTTCAATTAATTTCTTGTACGATAGGATGCCCGCTAGCAATTTGCTATTATAGCTGCTAACGAACGAAATCGTACATTGGTGCTCAACGACGAAAAAGGTCATCCCTGACGAGTTTTTTTTTTTTTTTTTTTTTTTACCGTTCTAAGCTTTTCCTTAAAAAAAAATGTTCAAAATGATGTCTTAATTTTTTATTTCCTCGTTGCTTGTTTGTATCTTTTGATTTGTGTTTCATGTGGTTTTTACACACCGGCAAAATTATTAAAATTGCAACTTACAATATAGGAATAAATTTATGATTAGACTGAAGTTAAGTAAAATAAAAATAAATAAATAAAAAATAAATGCTTCAATAAATCACAATCAGTCTCCCCAGGTTATTTAAATTTCTTGTAATTTCCTTCTCATTGACCTATGTGGTTTCAGTGATCTTGTATCTGCTGCTTGGCTTTAACTAAGATTAAAAATTCATTTATACTATTTTTTTTTTTTAAATACAGGGTGCAAAGCATAGTCACGAGAATACCTTTCTCTTCGCAACTATTGGTCGCAAATATATAGTTTCAGTTACAAAATGTTTTAAAAAATATGAGCACTTACTTTTTGCTTACTTTTTTTTTTTTTTTTTTGTAAATACATTTTCTTATTGGAGGACATCTGAGACCAATTGTTGCGCAAATAAAGGCCTGCTCTCGACTTTGCACCCTGTATATTCTAAACATTTCTGCGTACTACTTTGTAAGTCCATGGATAGTTTATAATAAATATATTTGAATGCTGAAGTTCATAGAAAGTTTTAATATTCCAACATAAAAAATAATTTCGAAAATGAATGTACCAATACACCGCTAAAATAATATATAATTGAGTTTAGAATATATTGTTAATTTATAATAATAAGAAGTTGAAACGAAAAATTAAAAATTAGTTAGAAGGAAGAAATTTAAAAAATTTCCAAATACTTAAATATATAAATATTTTTTTAATCAAAATATTCTTTAAAATATTTAACATACTTCATATTTTTAAATTTCAGTGCAAGTGTGTATACATATTTTCAGTTTACAGCAGCAGTTTACAAAAATGATGTTTGCAGGTATTTAAATTTATTCCACATGGCAATGTAAGTGGTATTCTTTAAATGTTTAAATTTCTTTAAATTGAGTCAACGCAATTTTTACTCATTTGATGTAATTATGCTATCATGGCATATTAAATAATTATTAAATGTAAATATTATTATTATTAATAAATAATATAGTAAGTATATTATTTATAATTAATATATTATTTCTTAGTATATCATTTATTTATTTATTAATATCGTCTTTTTTTTTTTTTTTTTTTTTTTTTTTTAAGCAGAATATGTTTTTTTATAAAGATGTGGAATAAAATTGAATTGAATCTTTGTTTTATTATGCAGTTAAACAAGTTGATATATTTTATTTACCAAATTACAGTAAAGAGATATTTAAAATTATAAGTCGGTGAAACTTAGGATAATATTTCAAAAATATGTAATTTGCATAACCTAGATTATATATATGATCATATAAACATTAAATAAATACTTCAGAATTTAAAAAGAAAAAAAAAGAATTACAAACCTTCTTAATTTTCTTCATAAACCTTACAAACCTTTCTTCAAACTTTCTTAATTTTCTTTCAAGAAAACACCCTTGCAACTAGCATTTTAAAATACACAATCACCAGTCTGCAAGGGCATTCACTTAAAATTTACTCTCATCTTTTAAACTCTTTATGTTACTTCATTCAGAAACATAATAACCAAAAATAGTCATTTTAACAATTTCCATCTCAGAAGAGTAAATTAATAAAATGAATCCATAATTTCTAAGCGGTTTTCTGTAACTAGAGCAGTTTTTTCTGCGATAAAACGCTGCTTACAAGTATCAAAAGTTAGCCTTAAGAACTTACGCAGATATGAAAATGATTGTTTAATTGATATTAAAATAAGACTTTAATAAATAGAACATAGAGAATATTACAGGTTAAAATTTTACATTTTTACCTTTTCTAAAGCTTATCCAAGTCATTATAACGCGAAAACTGAACAAAACAGATTACATGTTTTAAAATTACCGCTTCACATAACGACACGACATTCCCAAGACCTGGCGCTGGCGTTTGTTTGACTTTGCACGGTCAGCGAGAATTAAATAAATGCAATCCACAGATGTCAATTTCATCTGCTCTTCCCTTCTTACATCCGGAATAATCATGTTTCTAAGTTCAACATTTAAAACAGAAATTTTTTAAGCATTTATATCTGTAGAAAACATATATATATATATTTCTTTCCTTTTTTTTTTTTTTTTTTTTTTTTTTTAAGGAAAAATGGAGCTGAGTTAAACAATTATTTAAATTTTTATAAAGTATTTGAAAAACTTATGAGATCACTTTATTTTTCCATTTTAAAATCTCGAATTAAATGGAAAAGCATATTTTGTTTTAGTGTATATTTCAGTATTGAACAAAATATTCAATGAAAGGATCAGAAATGGCATACACTTTATTTTTTCTGTATACATAAAAAGAACGCAATGGATGCATGGAAATTTTCGGGGTTTTAACACTCCTTGAAACGTCCTCGATAGGATTCGACAATTTTTAGAACTTGTTTGCGCATCTTAATAAAATTTTGTGGAAATTGCATCTGAAGAATCAGTGGACAGAATTTAACCTAACTTGATATTTAGTCAAATTTTTACTTAAACTAGCCCTGATTAATTTTTGGAATATATGACCTAATAGGTGCTCAGCTATTATGTAATGCCCCCCCCCCTCCATGTAACGGAGGGCAGTATCTCAGTTCCTATTGAATAAAACTGCACCAAACTTGATATGTGAGATAGATATTATGTTAAACTATGGTGATCTAATTTGAGCATATATTGATTGAGAGGTGGCACTAATGTGCTGTAACTCAATCCCGTTTAAAGGAAAGCAATATCTCAGATTATTATTATTATTATTATTAAAAATTCACTAACATGAGTATGTGAAATATATATTATGAAAAACTATGATAATTCAGTTTGGTTATATATCGGCCGATATAGTACTCTTTATTATGCAATTTTTACAGATAGCTATACCTCAGCATGTGTTAGTGAAATCTGCAACAAATTTAATATGTAAAATTTTAATTTTGAGATACAGTGTTTATTAAATTTTTGTTCATGTTAACTGGTTAAGTGGCGCTGTTATATAGAATGTTACAGAATAAAGTAGTGCGATGGGTAGAAGATTTCTTTTAAACAGTTTAATTAAAAAAGAATGGCTACGTAAAATGTTCATCTATTAAGAAAATAATTTTTGAAATATATATTAAATAATTTTCTTTTATTAAAATTTATTAAATAAAATTTGGATTAAAAAAAAAATAAGAACAATCAAAGAGAGTAATGATTTAAAAACATTATCAACATTGATAATTTACCAGTAACATTCAAACTTAAATAGAATCATAAATAAAATATAATAAAAGTTTAAAATTATGCTTAAAGAAAGAAAAAAAAAAAAAAAAAAACTCATTTCTGTAACTTCCCAGCAAAACCACAAATTAAGGCCAACTTGAGGCCAATTTGTGGCTTCCAGCAGCAGCTGATGCTGGCCCACTGATGGCAAAAGTTAACGTTGCCGAAGGGAATATGTTACGCCGGCCATCAGATGGCCGCATTTAACTGATCCACTGATGGCAGCCTGCAGCAAGATGGAAAAAAATCAGTGGGCCAGTGATGGGTCGCTACTGGCAACCAGCAGTAGGACGAAAATGGATAATGAACCACTGCTGGTAACCAACAGTATGATGGATACTGTGAAAGGGTCAGTGTTGGGCCACTTGTGGCAACCATAAAATTTTTATATTACTGTTATTAACCTTCAGTGGGTCACTTGTGGCAAACATGCAGTTTTCACATGCAGCTGGCAGCCTTCAGTGGGCCAGCAGTTATATGATTATGGCTTCTTTGTAGCAAGATTGAAGTATGTTAATAGACCAATGATGGGCCAGTTTTGGCAGCTATCAGTAGAGTGAAAAAACATAACGGCCCACAGCTGGCATGCAACAGTGGGATGGAAATTTCTATTGGGCCAGTGTTGGGTCAGCTGCGGTAAAACATTAAGTTTGCACATTACTGCTGCAAGCCTTCAGTGGGAAAGTTATGGCACACATAAGTTTTTCATATTATTTCTGGATTCCTTCAGTGGGCCAGCAGCAATTTAATTATGGCTAGTTTTATTAATGGTAATCCCTATTTACCATTACTTACTATGAATAAAATGATTTTTTTATCCCTATTTACTATGTCTTTTTCCCAAAAATTATTTTAATTAATTCAAATGAAAATATGAAAAGATTTGTGTGTGTGTGTTTTCAGTGTCTTTTTTAAAGTGATCTATACTAAAATTAAGGCTATAATTTTAATATAGTATTTTTAATTGTAATATTTTACAGCATACTTTTAAATTCTTATTTTAAAATGCATATTTACAGGTATTTACTAGTATATGGATAAAAATAAAAATATATGAGTATATGAATGCCATATAATGAAATAATTTTAGAATTTTATTTTAAGAAACCAAGATATGACTGTAAGCATGAAGCCAGAAATCAGTTTTATGATAAATGAAAGTAAACATTAATATTCAGATAAAGAACTCATGATTAAAGTTTTTATTCATATTTAAAATTATGCGAAAAAAAAATAAGTATGCTGTATAAATATTCTTAGGTATTGAAATGAAGTGATTTGACTCTATAATAATTTTCTTGCATCGTAAATCTGAGCAGCTTGATTTGTCAAAAAGAAAGCGAAACACAAAAATGACGCTTCGATGAACCAGTCGACAGGCAGATTTTTTCTGAAAAAGAAAGGTTCTGGTAAGGCAAGGACATCTGTGAAGTTCTCGTACATACAAACACACACACACACACATACATACAGATAGATAGATAGATGTGTGTGTGTGTGTGTGTGTGTGTTAATATGCATTGTTATCGTTAATTTTATGTAACATTGATCGTTTGAGGCAAAAGGTAATTTAAATATAAGTTTCAAAGCTGTGAAATAAATAAATAATATAAACTCAAAAATTTTCTTTTAATCTAACTTTAGAAGTGGGTTTCTGAAAACACCTGTATTATAATTTTATCTCCACTTTTAAAATTTATCTTTAATTTGTTTAGGATCTGTGTTTGCTTATACGATGTATGCTAATCTAGAACATTCAAATAAAGTTTTATAAAATGATAAAACAAATTTAAAGACTAATATACAGTAACATTTTATATATTTCGTGCAAAGTTAACCGACTTGCATTAATAGCATATTAAGTTCAATTATCCTGGTTACTATTATCTGAATGTATCATACGCTCAAATTTGCTTGCTTTTGTACATATATGTGATAAAGAAAAAAGTGTGGTGAAAAAAGCCAATTTTCATATTTTCTTATGATGCAAATGTGTTAAGAACTCATAAAATAAATATTAGCTATTAAATGAATATTATATAGTAAAGAAGTATAGATTATTAACTAAACAATGTAAAATCAAAACAACACATATATTTATTAAAATGTTATTTTAAATTAGAAAAATGGTCACTACAGCAAATTGTGATGTATTTATACATATTACCAATGTTAATATCTAAAAGTAATATTTTCATTTGAAATTAAATAAAAAAAAGATTTAATAAGTTAATGGCAATAATTTAATGCTTTATTTTTGCTTAATTTAATTACTATCAATACAATTTGTCTTCTTCTTTATGTATTAACAGGTTGTAGCATTCCTGTAATTTCTCACGCGTTTTATTAATTTCTCACCACAATTTCAGAACAGATTTTTTTTTTTTAAAAATAGTATTATAGTATTAACGACTTAAAAAAGTTTCTTTTTTAAAATAGTAGCGATAAAATAATAAAACGTACGTAAAAATATAAGAATGGTGCTACTCATGTGTATGCTAAATTTTTAGGGATGATGATAATAAAATCCAATCATATTTTTCATTTAGTTTTGCACATTTTATTTTCTAATTATATTTTAAATTATGCTTATCTGTACAAAGTTTATATTCACATTTTTATGTACTTCCTAGAGTTTTCTCCAAAATAATAATTTTAAAATATCCAGTAATAATATTATTTTGCTCAAAATATGGTGCAAATTTAAGCAATGCAAATATAAAATATCCATTATAGCAAACATTATTTTTGTCATCGAAATTTTTCCTTAGGTATGAACAGAAATTTTCGTTCTTAGATGTTAAGAGAGGTTGGTAACCAATTTCTCGCTTTATTCTCCCCCATGTATCATATAGGATTTTTGTTGTTTCGTATTATAAGAATATTTCGTTCAAAAATGAAGTTTTTCAAATTCTGTTTTTCGAATTGCACTCTTTGAACCTGTTGTCTTTCATCTTAGAGAGTAGTTTTATTTATTTATTTATTATTATTATTATGTTTAAATATTTACTGTCGAGATTGAAATCTAAAGCCTCAATTTGCTTAATAAAATAAAATATTTAAATTAAATAATTTACGAAATTGTTTCCTATGTCAAATATTCAAAGAGGAAAATTTCAAAAATATATTTCTAAAAGTTTTAACGAGGTATCATTATAGTACGAAGAAACAAAAATCCCATAGGATTACATGGAAGAACAGAACCAAACCTCATCAACAGAACCTCAGTAACAGCAGAAAAAAAATTGGTTTTAGTTGTACGTTCTAATAATATTTGGAACAAGTTTATATATATATTTGATATATAATATCTGATTGATTGAAATTAATATTAAGTAAAATAAAATATTTAAAATGGGCTATATATATGATTCTACAAACTTGGCATGTTTAAAATTTCTTTTGGAAAATTTGAGTTAATTTGAATTATGATCTCAAAATTGTTAACTAATCATTCTTTTTTGGCAATTTTTGCATTTTTTTTTTTTTATTCATATGCAAATATCAAAATTTCTATCTTCTCTTTCTTTCTTTATTTATATGTAAATATCAAAATTTCTATTCTATTACCACTCTTAAAATATTTACATTACAAATGTATAAATTATTGAAAAAAGTCATACATTTGTTTATTTTTAATACAGATATGCGTTTATAGAAAACGAAAGTGACAGGCAATAATTTACAGCATATAATACAGCATCAATAAATTTTGAAAATATCAATCATTGCAAGCTGACCTCTTCAGTTTTACTGACAGATCGAAAAACTAAATTAGCATACATAAAAAGGGAGAAAAATGTAGAATATATGTCAATGAAAAAACTGATTAGAGTAAAATCAAAAACGGTGTATAAAATGCAGATGCCCATTACAAACATTTTAACAGTTTATCCAAATTTAGATGTCACATTTATTATGGTTAAAAAAAAAAAAAAAAAAAAAAAAAAAAAAAGCTAAAAATGTATCAATTGAAGACAGTCTGATTTCAGCTATTATCTTTAAGGTATGAGATAAATATTTTGGGAATATAAATGCTACCTGTCGTCTTTTTTTTTTTTTTTTTTTTTTTTTTTTTGATCCAAAATCTTTTCAGTACTCAATGATAGGATTAATGTATAAAAAATTATACAGATTGTTTTTAAACTATTCCCCTTTCGTATTAAACCTTATAATTTTTTGATCCAAATAATTTTTTGTGTTCATATTGTATTAAAGTTGAAGAAAGCAGCAGTTGAAATATCTATATATTACCTAACAAAAGTATCACTTATGCCTGAAATTTAAAATTTACAAATTTAATTTTATAAATAATCTCTAAAATGAAATAAAATAATAATAAGAAAAAACTCAATTAAAGCACTAGAGTTAAACACACATACATAAAGTTTATTAATGAAAAAAAAATATTACAAGGTACTTTTAAAAAAATTAAAATTGTTTTGCACACATAAAGTTGATACATTGAATGACAACAATATTGACACATTTTTACAAATACTGAAAAATACATTAAAAAAAAAATACTGAACATAAATAATAATAATAATAATAATAATAATACTCTAATTAATATTATTATTTAATGGAGCATTCTGATTTTTTCTTTTAGTTCTCCCACCATCTCTGTCATAGGCTGTTGTTCTCAACCACTTCTTTATTACCTCTTCACACTCCTTCAGTTGAGCATTTTTCAGCAATCGGCTTTGTTTGACTAATGCTAAAATAAAAATAATAATTAAATGAATAAAATCTGATTTTAAAATGTCTATAAAACTGCTGAAAAAAAAGGAAAAAGATGAAATTTCAAATTTATTCAGTCTGTAAAATAAATCAGCATTTTTGAAATAAAAACAGATTATTTAAAAAACAAAAAAAGAATTTTTGTCTTATAGCTGAATTTAACCATAAAAGTATATTGCAATCCAATACAAACATGGCTTACTGAAAAATGGTATGTTGTCAGATTAAATGTGCAAATATAGTAAAATTTATGACAGGAATGCTTATTCACAATAATAAAACAAGTTCAAAAATATTTATTTCTTTAGTGAAAAGAGGGAAATTAATTAATACTTGTTAAGAAAACGTTCCTTAATCTCCTCCCCCCCCCCTCAAAAAAAAGTACAGATATACCAGTGGCTAATTGGATACAATGATGAACATTTTAGTTAAATGTGTCAATATCAGCTCAACAGTCTCCATCTGCCATTTTACTACGCATTTTTTTCTTCTTACAGAAAATCCAGACGCTATACTAAACACTTTTTCGGTACTTTAAAATATGTTTTCTTACATTTATATATGTAAGATGGCTTGCTGCAAAAATTACAAAAAAATCATTCTTTATTCTTACCTGGTGACTCAAACTGAAAGCGATTCATTAAGAAATTAAGTAGTATGCGTACTTTTACTTTTTTTTCATTTTTTTAATTAGAAAGTATTGTATTCATAATTATTTTTGATTTCCGGGTTTGGATTTACATGATTTCAGGTGCCCTAATAGGATTTAGCTATTTTTAGAAAATGACTGTTTGTCCATCTATTTATATGTGTGTGGGAAAAACATTTTCCACGAATTCATATCAAAAACTAATGCACAGAATTTCATAAACAGTTATATTTCGAAGTACTTTGGCATAAAATTGTGCCGATGAACTTTTGGTTCATATTACTCAATAAGTTGCACTGTCTCCTAATTTTTTTATAATTTTTAATAAGACAATACAGGGTATAAGATCATATATTTTCTGTTTTTCAAAAAACAAATTGTACAATAATAATAATAATAATAATAATAATATTTTGCACCCATCATAAAACTTTCTTCTATATTTTCATATTTTCATGCGCAATTTCACGCAGTACATAAATTATTTCCCAAAATTATATGTCACATAATTATTTTCCATGATGAATACAGACTGAGAAATCCTCTTAGAAAAATATAACACTATAAATGTCCAAAGCAATTCAGTTTTTTGCTATATAAATAGACGATATCTGAAGATAAATACACTTTAAAAACAAAAAGAAATGCAATTAATTATACAGACACGACATCATTACCAGGGGTTAATCCAGCTTTTTAAAAATGGTTCCTCATTTGTGAATTTATAAAATAATTTGTGAAAAAATCAAGTAAGTTTATGAAAATTAATGATACTTCAGAACAATTAACTGGAATACGCAAAGCAGTTTTTTAAATTTTAAAATACATTTAAAAAATAAAATGAAACAGTTGTAAAAAAATATATATATGGGCGAGTTAAGTTGTTTCTTATATGCAAGATAAGAAAGTGTTTACTTATATATTTATCATTGTCTCCAGTAAATATTCGAATTGAGGGTATTTTTATGAGTAGTGAAGCTTATAAATTTTTTTAGCGTACAGCTACATTGCTGAGAATTGACTTTGTGAAGGTACCTCTTTGCTGAAAGTTGAATTTGTGAAGGTACCTCACTGATAAAAATTAACTTTGTGAAAGTGCCTCAATGCGGCGCTAAATTTGTTCTGGATTAACCTCTGATTACCTTATTCATAAAAAAGAACACATAAAAAAATTATAAACAGACACTTTTTCAGACACTTCAGATTTCAGACACTTTTTGTAAACTGCCAAATATACCTTTATAAATCCAATGTTTTTAATTAATAACTTCGTTAAGTTGATTGAAATTTCTAACTGACTGAAAGATCTACCTTGGAGTATTCCGCACACACTGATACCTCTCACGACGCGGAGAATCCTGGCCTTCGCAAGGACATGCAATCGCAGATATTAAGGGGAGAAAAAATGACACCAGTGTCACTAATTTTTTTTTAATACATAGAGAAGAAATGATTTAAAAAGGTAGTGATTATCTTTTATTTATTTATTTATTTATTTATTTATTTTAATATAGTGACCAGCAAAATAGGCAAAGCTGAATGTTATTGAATATACGTGTGAATGTTTATACATAACAATAAGTAAAACAATCATACATGTATTATAAGAATTGAAACTTACTAACTGAATTATTGTGGCCCATTCTTTAAAACCTCTCTTTGTACTACTTCCGATCCAATTCATATTTCTAGCAACTTCATTAGTCATTAAATGAGATAAAATGCATCTCACTGATTCATTAATATTTCTGCCACCAAATATACCTAAATATTTCGCCTGGAAATAAATATATAATAATGGAATTAATTTTGCATTAAAATATATTTTAGATTTTATATTAAAAAGTATGTTTTATCTCTGTGTAAAATTTTACATTGGTAAATTTAATTAAGTATACCACTGTTTCAATTATGATTAATTCTTAACTGAAGTTAATTGAAAGTATAAGCATTTTTATAAAAAAATATTTTAGAAAGACATATTGCTTAAAAGCAATATGTCTTTCGTAATTAAAACAAATTTAATTTATTAATTTATAAACAAAAATAATAATATAACAAATAGATAATTATATTTTAAACATAATATACTCTTTTTAGAAATTAGTGAAGATTGGATATTTTATATATATAAAAAACTATATGTCACTGAGATCATGTATATCATAAATATGCCTCTTTTAGTCAACTTGTACGTGAGAATTCAATTTATTGTCTTTATTTAGGAATTTTTTTTTTTTTTTTTTGGTAAATACAGGTGGCAGACCAGTAAGTTAAGAGTTAATTACTAATTTACGTTTTTATATAAGTTTATTACTATCATAGTGTAAATCGTCACTAACAGCTTTGTACTGAAAAAGTATTAACCAATTCTGTCTTAATTAATTTAACTTCTTGCAAAAAATATGCAGGTACGATATGACATTAGTTAAATACATCATAATTATAATAAAAATTTAATTTTTATTTTAATAAATAATTTTAACGTAACTGCTTATAAAATATTTTTTTTATTGATTATATATATATATATATATATATATTAAGACTCATTATTATAGCAAATGTAGCATTTACTAAATAATTCTTTATTTTTCTTTTCATGTGTATGTTATCTATTACATCTATTAGCCTAATTTTACGATCAAATTATGCTATGACTGATTGGAATTTGTCCACAATTGATTGTTCAATGATTTTAGAATTTTTCCTAAATTAAGTTCTAAGATGTGTATATTACTTTTATTTTAAATTACAGTACCATTCTAGTTTTAATTTCTCTCACTTTGGCTGGATAATTCATCTAATTTAATGTCTTCCCCACATGTTTTTAACATCTACCATTAACATAAAGCATTTAAAAATATTTTGGAATTAAATATCCATTTATAGATTTCCCCGTTTCCCTTAATAATAATTATGACGAAAAATACTTACTTGAAAAATGAAGGACTTTTGAATGATACATTTTCCATGTTTTATCAGGAACAGATTGATGTTTAACATGCCACCCCACATTTGAGGACGGCCACCAGCAAAGACTGTTTGGATTTTTTCTTCTGTTAGCCATGTTATTGGAACAACAGAAATTGTTCCCTCTTTTGCGAGTTCTACCACTGCGTAACAGTATGATTTCCTAATAAAATAAAAATGTAATAAGAAAAAGTATCTAAGACATTTAGATTAGATATCTTAATTCAGGTTTTATAATTTTACTTTTTACTTTTAAAGAATCTTTAAAATGTATATATTTTCATCGATACATTTGTGATCTTCAATGAAAGGTCTAACTATTTTAATCATTGCATTTCATCTAACTTTGATATATTATAACTTTTGCATATTATAAAATCCCTAAACAAGCTCAGCTGGTTATTTTGTTAAAATAGTTATATGCTTTATAAATTTTACTATTCAATTTATTAGTGCTGCTACACCCGTTTTGTCAAACACTTGTTTTCTTTACAGGGTCTAAAATTAAAAACAAAGTTAATATATAAAAACAATTATACAGCAGGGCTAGTTTTGGGGACAGTTGCCCTTCCTTATACTTCTATGCTTTTTCTATCAACTTATATACCTATAACTCTTTTGTTTTATACTTTTTAAGAAGTCGCACTTAAATATTTTATAATATAAACTGAAAGAAAATATTGTTGAGCTTTTTATTAAAAAAAAAAAAAAAATCTATTTTCACTATTTATAGCTTAGCACACAAAATCTTGTTCGATTGTAGGTTTTATTATAATATCTTCGTAAACTGTAACAGAAAAAAAAAATATACAGATACTCTCTCTGAAATGCATAATTGTTCGCCCAAAAATTATAATTGAAATAATAATCAGAGAAAACAAGGAAAACATGTACAATTATTTCTACATATGATATATGGGACAAAATTTCTATTACATATGAATATGGAAATTGATGTCTATGTAATTCGACAGTAATAATTATAACAATAGAAGAATATTTCTAGTCATATACACATGCATTATTAATAAGAATATAGTAGAAAATTTCTTTATAAGCAGAAATCATGATGAAACGTATTATTCACTTTGTCAAAGTATAAAGTTTTTAAATTAATATGCGAATTTTATGAATAACAGGGAACAGTGATAAAAATACGTCATTTAAAAATTAGAAAATTGCGAACTCGCAGGTTTTGTCTTATATGATTTGTATGTTGGAATATTACAAGCTCTCAAATTTTAAATTATCGAAGTTGATCGAAAATAATAATAATAATAATGATGATAATAAATTTTAAAAATTTCTATCGAACAGATCTTCATTAAACAAACCAAAAAACATCCCTGTTAAATTAATGTTCTAATAATAAACATTACATTGAAATCGACCTATTCGCTTGGAAGCTACAGAACCACAAAGAGACTAATGCTTCAAATTTTTAACGCCACTCTCTTTTGGTCAGAGGCTGAAAATAGCAAACATTTTAATCGACCCCAAGAACACAACTGTTTAAGATTTTATTATAAATACCTACTCTGAATTAAATTATTACTCTTATTATTTATTATATACAGGATTATTATTAATTAACCTTCAAATTTGAAATTAAATAACTTTTCAGAATCTCAGTAGATGGCACTAGAAATGCATACAGTGTAGGAACCCTAGATAGAGATCTAGGGTGCCTAGTGCAGTGTAGAGATAGATTCTATATTAGGGTCCCTACATAATATAAAGTGTCTAGTACAGTGAGAGAGGGGGTAAAAAGAATTAGTTTCGTGTAAGTTTCCCTCAATTTTGGAAATGTCTCCCAAAATGTCATATTAACCTGAGGTCGAATTTTTATTTAAAAAAATGCATATTCATGTGATGAAAATGCAACACTATTGCTGCGGAAGTGATCCACAACATTCAGATACCAAATTAACCCGTTAGTAGTCGCTATAAACAGCGCCAACTAGTACATATTTGCACTTTTTTATTCAACTGTCACTAGTAATTTTAAGAAGTGATATATAATAAATATAATCGACGTTTTTTCGATACAATTCGCCTTTTATGTATATCAAATGCCATTTCTAAAAATTTTTGGAGACTATTGAATAAAAAAACTAGCAAAACTGAAGGGATGGGCGGAAAATCGTCCAACTAGCGAATACTAACGGGTTAAACCTTCTATCTAGAATAACTATAATGGGCCATACACGAAAAATATGAAACTGCTGGCTGAAAAGGGAAAGGAGAGAATTTATAAACGAAATTTGTGACTAAGTTGCTCTAATGTATCACTGTGAAGGTTCTCAGCCTTACCTATATTTTTCACGTCTTTTTCAAAAAAAAAAAAAAAAAAAAAAAAAAAAAAAAAAGGTGGGGGGGGGGGGGGAGGCGCTGTCTGCAACAACTCAAGAGTTATTTCAGTTCATAATTATAACATAATTAAAATTCCTTCTGTAGCCTTACCTGTTGGTCAGATAATAAATAGTTAATTTTTTTTTTATAAATAATTTCTGAATTAAACTATATTATGTTGACATGCTAACAAATTTTAGATGAAGAAACAAAAGTAGAAAGATAATTTAATAAAGAAGCATCAATAAGATAATTAATTGCATTTTAACATTTGACACTCTTACCTTAAACTCTCAGTATCAATATTTTGGAAATAATCCATTTTCTATTTTTTCCCTGTCAGATTATCCTGTGTTTAAATTTAATCATTATTATAACACATAATAATTAACAAACATAATAATAGTAACTGTCATATATATATATATATATATATATACAGTAGAACCCCGATCCATTGTTTTTCATAGGGTATGTGGAAAAAAAAAAAAAAAACGATGAAAGCGCAAAAACGATGATGACTGGTTAAAATCAAAACATGAAGAAAGCAATGTTTCTGAAATAATACACGCAATATATGTAGTATATCACTAATTAAAAAAAAATAATTTATTACTCTACGAACTGTCAAAGAAATAAATCAAAGTTGTAGAGCATTAAGCGATACTTATTTTTAAAAATCAGAAAGTTTATGTTGAATTTTTTGTTCATTTTGTAAATTAAACGGGGATTTTCCAGATTTACAACCATTTCTGGTCCTTTACTGTAATTTCATGTGCATATAACAAAATGCTTGCATTTTCAAATGTCAGACATACTTGGCACTGGCGTAGGCTCAGCCTTAGAAATGTGAAGAAATGTAGTAGCTGGATATACTGGATGCATCCGTTCTCCTCTTTACACAAAGTAGAATAACTTATTCTCCAAGCAACAACACACGATTCGCATTCAGTAATTCATAGACATATATGTTAGAATATCTGCACAATCCCTGTTCTTCGCCTACAACAGCATAAAGTTAAACAGTTGAGGTTGTTGACTTTTGCATTGCACTAGTGCTACAATATGGACAATTGGCGACGGTCTGAAACTCACCTTTGGGAGTGGTCCGTAGACATGCCATCACAATTTTGATCCTCCGTCGATGAGGAAAAGAGTTATTTTAGGATAAAAGAAGTAATTCCAGTTTGAATGACATATGCAATCGTTTGATTTTCTGTTTCATTTCTGTCAGAAGAAAAAATTTACAACGATGAATGTGGAAAAATGACTTTTTTAAGAACGATATATGCGGGTTTCGTTAGTATTATTTAAATACAATTTGTGCAGGGACCATAGAAATAAAACGATCAATGCGGGAAAACGATAGATGAGGGAACGATAGATCGGGGTTTCACTGTAATAGATGAAAAAAAAAAAAAAAAATAATAATAATAATAATAATAATTTCAATCAATTTAATCCTTTCTACAATATACTAACTCCCCCCCTCCCCCCGGTAAATACTGTAAATAATAATAATAATAAAATTTTTCTTTCAAGGGAATTAATTACAAAAATGAAAAATAAAAAGTTATTGAAAGTTACAGTATTAAAATTATGCATAAATAAAACTGTTATAAATATGTTTTTATATCTAAAATTTAATGTGCTTAATATTTTATACTGCATTACCGTTTGATTTTCAATAAACATAATAAAATAAATAATTAAAAAAAAAAAAGAGTGAGAGAGAGAGAGAGAGAGAGAAAGAGAAAGATTTCGCCTTGACATAAATAAATAAATAATAATAATAATAAAAACCGCGAAATAGTCATTGTTAAGATATGCAGATGATTAAAATGAAAGAATAAATTTGAGAAAAAGAAAACATAGAAGCCCATATTTAAAATTAAAATACTTACATTAACCCCCGATAGGCGAGCAATGGAATTAAGAAATTTCCTATTATATTATTTACATAATTTCATGTTATTTAATTATAAAGAGAAACAAAATTAAATTCATTTCGTAATTATTTTTTTCTTTATTTCATACTACAGGCTACGCTCGATTCGCTGGTCACTATATTTAAATTAATTTTCTATGAAATAGAATCAGTATTTATTTTTTACATCACATAATAATAATAATAATAATAATAATAATAATAATAATAATAATAAAAATGAAATTGCTCTAGACTTTGCTTCGGATACCCACAGCCTATGGCATCTCTTTTTTCCGCCCGTACTGCTTCGGGTCCAGGTTCCCACAGTCTGCAGAAAGATCTTTTCCGGGCATTTCAATCTGGGTATTCACCGCTGACGTGTGGATCTTCTGTTATTTAAGAACTTTCAAGAAGGCTGTATCTCAGCATCTATTACATATTTTAGTTTTTGAACCATGTGTTTTATAGCACCCGTTATTTACACTATATTACGATTTGATTCCGACCAGTATAATAAAATAAAAAATAGATTTTCTTTTAAAAGGGATTAATGTACATGAAAAACAAATCCTTTCTACCATATGCTACCATTTCCCCCCCAATAAATATTATATATATATAAAAAAAAGAAGGATTTTTAATTTAAATGAGTTAATTTAAAATGAAAAATAAAAAGTCGTTATACAATAAAATTTATAACAATTTATTTCTATTGCATTACCATTTGATTTTCAATAAATATAATAATAATAATAATGATGATAATAATAATAAAAAGATTTCGCCTTTAAATGAATGATTTAAAAAAAAATGATTTGCGTAATAGCCATTGCTAAGATACGCAGACGATTACAATCGATGAATAAATTCATGAAAAATTAAACATAAAAGCCAATATTTATTTCAAATAATATTTCAATAAATATGATTTTCTTCCTCAGTTGATTATGTGATTTTAATAAAAGTTATAAAAGCCAATGTTTAAAATCGAAAACATATGAATTTAAAATATTCAAATTTGAAAAGATCTCGATGAGGTGCACACCTGCAGGGTCTTAGGTACCTATGTACCAAATTTGGAAGCTCTGCGATCAGTAGTATGAGCACCAGACCGCAGACAGTCACACACACAGACAGACACTTCTCTTTATTCATATAGATTTTATTTACATTAAAATGCCTTCAATATAATTTTGTATTAAAATTTTATATTTCCTTTATTTATTAAAAATATTTATTTCAATAGAAGCGGCAAAATTTTTTGTATTTATCTACAGAAAAACAAAATGTATCGGCGATCCAGGGATGTCGTACGATGTTGGTATCGCAATGATTATTAGTAATTTATAAAATACATAAAATTTACATTTCCAAGAAATACAAACAAATACGCAGCAAGTACAATAACCTAGAGATGTATAATTTTGCATTTTTAAGACATAATTGTATTTTTAATAAGAGACATATTTTTGTTTTTAAGCCTGTCATTTCTTTCTGAAATATAAAATTTATCCTCAGAGCTTTAATCCTTTCATTCTCAATTTTTTCCTTCGATAAATTTATTTCAAAGGTCTTATGACTCCTATTAAAAAAAAAAAAAAAGTACATACATATATATATATATATATATATTTTTTTTTTTTTTTTTTCGAATTAATATGGCTAACAAAGCAACTCAGAGATGTTTATTTATGTTTACTGATGTCATTAAAAATCATAACTTTTCAATAAATAAAAATATCAAAATTTTGGAAGAAATACATTTTGTAATTAATTAAAATACAAATTATAGACATAAAAAAATAAAATAAATAATCTGGTGTGTCACTCACACGACTTTCTCTTACCATGAAATTTAATACTATAAATACAGGTTGCAGATTAAGAGGTAAGATAACGAGTACTGTTATGTAAACCTGTGTTAAACAATTCAAATTAGGCTTCGGAAGAGTTATATATGATAATTAGTTCTGTGCGAGGGGGGCTACCGCCCCCCTCCCCCCCCCCCCGTTTCATTAATGCATATACATTTATATAGAATTTAATTCGGGATTTTAAAAAATAATTCTGTTAAAATTATTATTTAGAAAAATTATTTTTTATGATAATGCAGACAATTTCCATATTAGAGAAGAAAAAAAAAAGAAGTTGAATTTATTCTCAACATTACATTATTATTATTATTATTATTATTATTTGTTAAAAATGAAAAAACTCTATAACTTTATTTTAAATTATCGCAGATCGATGATTCAAACATTCGTTTTAAAGGTATTGGCGAGCTCTTTTGAAAGATACCCGTCATGAAAATTTACTCCCCTCGATGGTGTCTTCCCCAGGGGGGAGACGAGGCTCCTACATACACAAATTTTTTTTCGCAGTTGACTATCTCTATTACAAAAGATTTATATTCGTTTCATTTGCTTTAGTGCAGTCTATAGATGTTAAATTCTACTTACCTGCAATTTCCCCCATTGACGTAATGCATTTTAATACTTTTGAGTGTCCCTGTACACTAACTATTTGCTTCATCTCAACGAAAATCTTACTGTAGCATCTCTATATGCTACACATTTAGAATGCCGAGTTTGTAATTTCTGCTACTATTTGTTCTTGAGATATGCTGATAACAGACACACTGACCATTCGCTAAAAACATCATTTTCGTATTCAGGGGACCTCAGAACATGTAAATATAACAAAAACTCAAGTTCAGAAATGTGACCCTAAAACAATACTTTTTCGACCCTATGGGTAAGAGAAAGTAAAAATATTTCAAACAGTAAATTTACTTAACCCTTTATATCCCAAATTACCTTATTTTTGGAAAAATAGTTTGATTCTTTTATATTGTATTTGTTTGCTGCATGAGAAACATCTCATATTAAATTTAGCTTAAACTATATCTTAAGTATAGGGAAAGCTTAAACTATAGGGACTTTGAAGTTCCAATGAAATCCTGTAATAAATTTAGCTATATTGAGGGTTTTTTTTTTTTTTTTTTTTTTAAATGGGACTTTAAAGTCCCGTTGGGATACAAAAAATTAAACAATCTGCGGCACTTGCTGCCGTGCTACATACTTTCTGATATTGGAATTAAAACGCACACACACATACACATTTATATATAATTGTAGCTAAGTAATAATATTTAAAAATACATAATATAATATGATATTACTGCTTATCAAAATTAAATTTATACATTTATAGAATAAAAGTAAACCACTTTTAAAACTATAGAAGGATATAATTTCGAACATTAAAAAATATTTTGTAAAAAAATTAAGAAGAAATGCATTAAAACGCTATTAAAAATATGTTGGTTTCACATAAGATGGTCTAGAAATACTGATTTTTCTTTATTTTGAGAATGTGAAGAATAGTGAATCTTTTTAAAATTTTTAATGATAAAATTTTCATCTTGATATTCTCATTTCATTATGTTTATTTGGCTCATCTCAAATTATATTTGAATGTAAATAAACCTTTAATTAATTAAATATATATATATATCTGAAGGCAGATAACTTTGCATTTTATACAGTCTAAGAATAAAGTTATTATAGTTCAGATAATCATGCTTTAGTGTGAAAATTTACTATTGATCCGCTATGATATTTATTTTGCCTTTATAGTAATGTAAATATTGATCGATTGGAAAACTAACATAATACAATGTGGAATTTTCATAATTTACTTAAATTAATAATAACTAGCAAACCCTTGCGAAATTTTCGCAGTTTATTTCTTTTTGTTATTTTCCTATAAAATTTGAACTTATAAGTTTTTTTATCAATTTATCAATTTCACAATTTAATATAAATTTTAATTTATTAGAAGCCAAATTTTTATTAGTTTATTTTTTATTTATTTATTTTTTTATTTATTTTTTTATTTTTTTTTATTTATTTATTTTTTTTTTTTTTTTTTGGGGGGGGGGGGGGTGAATTGTTAATGATAGTTAGTACAAAATCATTCAAAGGAAAATTTCAATGTAAAATTCATGTTTGACGATCCAGTTTTCATACTTCTTCAGGTAGGGCAGCTTTAATATAGACCCCCATGACGACTAAGTTTTTGCCTCAACGTTGGCGATGTCATTTAATTTATTTTTTAATTTATTCATTTTGGCATATTTTTTTGTTTAAAAGAAAAAAAAAAAAAAAAAAAAAAGGATGAAGGGAATAAAAAAAAAAAAAAGAAACGAAAAAAAAAAAAACATGACTATGATTTTTATTGTTGCGTTTTTTAGTCAATTTATGGCATAAAAGTTCATATTTTGTTTATATCTTTAAAGTAATCTTAGGTTTAAAACGACTCTTGCAAAGTTTGTATAGGTGCAAATTTTAAAAGTATATTTCTCTATAAAATTATGTCATCAGACAAATGTCATTTTTTTTTCTATTATTAGATCACTGAACTGAGCCCACGTGCTAAAATATTGCTTATGTATTTCATTTTATTGATTTATTATTATTATTATTATTTAATTCTCTTGGATTTTGTTGCCACTATCGTATCGTTTCTATAAAATATAATCGCAACTAGACCATGTTAGAGAAATATTATATAGGTAATAAAAGCGATGTGAAGAAAATTAAAAGACGAAAGAAAAATGGCGCACAATAATGAATTACACATGGGGGAAAAAACCAATAGATCATTTTCCATAATTAAAAGAAAATAGCTATAAAATATGATGTTTTAATAATATGAAAGGCAAGTTTACGTATTAAAAAGAAATAATTTGTGAACATTCAACAATTATAATAATCTAAAACTACAACTTTTGTCAAAAATGACCGAAAACAGTACAATAAATCAAATAAGGACACAATTACAGAAACAAAAATTTTATTTAAAATAATAATAAAAATTAATAAATAAATAAATAGCTACATTTAGAAATAAATTGTAAAACGTATCGATTGTGAAGATTGAAATGTGTCTAAGTTTTGTTTTTCGCTATAAATGAACTATGGCCATTACCTAAAATATTTAGCAGTAAAACAGAGAACAACTATCTATAAAAGTATTGTTATAAGTACAACCATTTTAATGTACTTATAACAATTTAAATGCATAAAAAAATAATATTATTAAATTAACATTACACGATTAGAATTCAGTAATAGCCTCTATTCACGCGAGTTTCATAGAAAAAACATGGAAAACTCTTTACTGCTAAAGCGACATGGATTCACATATGGTATTTCATATAAATCAATTTTGAGAGTTGAATATCTCTACCACTGGTGAGACAAGTGTAATTATGGGAAAAAAAAAAAAAATCCGTAAATTCACTAGATTCAATGAAATAAAACTAGATTCAACTAAATGAGTGAATCCTCAAATCATATATTAATTTCTTTATATTTCAAATACAATAAAATCGTTAAATGGCCGCCAAACAAATACCACTCTAAGATCAATGTATTAAAAAATTGTGTAACTATCAAAAAGAAATATAGTATAGTTATGAGGTATTATTACATGTAGAGGATTCGGAGGTTACAATATACCCCAAATGCCAAATTTAATTATGCTTCTTGAATTATTTTAATTGCACATACATTTATTAAATTTTTAAATTTTATAAAACTGCAACATCTAATTTTTATTTTTTATTTATTATTTGTTTAATAATGTTTATTTTATTTTATTTTTTAAATATAATTCAATTATAATTCAATTTAAATTATTAAAGCTTTCTACTGGAATAAATCAGGTAAGGTATGTATTAATTTCTCCCTCTTTTATTTTGAAACTCCAGTTAAAAAATAAAGAAAAAAAAATATTTGGGGAAATAGTTATGATTTTTCACAAAATATTATTATTATTTTTATTATTTTAACTATTCGTAAATATTAGAGCAGAAATACACCGACTAATTCAAATAAATAAGCGATTTTAAGTATGTTGGAAAATGTTTAAAAATAAATAAATAAATGATATCGGATTATGAATATCAAAGTTAGTTCAATTTGTCCGAAACATTTAAATATAAGTTTATCAGTTATTCAGAAAATGGAGTAAAATTATAAAAGAAAAGAAAAAAAAAATTTTATTGAAAAATAATATAAAACTATAGCAAAAATATCTTACCTCTTTACTTTGAAATTCAATAGCTGTTAGCATAACATAATCAGAGTACCAGCGCACCACATCTTATGAATGAAATCTGACTGCTGAATCTCAATCTGACCACAATCCCGCCAAAAAATCTGCACGTCAGCTTATTTTTTCGCGCTATTTATTTTAAAGCAGATGCTTCAAGTACAGCGATTAAAAAAAAGAAAGAAAAAATTCGTTCATTAAGTGTGAATATTGATAAGGTTTTACTGTGATATGGAGCTCACACCTACATGGAAAGTTTTTCGCAGATGTAGCACATGAGTAATCGGAAATTAAATTTTTTACATTTTCTTTTTTCTAATCAGAGCAGAAATTAAATTGAATATTGATTGTGATTTGTTTTATCAAAAAACCGAGAACCCAAATAAATTAATTTAATTGCATATTGAAGTAATTCGAAAATATAATAGTATAAAACAATCAATCTCAATACATTACTGCCTCTTAATATTCATTGAAAATAAATTAATTGAAAAAATCAAGATATAAAAAGCTGATATAAATAATAACCACTTGACTTCCATTACCTATTATTATAAATATTATAGAAATTTTTTAAAGATATTTGGTCAGAGGTCATAAAATTGATCTAAAAACTTAGATACCCCATAATTTTCCTGTAAAAATAAACAGATGCATACAAACCAAAGCTTACATATCGCGATAAAAAAAAAAAAAAAAAAAAAAAAAAAAAGAGGGGAGCCATTTTTAAAGAATCCGTTTCTGATATTTTTAACTGACCTTCACCTACCTAATCAGGATGACTGTCAAATTTTCTGTAATAACCCGACAATACATAAAAAAGTATATCTTAAAAATGATTTTAGAAGCAACTTTCAAGAAAGTAACTGGAACAGATTTTGAGAAACTATAACTTTCATCAAATCTTAGAAAACACAATTTTTGACTGGAAAACAACAATTACGCATGAAAGGAAATCGAAAACGGAGTTAATATGACGACTTTGAAAGAAATCCATACAGCCGTTGTTAAAGAAACGCAGTAGCCAGACATCATCTTCAGCTGCTCATACATGATGCCTATCAAATTTCCTGAACAAACCAACTAAAGCATCCGAAAGAACACCTAACAGGGTGCTTATATAGCAACTTTGAAGAAAATCGTTAGAGGCGTTTTTGAGATTCAGACTCGCAGCCCCTCTTCCGGTTTTTATATTTTCACGAAAATTTGGAAATTTCATATGTAGTGTAGGCCCTCCAGTGAGCTCCAGTAATTGACATCAATCCCGAAATAATTAATAAATAAGAAAAATAATAAAGTCATATTTTACATATAAGAATTTTAACATTTTATGTCAAACACTGAGCATAGGGTGCTAATAACTGGTAAAATGAATAACTAGCACTGGAACATAGGGTGACAATTACTGGTTAAATTAAAAACTGACAGTGTCAATTACTGGAACATTGAGTGGGTGTCAAACAAAAATTCATAAAAAAAAAAAATAATTGTTACCAAGTGTATATTTTTTAACATATATGTGGTTCTGAAATTCTTTCATGCCATTTGTAGTAACTTAAGATTTCTAAAAATATTTTCTGATGACTAGAACATTAAAAACATAGAGATTGCTCTAAAAGTGTCAATCACTGGTGCACTTACCCTACACCAGACCTGTCATTAGTCTGAAGTTTAGTCGTTCTATAGTTATTAGTTTCGGATGTATGATAGTCAGAAGATTTCCCCAACACACATATAAACAGAACATCTAAGAGGATGTTTATATAGCAACGCTGAAGAAAATCGTTAGAGCCGTTTTTGAGATCACAGTCTCTCTATACATTATTTTTATATTTTCACCAAAATTTCAAAAATTAATATATTTACCAGATCTGTCTCAAATTCTGAAATTTACACATTCTGTGTTTATTAGTTTCGGTTATATGATAGTCAAAAGTCCCCTCCCCCCCCTCTTTTATACATATATACACACGTACACACTGACAATTTACCAAAATAAAAAGAAAGCAATATTTAGGAGATTCAGGAAACTTTAACACGTTCACGTCGGCGTGACCCACCGGTGGGTCACAGCAAAAGTATCCGAGCACTAGCAATAATCCCTGTCCAAAAAAAATACACTTAACACTGCTTTGTTAAATAAATCCTTGTCGAGTCATGTTCTCAGTGAGTCTAACAACATGATTCGACTTGGATTTATAGAACAAAGCAGTTTTAAGTATACTTTTTTGACATCGGAATTATTGGCTAGTGCTCGGATACTTTTGAGAAGAATGCGTCGGCGTAAACGTGTTAAAACATATAAATCAGGTAAAATGACGATGTTGAATTTTTTTATCGGGTGCAATACTCTCTTTACCTGCAGTAGTTGAGTAATGAAAGTAATGAAAATTATGAAATAAAAATAATACACATTGAATGGAAAAAATAGAAAAATACAAAGCGCAAATTCAGCTAGAAACTATATGAAAAATACATGCTTGATAATATAACAGAAGTATGAAGGCCATATGAATTCTCAGTTTCAAATTATATAAAAAAAAGTGATTGAATTTCCCGTAACCAACAAGAAAAGCCAATCACTACCTCATTTTTATGCACATTTCAACTTACCTGCAATATTTCGTCTATTGGCCCTATTTATTGTGGCCACAACGTGGCAAACATAGAGTTAGCCTTGTCCTAAAAGCATTCAGAAGGCCACCTATAGATATGCCAATCTTGGCCCATCAGTCTTTTTACTGTCGAACCCCATCACTGCTGGCAGCCATAAACGGGCCACTACTTTACCTACAAGTGGCAACCTACAACTGTTGGCAAGTGCAGGCTGCCAACAGTAGGCCACCACTAGCCCATCAGTATAGGTTTTGCTGGGTTCCCTATGAGTATTAGTGACCGCGAGGTTCTACTCTCGAACCTTACAGACAGGAAGTGTTGGTTTCGATTCCTGGTCGCGCTCGTCGACTTAGGTTTTCGGAGTTTTCCGTGATTTTCTTTGAAACTCGCATAAATAAGGGTTAGGCATTCTTAGAATGATTTCCACGGAGGACACACCATCCAGACCTAGGACCCTCGTGTAGTTAGTTTGTTTTAATCCTAACACCAACATTCAATGAATATTACGAAATCAAAACTGAATCTGGGCATTTTGTCCTATTCGTAATAATCTCACTGAGACAGAACGTTTTATGACGGTGTTACATTTAAACGTTTTGTATAGAACTGAAATTGTACGTTTTATGGAAGGTACAATGCACACTTTTTTTCAACGTTCTAAATAATACAATTTTTGAACGTCTAATGGAACGTTCTTTTGACACGAAACACGTTTGAACTATTGTAACCGTTATTAGACGTACAAAGAACGTTCCGGTGCTACTTGGGAAGCTTTAACCTGTTCCGGACAAGTGAACGATAACATGGTATGTGTATTAACACTTTTGTAACCGTATTTATTGATTTATTTACTTTATTGTAAGTTCTGCTTGTGGGCATTATTCTCTCAAGCAACTTTATTTCAGAAAAAGATTTTTCAGAATATATATCAATTTTCATATTACAAATGAATATGCATTATAATTATACTCTTTCTAATTAAAACACATGTATCCATAGTAATTAACTTGTAAAAATATGAATATCGGTATAATTCTTATGAAATATAACATGCAATTTGTAAATGAGACACAGACACTTACTAGCGTAGTTATAAATTTCCAAAGGACGTGAATTCTCGTTCGTGGTCGAAAAAGTGTTATGCCACTGGTCCGAAAAGAGTTAATATTTAACAAATGTCTTTCTTAAACATATATAAATTGTAAAAATACAAAAGTTTTAAATGTTAAAATGTGTGCGACATCAATTTACGATAATGGTAAGAAACTCACCTAATATGCGGAAAATTGTCACGAGTTGCTGGTTCTCCCATACGAAAAAATCCTCGTGTGCAAAGGGTTAATAAATGAAATAGTCTTTGATCATATAGCTTATAGTGAGATTCAAAATGCATATAAATCTATTTTGATCTTTAACATGATTTTATTGTGCTAAAAAGAATATCATTTCGCAATTTCAGTGGAGCGCACTCTTTTGATAGAAGCTATCATACAGATTATATTTCTAAAATGTTATTAACACTTTCGTGACCGCTGACATAGATTCACGTCATTTCAAAATATGTAACTCCGCCAGTGGGTGTTTTTTTTTTTTTTTTTTTTTTTTGTATGTTGTTTATTTATTAAGTATATTCCCAATATTCATATTTTTCCAATGATTTTTCAACCTACGGATAGAAATACTTTGATTAGAAAGAATAAAATTATAATGTATATCTCTTTGATATATAATAAAGTGTTAATAAATTATTTCATTTATCAACTGTTTAAACCCTTGGATTCTAAAAATTTACCTACCTCAGAAACCCAGGTAAACGGCCGAGATTCCAATCCCATAATTGCCAACCAAACCTGAAAGGTTATAAGTTCCCACCTCTTTTTGTACAACACTTAATTTTTAGAGTAATTCTCTTGAAATTTATTCACGATAAATGAATGATTGACTGGTCATATTTCACTAGAGCTTGTAAAAAAGCGTTTTAGATATATTTATCTTGTAATGCTTGTTTTTGTCTACAAAAAAGAATATAATCTGCTTTTGAAATCTCGTATGTGTAAGAATTTAAATTTTTAAATATATATATCTAATGTTATAGAATAGTTATTATAATCTCTATAATAATGAGAGTTAAAAAAAAGATTATATTTTGTGTAATCTAGAAAAGAAATTTGCAACAACTTTAATTTATATTTTTTTTTTCTAAAATTTATTTCTAAAACTTTTAATTTAAAATTATTAATATATATATATATATATATATATATATATATATTGAGTCTTTGCTTTAAAAGTAATGTATGCTTAGTTATGTATTTTTTTTGGTACATTTATCTTTTTTTAACTTTCATTTTTAATTGATTGTTTTTTTTTTTTTATTTATTTAGTACTTTGGAAAATATTATATATCTGCTCTTACGACCATAATATGTCATTAAAAGTAATAAAATTCAATTCAATATTAAAACTTAAATAGTAGAATGACCTGAATAAATTTCTTAGAAAAAAAATACATTAGAACTAAAAATTATTCTACAAACAAAATTTAATCGTTTGCATTCGAAGCCTTTTTCGCATGGGTATACCATTAACTCGAAGCTATTTTCTAGGTATTTGGTGATCCGCATATAAACCTTCATAATTTTTCCGGTACAAATGGAATAATTTTTAGTACTAGAAAATGCTTCTTAACCCTTTGCGGCGCAAGACAATTCAGATCTTTTAAATTATACTGCCTCCGGAATTCATGAACTAAATTAAACTAAAAGAAATTTTAAATTTTAAGTTTAAAAAAACCGGCCTTTTCTGATATGTTATACACGTAAATTTTTGTTAAAAATTTTCCGGGATGAATTTTTGCAGCTGGATCTTAAATTTTGCGTCCTCGCAGCGAGGACAGCGCGCGTTAAGGGGTTAAAAGGGCATGGTTTGAGAACAGAATTAGAATTGTGTAAGAGATCTATTCAAAAATATAGAAGTACAGCAGGGATCGTAGTTTCCGCTTTTTAGCTAGTCTAGCTAAATCTAATCTAGCTTAATATAAGATCTGACTGTCCTTATATTATGCTGGCCGCGTAATAAAGGGCTAGCATAATGCACCTTTTACGAAGGCTGCGCCTTCTTTTTTGTCAGCGGTCCCTTTTATGTCGACCACTTTGAATTTTCCAAATGTACGGGCCTGAAGTGAGATGGAAAATTAATCTTTTGCATTCAAATCTTCTTTTAGTAAGCGTAATGAGCTCATAGATGCCAAAATTTTAATTTATTCCGGAGTATTTTTAGCCCCGTATTTATTCCATACCACTTATTTTTTAAAAGCAATTTTTTTCTTATTTTATCGAAATTATACATTGGAGAAAATTTTTCAATAAATAAAGTAGTGCGATATAAAGGAGGGGCTAAAAATACTCCGGAATAAATTAAAATGTCGGCATCTATGTGAGCTACCCGACAATAGTTTTAATTAAAAATGCAAAATATGAAACATCAGAATTTTAAATATAAGCATTTTTTTCTATATTTGATGCATATTTACATGTTACAAGCATTATATATGAATATTGTGATTTAAAATTTTCCATCGTGTGATATTTTGCAAAGCATTCTTGGCCATTTACCAATGACCAATTCAAGAAACGCCCAAAGGCACTTAATAAAGAGTGTGGATGGTGTCTCTTTATTAACGAAGTATGCACCTTTTATAGCACTTTTAGTTGTAGAAAATTATTGGTGGATATAAGATATATAGCAAACTTGCGAACATCCTAATTAATATTCCGTAGTGTTTATAGTCCCTCCCTTTTTTTCACACCAGAAAATTTTTAGAATAATAGTCTCCAAATTTAATTATGATTAAATAAGAAGAAATGTAATCTAAAAATATACTGGTGGAAAAAAGAAGGTGGGGCTAACAATACTACGGAATATTAATTAGTATATTGGCAAGTATGTATATAGTAACTGAATTGGTCATGGCGCCTCTCGATCGCCGTTCGAGTTGAAGTAATGAATCGAATGTCGCCTGAGAGGCGGCGTTTTAGTGAAAACGGTTAATTTTGTATCTGAGTCGTAATTTTTACTAAAACCTTTTCACCCCAGATTAACACTTTGATTATGTTAGACTAATTCTCATTAAAAAAAATATTCTAGGCAGTCTACTGTAAAACGTTTTTTCCTCTCTGAATAGAAATAAGACTGGGATCTTAACAACAAAAATAATCACAATCGGTGCTTTTATCAAAACATTATTATTTTTTAGCAAAAATTGTGTAGTTATATCAAAATAAAATCATACATGTGCAGAGCTGCCAACCTAATCCGACAAATTGTTAGTACCGCCCCTTTTTCTACACCATTTAATTTTTAAAGTAATTTTCTTCAAATATATTTGCGATGAATTAAGAAGAAAAAACTCTAAGAAATGACTGGTGTAGAAAAAGGGGCAGTACTAACAATTTGCCGGATTATGTTGGCAGCTCTGCATGTGTAAAATCTAATTTTTTCTATCTTACAGCTTGTTGTGATTTTTCTGATGTGTACAACTTTATTTAAAGATGAATGTCCGTTTATCTACTTAAATGAAATCTACTCGTCAAAAAATATGTTTTGTTTAGAATAATATTTTAACCCTTCCATTCCCCGTGATGCCAATTAGAATCATAACATTTCAGATTTCCTTTCTTACCATCTAACACTCCCGCTGATTCAAAATGAACAATAATAAAATTTATATACAATTTCCCACCGAAATATACATATTTTATATAATTTCATTATCCTTGTTGATAAATGAAAGTATTTTACTCTATTCTGATAATAATATCGGAATCAGTTTCCTGTTTTAAGCAATTTAAGTAAATTAACTGTTTGAAATATTTTTTATTTTATTTTTTAATGTTTATATCTTGTATTTTAATTTATTACAATATGTGTTTCTTCCAAAATTTTAATATATTTATTTATTGAAAAGTTATGATTTTAAATGGCAGCAGTGGTTATATCAAACATAAATAAACACTTCACAGTTGCTTAGTCAGCTATATTAACTTATTCTCTGCTATTACTACTATTTAAAAAAAATGTATATGTAATACCTTTGAAATAAATTTATGACTAAATATAAGATTTATTGTTTTATGGATTGAAAAATTGGGAATGAAAGGGTTAATTAAGCCCTTCGTTTTCTTTTTAAAACAATTTCAAGCAAATTTGTATGCAAAGGGATAATTTAATTTAATCTGAAAATAAATAGTATTGCAAACTAATAGATTTGAATATGGAACTCTAAAACCTTAATGAAATAAATGATTGTAACTTATGAAAATGTATTTCGAATTCCTGTGATAGTTTCATATTTTCACTTTTTTGACGATTATAAAAATATATAATTGCATTTAATCCAGTTTTTTTTTTTTTGTTTTTTATTATTATTATTACGAATTAATACCAAAAATTTTGTATTGCAATGTAAAGATTTAATCTCTTTCTGAAGTGTCGTACATGTTCCGTTGTTCATTTAGTTGTAAAGATCAAGACATGGAGAGGCTCGTTAATGTCTCTCTGAGTAAGAATTTTAACACTGCGGCGCCAGATGACATAGATTCACGTCGTTTGAGAATCTGTAACTGCGCCAGTGGGCATTTCTTTCGTGATTTGTGTTATTTATTTCTTAAGAATGTACCCAATATTAATATTTTTACAATTAAATATACTACAGATACAAATACTCTGATTCGAAAGAGTATAAATATAATGTATATTCGTTGGTAATATAAATGTAAATACAGAAAATGTTGTTCTGAAATATTGTATCTTGGGAGAATAAAGCTCACAGGCTGACGTTACTGTCAAAAAGACAAAAGCGTGCGGTCGCGAAAGTGTTAACATAAGACTCCTATATGATAAGAGCTGGCGCAGTGTCCACCATTTTCTAGTCCGTCTGGGAAAGTGTAAGTAAAAGCTAGGTTAGCTGATTCGTGTTGTTATCGCCTTTAAACGTCTATACAGATCAAGTGAGCTAGAACTTCTTCTCATGAAACAAACAAGTTGGCAATTTTAAGAATATCGCCAACATTCTCAAAACTGCAACCCTTCACGTTAAAAGAAATGTAATTTTAAAGTTAATTTTAAAAGAATTTAAAAACAATAACTTAAAAAAAAATATACATTCATCTTAAATTTTTCAAACATCTTTGAAAATAAAATTAAATAAGTTGAAAATAAAGGAAATTTTACGCTAAAAAATTGTGCTCCTGCTCTGGGTATCCACCAGTTACATCTGCAGTTTATAATCCACCCTTTCCTTATTTCTGGATTAGAAGAAAATGTTAGCAGGCGGTACCCTTTTCTGGAGTTATTCGGGCAATTTTTTTCCGAAAAACCACCAATAATAAATCGCCCGCCGATCTTGTGGGATAGAAAATAGCGGATGCGTCAGCCTATCAGTGTAGGAGTTCTGTGTTAACACTTTCGCGACCGCTGACGTAGATTCACGTCATTGGGAAATCTGTAAACACACTAGTGGGCGTTTCTTTTGCAATTTGTGTATTACTGTATTTCTTAAAAATATTCCCAATATTAATATTTGTACAATCATTATAGTGTGATTACAAATACTTTGATTAGAAAGAGTATAATTATAATGTATATTCATTTCTAATATAATTATGAATATAGAAAACCTTGTTCTGAAATAACGTAACTTAAAAGACTAATGCCCACAGGCGGGACTTACCATAGTTGCCAACTTTTATAATTTATTCCGGAGCATTGTTAGCCCCGCCCTTTTCTCACACCGGAAATTTTAAACATACTTGCCAACCATCTCATTATGAACCGTACAATTTTTAGTACCCGCCTTTTTTTTCACACCAATAATTTTTTAGAGTAATTTCAGTCTTATTTAATCGTAACAACATTTGGAGAGAATAACTCTAAAAATATACTGGTGTGAGAAAAGGGGCGTTTTTTCAGGGGGCGTTAACAATTGTACGGTTATTAATGAGATGGTTGGCAAGTATGTTTAAAGAATGATTTTTCTCTCATTTAACCGTTGTCACATATTAAAGAAAAAATATTCTATAAAATGTCTAGTGCGAAAAGGAGGCGTGGCTAAAATTGCTCCGGAATAAATTATAAAAGTTGGCAACTCTGGACTTACTGTCAGAGAGACTAAAACATGCGGTCGCGAAAGTGTTAAGCTAGATCTTCGCTTTTCTATCTTTTTGTCGAGAGGTTACATTTTTAATTTTATAAAAGATGATGTGCCTATAAGAGTTTGTTTAAAATCACACTTTACTTAAAAAAGGAATTTTATTTTCATGTTAAACACATTATGTGCAGCTAGCGCATACATAAACGACTAAGGTAATTATCAAATCAAATGCTGGGGATAAAATATAACTGATCTAATGAAAAATACGTAAAGTTATTTTTTTAAATAATGTAAGGTTTTAAATAAACGCCAAAAGGCAATGTTTACTCTTAAAAATAACAAAATACTCCGACAAAATGCAGATTTGCCTGTGTTTCTGTTTTATTTCTAAGCATTTATAGCATTCGTGATTTTTCGCATTTTCAAACCTGGTGACATTTAAAATTTATTCCAGAGTACTGTTAACCCCGCCATTTTCCTGCACCAGTATATTTTAAAAGCAATTGTCTTTATGTTTCGTCGTAATTACTTATTCTAGATTTTTTTTTTTTTTTTTTTTTTAATTAACACTGGTTTTTAAAAATGGTGGGGCAAACAAAACTACGGAATGAATTATAAATATTACAAGGTGTACACTATATTATTTGAGTAACTTTCTTCCTATTTGATGGCAATACATAATGGGTAAAATTAAACCACTTAAATATTGGAGGGAAAAAAGGCGGTATTTAAAAAAATGCGGAATTATTTAAGAATGTTGGCAACACTATATATATATCATACTTGCCAACCATCTCATTACTAATCGTAACATTGTTACGACTCTTTAAAAGCCGCCCTTTTTTTCACACCAGTTTAATTTTAGAGTAAATTTCTGGAAATGTAGTTACGATTAAATAAGAATAAAATTAATCTGAAAAAAGGCTGGTGCGAAAAAAAATGGGGGGGGGGGGGCACTGAAAGTGTCATTCTTAATTACGGATGTTTCTGTTTGCAATACTTTTTTCTAACAATATTTACTATCATGTTTAATCACAAAAAAAAAAAAAAAAAAAAAAACAGTAAATTATGTGCAGTTATACTAGTAGCTAAAACTATTATGTGTATGATGTAGAATTTTAAATTTCCTGAAAGTGAATTTGTCATATTTGCCAACATTTTAATTTATTCCGGAGTATTTTTAACCCCGCCTTTATTTCGCATCACATAATTTTTAGTATAATTTTCTCCAATATATAACCACGATAAAATAAGAAAATTACTCTTTAAGAAAAAAGTGGTATGAAATAAATTTGGGGCTAAATATATTCGGAATATATTAAAATATTAGCAGCTATACATTTTTTTTTTTTTTTTTTTTTTAAGCCTACATCTCACAAATGAAATACTTAAGAAAAAATGTCAGCGTGTTAATGAAACTTTTATATATCTGTGATCAGTGACGTGGTACTCTCATATACATTTATTATATTTAATTCAGAAAAGACATATAACAATATATCGTAGATACAACTCATTTCAAGCATTATTTTTTACACAATTTTACAGAACATTTTACAGAACCAAGCATTATATTTTTGGTTGAATTTTTAACAGGTCTAGAGGTCGGTGAGGTCACTATTTGTCATACAACTATTTTTATAAAGCAGTATTTGTATTATTCAATCGAAGACATACAGCAGTTGTCTTCAATTGAATAACAGTTTTGCCAGTATAGTTGCCAACTTAGCGCCTTTAGGCTACCGGAAAAATTTTAATAAAATTTTGTACTTGACTTTATCAGTGAAAACCGTTACAGTTTATTGATTAAATAAAATAATTATTTCTACTAAATTTTTCCTGTAGCCAAAAGGTGCTAAGTTGGAAAATATGGTTGCCAGATTTTGCGACTTTTTTATTCAATAGTCCCCAATAATTCTAAGAAGTGAAATTTGATATTCATAATAGACGATCAAGCTTTGAAGTGATTATGCAACCGTTACATTTAAAATATTGTGGTTGCTGTTGAATCAAAAAGTCCCAAAATCTGGCAACACTGATGAATAATACAATTATTGCTTTATAAAAATAGTAGTGAAAAAGTAAAGTGACTGCTCCAACACCTACTAGTCCCTTCTTTGCCTTCGCTACAAAAATTTCACTGGAATATATGTGGAAAAGTATGTTTTTTTTTTTTTTTTTTTTTTTTTACTCTAAAGTTTCAAGAGAATTTTTGAATTATATTTTTATATATTCGAGAAAAATTATAGATTCGAAATTGTGCCTTCACCAAACTTCCCACCACCCAAATTTTTTAAAGAACTCCCCCACCAGAATTATCTTAAAATAAATTTCTTCTTAACAGTACAGCGTACATTTCAGATTAAATTTATTGTTATATAATAGTGGTGTGAGAGTCCTTGAAAAATTTTGGGCCGTGGGAACCGTGCTTCACTTATGTCAGTGACTATATATTTGGCAAAAAGAAAAAAAAATGGTTTTATTTTAATCTTCTTTTGGCCTGGGCGACTTTTTTGATACATGTTTCTGAATTGGTATTGCAAATTACATATACTCTCAAAGTACTACTACTAATAATAAAATAATTAATTAATTAAATTTCTCAATAACAGTTACCAGTCAACGGCGCGAATTTACTCAGATATACTCAAACGTGAAACTCAAGTCTACGAAGTGGTCCGAGTGAAGCCAAATGTCGAAATTTGCGAGAGGAAAAAGCAACAAGAGTGTTTATAGAAAATTTCAGATATGATGTCACTTGGGAAAACCGGGGAAGATTGTAAATATGACTACCCTATTCAATGAAAAAAAAGAAGGATAAAAATGATTAAAAAAAAAAATACATTCCATGATTGCCGTTGTTCCAGAGTGACGTTTTACGAGAAAATTTATCAAAGAAAAATGAAAAAAAATGTCAGTTTATTTTATAGTTTTTAAGACAGGTTTTTATTAAATATTAGTTGTAATAACTTTATATGAAAATTTTTAATTTATTAATGTTGAATGAGATAGAAATTCATTACAAATTACTGACGATAAATCTGATTTAAAATTATAAATGTCGGTAGCTACATAACGATTTCTGTGTGAAAATGGAGGTAGCAAAAGAAAATAATTAAATAAATAAATTTTATCCATGGGCCGATAATTAAAAGTGATTATTAAAAACACAGACATTTTTTTCCCTTATAACCTCCCCCACTTTTTTTTTTTTTTTTTTTTTTTTTTATAAACACGGAGAGTTTAAAAGTATTACAGCAAATTTTATATAATGGCGCAAAAGAAAATCAAATTAAAAATTGTAAAATTATTATTAGCAAATTCAGAATTATGATCAATTTATAAACTTTCTGTAAAGTGTAATAACTAGAAATAAATAACTTGTTTTTGTCGTCATGACTTGGAATGGGAATAAAATTCGTTAGAATCTTCAACTTCAGTAGCAGCTTCTCTTCAACTTTAGAATCTTCAACTTCAGCACTAATTTGAAAATTACATCATCACCTTATTTAACTGTATATATTTATTGCTTAATGTAAATTACTGAAAAAATATAATGCAAGTTACTTCATTTGTAAAGGCCACAAACATTTCCTGTAATAAAATTAGTCTTTGCATTTTATTAAACAATGAGTAAAATATTTTCTCTGTTTTTACGTTATTTTTTATTAACTATTGAAACATAAATGAATAAATTCATTACAAGTGCTGTATATTTGAAAAAAATATTTTATTTTAAAAAACTTATTAAAAAAAACTTTTTATAAGAGATCCTGAATAAAAAAAATATTTTGTTCAATCCATATATAAGACACACAGTTATTAACCCTTAACACTCGGCATGTTTTCCTATTTTGAACAGTAAGACACGCCTTTTGGCGTTCCTTTAAAACGTCACATGTATAGTTTCCAACTTACTGCCTTTTGGCTACCGAAAAATTGAAATAATTTGCTTTATTTTACTTCATCATTAAATAAAATAAATCTTTCTATTAAAATTTTCCGATAGCCGAAAGGTAGCCTATAGTTACACGTTTTAGAAAAAAATAAATTTTGATTTGCAGAGGAACACCTTAAGGCGAGGCTCGACTTTTTAATGTCCCTTCAGAAGGGGGACATACGAGTGATAAGGGTTAAATTGGCTATTATTTATAGTTTAGAATACACACACACACACACACACACACACACACATACATATATATATATATATATATATATATATATATATGTATATAAGAATTTTTATAACTCTTTAAATATTTCTTGTTTTTAATCAGAGTTACCAACATTTCTAATGTATTCTGAAGCATTTCAAGAACACCCCACTTTTTTTCCATCTGTTTATTTATTTATTTTAGATTTTTTTCGCTTTTAGTCGTAATACATAGTTGCTAAGTTATTTTTTTTTTCTACAGAACTTTTAGCTCTGCCTTTATTTCACACCATATAATTTATAGAATATTTTTACATAATATATAGCTACAATAAAACAAATAAAAGATTCTATTATAATGAAAATAGTGTCAAAACAAAACGGGGCTAAAAATACTCAGGAATAAATTAAGGAACTCTGTTAATTCATGTTATGTTATTCTATGTTATTCATGTTATATTAATGTCTGTTAATTCATGCTCTGTAATACATGTTAATTCATGTTTTAGAATTCTCTACAAGAAAGGGGTGTGAAAATAAAGGCCGATATCAACAATTATACGTACAGTCGAAGAAAAAAAACGCAACACTCGACATAATTTCGCTTCTAATCGATGCAATAATGTGTAATATGTATCATTTGGCAGGAAATTGTGAGCATTTTTAGAAAAAGAAGTGAAATTTTGAATTGGGGGTCGTCTACATATTAAAACGCACACCACGTTTGATTTTTTTCAATGGTAATGCACTACTCTTATTTTATATTTGAATTCCTGGGGTTGCGACAACGCAAAGACATATATTGGTTTCATATTTTATTTTATTTTATTTTTTTATGCAGTTATAAGTGTTCAAAGTTTGAAGGTGCTAATGCAGGGATGGAACACTGGGGAAGAAATCATACCGATAATTGTTTAAGAAGTTTATCTACCTATAATATCGTTGATTTAAGAAGTAGAAAATTTTGTTTCAGTGGTAGTGGCAGGAATTCTGCGTCAGTGTACCATGCCTGCTAATGTTAAATTCATATCGCAAACTTTTATTAATATCTTCTAAAAAAATAACTTGATATATATATATATATATATATATATATATTTACAAGTAGATACAGTTAGAAAACTCAAACATAATCTATGATCACCTTTGATTCAGAAAAATATTTTTAATCATAAAAAAATATTAATAAATTGATATAAAAATATGAATTATGACCTATATTAATTTTTACATAAAATAAATCGTAATGCTGAAAAATATAGGCGTATAATTTAGCATCACTTTCCAGTTATTAGTTTTTGAGATATAAATAAATAACTGTTTTGGAGAGGTTTAGCGGGCCCCCTCTTATAAAGTTTTGCATGAGATAACGAAGAAAAGCAACAAAAGAAATAAAACAAAATATTTTTAATTTTTTATTGCTGGTTAAACTGTATACAACAAGAACGAAAACGAAAAAAAAATTAAACAAAAATGATGATTTTGAGACATTAGTGCCAACAAATGATAATTCTTGTTTTCTACAGAAAACAAGCCCCGCCTTTCAGTGGAAATAAAAGTTACTTGTAAAAATTACTTTGAGTATTCATGTTAAACTCCTCAAATTACGCTGGCAGAAATATACGTAAGTGGAATTTACCTTATTGATTACAGGTGATAAGTTCTTAATCCTTTAAACAAACATTACAATAGAAAATCAACTAAATAGGCAGGGCTTACTGTTTAAAATAGAAAACATGTGGCGTAAAACATGTCATTTAAAAAACTAATTGTGTTTTGAAAACCATCGGAATGCAAGGCAGACTTGTAAAATCCCTTCTTGACTAGCGTCTGAGTTAAAGAGTTAATCATTTAGTTCATATACTACTTTATTTATTTATTTATTTTTTAGGAGGGGGGGGGAGTATTATTATTTTAAGGAATTTTTAGTTTTAAAAAAGTACTTCGATAAATATATTTTAATTAAGAATATAAATATCGTACAGTTTTAATAAACAAAAACTGGTAGTAAGTATGATTAAAAATGTTTAATGTGTATATCATGATACCTTACAGTAATTTATCTGAAAAGATATAGTTTATGCGTGTCTGTTGCATTAAATTATTTTGCTCACAAAGTTTTTATTCATCGTCATACAACACCGTTAATAAATATAAATTTTGTTACACATTTATCTACCTATCTATGTATAGCTGTATTACGGAAGTTCGTTCAGCATGTTTCGCCTACAACATAGAATAAGTATTTCTTTTTTCTTTTTTTCTTTTTTTTTTTATGTGAAAGAAAACTTAAATTTTATTTGTGTTTAGTGTTGTCATAAAAGATACTTTTTCATTGAAAAATATCGCGCATTTTCAAAAGAGCATTTTTTGTCCGATTTGAAGTGAAATACATTTGAAAATATCTAAAACGATTATTCATATATGTATTTATATTATTATCTAATGTAGCATTTAAGTATATATCTAATGATTCGAAATCAGGGATCACCAAGGTGCTGTACTATCATCAGTGTTGCCAGATCTGGCAGATTTTTTATTCAATAGTCACCAATAAATTTTAATTAGAACGTTTGCCTAATCACTCCGAAGATTGATAGACCATTACGTATAGCAAGTCATACACCTGTAAATTAATAGTGATTACTGAATAGAAAATTCGCCAGATATGGCATTACCGACTGTCATATGCTTTCATATCGCTTGTAGTACCATTTAATTGTTTTTTGTTTGTTTGTTTTGTTTCGGTGCGAAACAATAAATTTTTTTCCTATTCGTGAATGCTCTTAAATTTATTTTTATAGATTTACAAATAACCCTCTAAAACGGTTTTTCTATGCCACTATGGAAACTAAAGATAAAGTATACAATCTGTATACTTTTCCGCACTGCCAGGCTCTCGGGAATTCAATTCTGAAGTCAAAATTGGGTATTGCTGTTGAAAGAAAAAAAAAAAAAAAATAGCGCTCTGTTCAATATGTAGATGACGCGTGATTAAAAATTTCACATCATTTTTAAAAAGTCCATTTAATTTCCTGTTGAATCATATCTATTAGATTTTTCTGCGTCAATTAATAACAAAATAAAAGCAGGTGTTGCGTGTTTTTTTTTTTTTTTTTCTCGACTGCATATACGTGCCAAAATTCTAATTAGTATTCTGTAATATATAGTGACCAGATTAAAGTACCTTTATAATTGAAAAGACTTAAAAATCCTTAAAGTCAACCAATATAGATGTAATTTTTTTATTATTCACATGTGAACATAAACAATATAATAATTTTGATAAAAGATTTCCTTACTAGAACTTTCCAAAACTTAGAAAAATACCTTCAAAATAGGGGACTATCCTTTAAAAAAGAGGATATCTAGTCACTTTGCTGTAGTATTTCTAGTACTCGACTCTCTTTTTCAGGGATGGAACACGGGCGCAGAATTCATACCGGAATGTGTTTAAGAAACTTCTCTGCCTATAATATCGTCGATTTAAGAGGTAGAAAAATTTCTTACATTGATAGTGGAATGAATTCTGCGCCCGTGTTCCATCCCTGCTTTTTACACCATTTATTTATTTATTTATTTAATCGCAAATTCATTTGGAGAAAATTACTCTGTGAAATAAGTGGTGTAGTGAAATGGAGTGTACTAAGAATGCTACGAAATATTAAATAGCATGTTGATTAGTATATCTATATAATTAATTAAAAATGTTGGAAGCTCTGCTTTAACGCATGTTTGGTGCAATCTTGGTATATATATATATATATATATATATATATATATATATATATATATATATATATATATACATTTGTTAAAATTATTAAATCCTCAGCAAATCTTGACAAAAAATAACTTTATAAGAAGCATCTATGTTCTTTGACTTTCAATTGTACAAAATATTCTATAATCTTCTTGCTGAAACCCCTGTTATTAAACATATAAATATAAAATAAATAAATAAATAAAATTATGAGATTGTTCGAAAGAAATTTTATCGACAATTTTAATTTTTAAAGTCTTAAATAACAGCTTTATTTTTAGATCAGCTGCTTTGTATAAGTACTTGTGCTGTATACTTTAGATCTCAGGGTTCCCACTCGTCAAATTTTTTGGCACGGGAAACTTCGTAGAGCATTTATTTTTTATTTATTTATTTATTTTTTTTTTTTACGATGGGCCTTCCCTACAAACACACCTTCTTTGCAGGACATTTATATGACACCTTGAGGATGAAATAAACATCTTTAGGATGAAAGGGGTATCTTTAAGGTGAACTGTGGATAAGTGTGTTTGTAGGGTTATTAATCGTGAAAGGTATTATATATAAATATGTATAATTTGAATTGTTTAGTACCGTTGTAACACTCAGCAGACAAAAGATAGATAAAGATACCAACATAAAATAAATTTTAATTGAGATTTATTTCGAATAAAATTATTGTCACGGTGATAATTTAATTTGAGTACCAATGATTAGTAAAAACAAGTTAAAGTACTTACGCAGAAGAAAAATGACACTAACATAACACATAAGCCTAACGATGAGAGAATTTGCAAAATCTATGAATTATTAGTAACAGTCAGCATTTGAGAGAAAAGAAAAAGGATAAAATCACCAAAGAGTTCCGTTCAAAGGGGAAAAAAATGGAATTCATGAATTGAAAATTGGAATTTTAAATGCTGAAAAATAGAAATGTACTCATCAGGAAACTTGCATTTCTATCAGCACATGCGAGATTTCGTAAAACTGTATAGCTAATTCCAGCAATATACAGCTCAAGTCTCAATCTTGCAACAAAACAAAAAATAAAAAAAAATAAAATTGAATTAAATTGAAAAAGGAATTTAAATTAGTATATATATCCTATTAAAAATTTCCGATCCCAAAAAATTTACGAGTGAGAACCTTGAGATCTGGTTTATTTACAAAGCACTGCATAGTTGATAGGAAATTCACTTTGAATACAATTTTTTAATTAGAGCTATGTTCTCTATTCAAAAGTTATTACCCAGAAAAAATTATTACTTTCGACACAAATATCCGTTTTCGATTTTATAATAGGTCATAAAGTTCTAAACATTTTTTTTTTTTTTTTTTTTTTTTTTGTGTTTACTAAAGTGATTTATTAAAAACAAATAATTAAAGATATAATTTTCTATTATTCTAATTATTATTATTATTATTATTATTATTATGTCTGTACTGTTTTGTAAAAAATTATTTGAAATGATAAGTATAAAGGATTTAAGTCCAAAAATGTCGATTTTGAGTTAAGTACATAGTCAGACTCACAAAAAAAATCTCTGTCGATTGGTATAAAGGATTTAAATCCATGTCATTTAGTCTTTGAGAAAATCCATTGGTAAAAAAAGATTCACGTCAGAAATTTATCATTAATCTTTGGTATAAAATACTTAATTCCCTTTTTTCCCTTTATTAAATGAAGGTTGACAATCACTGAATGGTGTAAAGGGTATAAATCAACATAATACCTTTTTCCTAATCGATTCTTCTGATTAGTTTTTAGTTAGTTTAACTTTATTTTCAGTCTCCTGAAAAATCAAGAATATGAAATTAAATCCTTTATACTTATCAGTACAGATATTAGGTATTAAAAATAAAATGCTTTTATTAAAGCATATATATGAGCACTAAAATTTAAATTTGGTATCCAATAATATATATAGTTAAAGTAGCTTATATATGAAATAATCTAAGAGTATAGTCTTAGTAATTAAATATTTAATCAATACTTAATACAGGGCTGAACAATTGGCGCTGAACTCATACCAGTATTCGTTTAAAATATTTTTCTACTTATAGTATATTTTATTTATGAAGAAGAAAATTTTGTTATATTTATTGTGGTATGAATTCTGTGCCAGTTTTCCACCCTTGCTTAATACATTTATTCTCAACTGCTTTATTTTAGAACGATTTTTTTGAATAAATAGAACATGTTTCATACAATATCAATATGAATTTTGTTATTATATATTCAGCGGTTATGAATATATTGAAAGCTTTTGGTAAAATTTTAAATAACGAGCTTCTTTTTCAACATTAATTTTTTTTTTTTTTTAATTATTATAAATTTTGTTATGATTTTTTTTTTTTTCCAGCATATGTAAATGACTCTTTAGAAATAAGCACGTTCTACAAAAACCACAGAAGAGGGAGACATCTATCTAATAAATTGAAGATTATCTAAAAATTATTAATTATTTAATAAAATTAACACACACACACACACACACACACACACACACACACACACACACACACACACATATATATATATATATATATATATATCAAAAAATTAAAAATGCATTATTTATCAATTCTTCAAATCTAGTGTTATTTAAAAAATCTGTACTTCTTAACTCAATCAAATCACTACAGGATGACTTTGTGATCACTTATGTTCACAAATCACCTAATAATTATGCCATTATTTGTAAATCCTACTATCTCTCTATTTTAAACTCTTCAGTCACTAATAGTAATATCTTCAGTTTAACTAATAATAACCTTATTATTAATAACCGAAACATACATAATTACTATAAACTACTTCAACTTCCCTTCAATAACTTTAATTACCCTTATATAGTTCTCATACCCAGGGGCGCACCGACCCGGTGTGCGAAGTGTGCGGCGCACACAGGCGCCAGGTGCAGAAAGGCGCCAGCCGAGGATAGATTATTTGAAAAAAAAATAAAGAATAAATAAATAAATAAATAAATAAAATAAATATATGTATATATATATATATTGATTTATTAAATCTGATTTCATAATGTCGGCCTGAAGACATGCGACGAGTGTGGCTAAATGAGGCGCCTTGAAAATATACTGTCAAAACTTCTGTTCCTCAAATAGTTTAGGAGGTTTTTTGTGAAAGGACACGTTAAAAGTAGAATAACTTTGTAAAGATACGCCTACCTTCAGAAAAATTTTCTTTGACTTTTTAAAATATCAAAGCATTCTATTTAAATTTAAAAGTGCGCCTTAATCTCGTACACCCTCCTCTTCTGCCGGAAAAAAGGCCACTTACGTTAGTAAAAAGACGATATAATTCGATTGCAAAAATCAAAATTTAATAGAACCAGAGTTTTTATTTAGAGTAGTTTTTTCCCCTTTGCATTATCGATGTAACATCTTCTTTGATAAAATCAGACTTTTCTCTGTAAATTTTTCAAGTTCGAAAAAAATTGCGATATTTTCACATTTCACACATTGTGAAAGTCAAATCTGATTTCAGAAAATGTTCTGTGTTGTGCGTGGGAGGTCGTTGTGTCTGCATGTCTATAACATTTTTGTCTGGGTATCACGTGAGAACAGCTGGGCAGAATTCAACGACACTTGGCAGGAATTACCCATCTTAAAATTATATCTATCAGCTTTTGTAAGTCCCCTTCCGTTCCCCTCCAGGGGGGTTGGAGGCAAAAACACGTTTATGCATAGCTTGGCTTCACATTACTTCACAGTGAAGAAACTGCACATGAGGAGTCTAGATTTGAGTAAAAAATAAAAATAAAATAATAGTCATTGTCTACGATTAATTGCTTTCGAGATTATTCTGTCATAATTGCCAGTAGCGTCAGTGGAACAATCTTTTTCTAAATTTAAAATGATCAAAAAATACTTACGCTCCACAACGGTATTAGATAGATTTTTATATTTTGCTATTACATTGGTAGTATAAGATATTTTAGATCAAAGGGAGGTATATTATTCCAGAATTCACAAAAACTCAAGTAAATGAATTACAGTTCACTAAATAATATTATCTATTTAAATGTTCATACAAATCTGATTTCAGAAAATGTTCTGTGTTGTGCGTGGGAGGTCGTTGTGTCTGCATGTCTATAACATTTTTGTCTGGGTATCACGTGAGAACAGCTGGGCAGAATTCAACGACACTTGGCAGGAATTACCCATCTTAAAATTATATCTATCAGCTTTTGTAAGTCCCCTTCCGTTCCCCTCCAGGGGGGTTGGAGGCAAAAACACGTTTATGCATAGCTTGGCTTCACATTACTTCACAGTGAAGAAACTGCACATGAGGAGTCTAGATTTGAGTAAAAAATAAAAATAAAATAATAGTCATTGTCTACGATTAATTGCTTTCGAGATTATTCTGTCATAATTGCCAGTAGCGTCAGTGGAACAATCTTTTTCTAAATTTAAAATGATCAAAAAATACTTACGCTCCACAACGGTATTAGATAGATTTTTATATTTTGCTATTACATTGGTAGTATAAGATATTTTAGATCAAAGGGAGGTATATTATTCCAGAATTCACAAAAACTCAAGTAAATGAATTACAGTTCACTAAATAATATTATCTATTTAAATGTTCATACAATCTCCCTTAAAACAACAATTTTTATTATATATTCTTATTTTATTTACTTATAAATTTATCCATTATTTATATCTGTGCAGCGTCAAACATCGCAGCAAAATAGTTTAAAACAGATTTTTGTATCTTACTACTACATGGAAAAATGCATATAAATTTACATACAAATTACATAAATGTTTAGATGGCGAAAATGGGCAAAATTCCTTTCATTAGATTTTTTTCCCCCTGTTAAGTACTTTTTATCCATATTTACCAAGTAATATTTAATATACGCTCCGCTCCTATTTTATGTATTTATAAATTTATTTGTTCCTTAAAAATATAATGATAATAATAATAAACCTTCTACAATTAACTAAGTCAAACCTTGTCATTATATCGATAGTCATATATTAATTTGATCTGATCTTAAGAGTATTTCGAGAGTTTTCAATAATGAAATTGAGAACAATAGAACTCACTACGTTATTATTATTTTTTAAATTATTATTATGTGTTTTAATTTTATATGCTTATAAATTCCATTTATCTGTGCTAGTACAAAATGTTAAACTCATTTATATGTGCAAACATACTGAAATAGTACGACTAATTAAAAAAAAAAAAAAAAAAAAAAAAAAAAAAAATCATTATAGTATTGCAAATAGATAAACCACTTTCTTAAATGAAAGGTGTTGTTCCAATAAAATCAGATTTACAATTTAAGAGCAAATAAGGAGCAGTTCATTCAATTTTATAGGGGGTGGGGTGGAAGGTGATTGTCTACCTTGGATACAGACTTGGCAATTTAACGATGAATTTGGCAACATGGCGACCAAAATTGACGAGAAGTAATAATTTAGTGCTTCCAAATTTTAGAAGCTCTGTCTTCAATAAGAGCCGAGCTCTGAAATTTTCTGCATTTATCAATTGGTTTCTGGCTCAGAATAACCTCGAAAGTTCGCCAAATCACAATAGAAATTATAAAAACAGAAGAGACACTACCAAAGATATCAGTTGTATAATAACAGGAGACTTGGCGTTGGAATATTAAAACCCGAATATACTATTTTGCATTCTTACACTATTCTATTGCACCATTAAACATTCTTTTTGCACTGATGACGGTACGCTTAAGGCTACCGAAACAGCTGTATGCATCTCAAATATTTTTCTTTGGCGTTTCTGATGTAGTAGTTTATTCGGGTTTTAATATTAGTTGTATTCTTACATCTGTTCTGAACATTCGTTTAGATTTAAATGGTTTATATTTCTTCTTAAATGAGTGAAATTCCACTCTATGGTGTTTTTAACGTTGTTTTATGACATTTTGAGGTATGAGTATGATACTTTACTGGTTTTTTCGAGAATTATCCTTGAATAAAGTGTGTCTTTCGACAAGAAACTGCCTACTTTTTTTTCGACATTTTGGTAACAATATGGATAGAAACGGAAATTTTGGATAAGTATGATATGCGTAATACTCGCAAAAGGTGTAATGAAGTAAGGGAACGTTTAGTTTACTAAGACTGTTTTTTTTGTGCTTAAATATTTACTTAAAAGTTAGACCCACACAATTAGAAACGTTTACACCTACAGCTTTCGTCTAAGTCATCTATTGTAATGCCTCAACGCGGCATTTCTGCACCTATATTAACACTAAATCTCCTTATTTTGGTTTCCTCTATTTGCCTTTACAATTGTACTTCGTATTTTTGCAACTGCTTTTATAAGATTTTGTTTCTCTTTCTGCAAGATGCACTTTTTATTTGTTTCTTTTTAAATTTCATTTTATTTGATGCATTTTTCTTTTTATTAGCCATTCAATAAACTTATTCCTATTAAGGTTCGAGATTCGATTGACTTGCTCAATGATAACTTTTTATAAGATGCTTTTTTTTTTTTTAATAAAAAGTTAATATAGGGCGCCAACTGAAACTCTGCACACAGGCGCCTGACACTGCTGGCGCGCCCCTGCTCATACCTAAGTTTCACAAATCTCCAATTAAATTTCGCACTGTCACTGTTGGGTGTAACACTTATAACAACAATGCTAATAAAGCTCTATTGGATATTCTAAAACAAATTTACAATTGTACTTGCAAAGTTGATAATTTACACTGTCTTAAAAATACCTTTCAATTAATTCAATACATCAAATCGCTCGATTCAATAGACAATATTATTGAAAAAATATTATTATATATACTGCGCCATGAAAAAATTCGTACCATGAAAATTTGCAGAATCATGTAATCACAAACTCTATAGTTCTAGTGTTCATTTCAGTCATAAAGTCAGTTGGGAGAGCATAAATTCTTTATTAGAAATTAAACACACAATAAAAAACTATTTGCAGTATACTTTGAAGAATTCACAATTATAACTTAATTCAGTATATTTCAGGATAACATTGTTTCTCCATAAAGGAGCCAAGATCATAATATTTAAATCATAACTTTCATGTTCAAGAGAAAAAATTATACTTCCTGTTTAAGACAGGCCGAGAAACTAAACTAAAAAAAAGTAACATTCTCAAAGAGAGAAAAAACACCTCTCATTTGGCAAAGAGCCAACTACTAGTCGGGGGGGCTGGCGAAACGAAACCAAAAGCTACGTTCAAACATGCTCCGCCCCCATGAACGAAGGTTCATAAAAATATTCTACAAGTACAATAACAACATTAGTGTTGTTACAGGTTTTCATTTTCTTGGTCTTCAACTGCAAATAGATAAGAAAAAAAAGAGATTAATATACATATGAAACATTGTAACTAGATGATTAACATAAATGGATTAAAAACAGGAACATAAATAAATAAAAATAAAAATAAAATAAAAATAAAATAAAATAAAATAAAAATAAAATAAAAATTTCAAAGTTCAAAATGGTAGAGGTGATAGTTTGGCGATCGGACGCTTCAACTCTCCATAAATAGTTTTCAGTAGAACAACACGAATCTTGCCATCTGCTCCAGGAAATAATTTGATTATGCGTCCTAGTTTCCACTTCAAAGGGGGCTGATTATCATCTTTTATTAAAACCAAATCGTCTTTCTTGAAATTTGGTTTATTTATTAACCATTTTGATCGCCTTTGCAAGTCTGATAGGTAATCTGAAGACCATCTGTTCCAGAAACTTTGAAAAATTTTTTGTAGAAGTTTCCATCTTTCTAGCGGGGTTAGGTTAACTGAAGAATAGTCAGGTTCTGGTATTGAAGTCAAGGCAGTGCCTATGATAAAATGTCCTGGAGTTAGAGCATTTAAGTCACTTGGATCATTTGAGAGCGCAACAAGAGGTCTGGAGTTCAAGCACGATTCAATTTGAGTAATTAAAGTAAGGAACTGTTCATAAGTTAATATTTGTTCGCCAATAGTTCTTTTTAAATGACCCTTCATCTGTTTTATTCCAGCCTCCCAAAGTCCTCCAAAATGGGGGGCCGATGGGGGATTGAAATTCCATTTGATTGTTTCTTCGGACAAATATCTGTGGATCTTTTCGTCAGAAGAGATCAAGGACATCATTTTTTTCATTTCGTTGTCGGCACCTACAAAGTTCGTTCCTCTGTCTGAAAACAATTCTTCAGGTTTTCCTCGTCGAGCAACAAACCTCTTCAAGGATGCGAGGAATGTTTCAGAGGTGAGATCACTGAGTATTTCCAAATGAATTGCTTTTGTGGAAAAACAGATATATAAACAAATATAACTTTTATAAGATCTAACACCTCGGCCCTTACGAGGTTTGATGAGAAAGGGGCCTGCAAGATCAACCCCGACTTTCGAAAACACTCGCGATGGCACTACACGAGCAGCTGGAAGATCACCCATCAGTTGAGAGGCTAAGTTCGATGTGGTTCTAAAACACTTCATACAGTTCCGCAGATTCCTTTTCACGGCGTCTCTTGCATTAATTATCCAATATTGTTGTCGCAGGACTGAAATTGTTAACTGAGTTCCACTGTGAAGATGTTTTTCATGAAAGTACTTTATAATTAAGTCTGTAATGTGGTGCGTTTTAGGAAGTATCATTTGGTGTTTTTGACTCTCAGGTAGGTTTGCGTGTCTTAATCTTCCACCAACACGAAGAATTTCATTTTTGTCTAGAAAAGGATTTAAAGAAAGGAGTTTGTTACTAGCATTCAGGTTTCTTCCAGATTTTAAAGTCTTTATTTCCTCTCCAAATTCATGTCTTTGAACCAACTTCACAATAATTTTAGTTGCCTCATCAAGTTCTTGTATAGTTAAAAAGCCAGTATTTCGCGCAGATCGACATTTAGTATTTTTTATAAATCTAAGACACCAGGCTGTAACACGTCTTAATTTAGACCAAGATGAAAACTTATATAATAATTCAAATTCATTATTGCCATGAGTTAAAGAGCAAACAGTAGTTTTCCGTTGTTCTCTCAAAATCTCTTCTTCAGGTATTTTGACTTCATTTTCCGGTAGTGGTGTCGGTAAGTGCTCTTCTTTCAACCAAATTGGTCCCTTTAACCATTCTTCATTCTTCAACAATTCAGTTGCTGTGCAACCACGAGATAGCACATCAGCGGGATTTTTAACCCCTGGACAAAATCTCCACTGAGATGGGGCTACTAATCGTTGAATTTCACGCACTCTGTTCTCTACAAAGGGCTTCCAGTTACTAGCACTTCCTTTGACCCAATAAAGGGTAATTTGGGAATCACAGAAGCATAGTATGTTTTTGACGGGAACTGAAAATAGCTGCCCAAGATAATGAGCTAATCGAGCAGCTGTTAAGGCTCCCATCAATTCAAGTCGAGGCAAAGTAAGTTTTTTGAGAGGAGCTACTCTTGTCTTTGACATAATAAATGAAGTTTCACGGGAACAAGGATCACGAAAATAAGCTACTGTACCATATCCCTTCAAACTGGCATCGCAGAAAACACAAATTTGAATAGTTTCAGGAGTTAATTTTTCAAAATTCGTAAAATATTTTCTAGGCACTTCAAAATTTTCTAAATCCTGTATTTCACGATGCCATTTCTTAAATTTTTGTGTTAAAGCATCAGGTAAAGCAGAATCCCAATCAACACCCTGCTCCCATAGTTCTTGCATTAGAAATTTAACTCTTATTATAAAAGGGGAAATAAACCCTACAGGGTCATACACCTTTGCTACAGTTTGTAAAACAATTCTCTTAGTGATAATTTCATTATCAAACCCTTCTAACAGAGATTGAATGTCTATTCTTAACGTGTCATTATTAGTTGACCACATTATTCCCAATACTTTAGAGATATTTCCCTCATTTATTTCTTCATCAACGTTTATTCCATGTTTTTCCCACAATTTGCTTAATTCGTAAGAGTTACTTTTAAATTTCCTTAATGTCATATTGGCATCTTTAAGTATTTTCACAGCACCAGACGATAAAATAAATGCTTCATTTACAGAATTAGCGCCATGAAAGAGATCATCAACATATAAGGAAGTATCGAGCATATCAACTACTTTCTCAAACAAGCTCTTATAGCCCTTTATGTGATGTTTAATGGTAGCTGAGAGCAAAAAGGGTGATGTTGTAACACCAAAAGTTACACGAGTCATGCGGAAAACCTTTAATAGAGGATTTTTACTATTTATATCCTCAAACCATAGAAATCTCAAAAAGTTTCTATCATTTTCTGCAACCTGTATTTGCAGAAAAGCTTTTTCAATGTCACAAACAAAGGCAATTTTATGAAGGCGGAATTTTAAAATAATATCCAAAATATTAGGATTTAAATTGGGGCCTGCAAATAAACATTCATTTAAAGATTTTGCTTCCTTTTCTTTGGAAGAAGCATCAAACACTATTCTGACCTTTGTAGTGGACTTATCTGTTCTTATCACCGGTCTGTGGGGCATATAATATACACCAGTTTCATTTTTGTTTATTTTACACTCCTCTATTATACCCATTTTCTTTTGTTCCTCAAGAATTTTTTCATATTCATTTTTAAGCCATTCATTTTTAGACAGTTTTGTTCTCAAACCCCAAAGTCTATTTTTGGCTATTTCTATATTCGATTTTAATTCATTTTTATTTTCCTTCCACAAAAATTGAATTTCATATCTTCCCTTAACAAAATTTAAATTTTCATTAAAAGAATTAATAATTTCTATATCTCTCTGTGACATAGAATCATTCTTACTGTCACATATTCCAAGTGATTCTAAATCCCAAAAACGCTGCAAATCAAAACTGTCAAATTTATTTACAGATACAAAATGCGAATTAATTACTTCTGTACTATTATTATTCAATTTCCCCACTACAGTATATCCGAAAATAGTATTAGCAACATATAAATTATCACCGATTTCTTCAATGATACCTCTCTGTATTTTCCAAAAATAATCAGCTCCTAGCAAAATATTAATTTTGGAATCACTTAATGAATTGTCTGCCAATTTCCAGTTTTTATTTTTAATATAACTTTCAATTTCTGGTTCGCCCCTTGGGCTTTTCAAGCGAGTCGCGGTTATTAAGTCTGTAGCTAATACTTCAACATGGATGAGCCGACAAGGATTTATTTTGCTACGCAGTTCAATATTAAAAACCTCGAATTCCTCTTCTTTACCTTTATTTATACCAAAGGCAAAAACAGTTAGCTTTTCTGTTCTTACACGGGTTAATTTTAATTCGTGGGCCAATTCTTTAGTAATAAAACTTTTTTCACTTCCGGAATCCAATAAGAGTCTGACAGTTTTTGATCTAGAATTAGATTGGGCTATGACGCAACATGTTTGCAATAACGCTGCCTGATTACTGTTTTTTAAATGTGAATTCGATACTATAGTGTTCTCTACTACTTCTGGTTTCAAGTTTTTTGAAAAACAAAATAATTTGTTATGATCTGTTGCTTTACATTTTTCGCAAGGCTGCGATTTCACCCTGCACTGTGATGACAGATGAGATTTTAGAAAACATTTATAACACCTGCCATCCTTCTTTAATTTTAACCTTTTCTCAACATCAGTTAAATTAGTACATTCAAGAGAATGATGATCATAATTCTTGCAAAATATGCATACATTTTTTACACCTACATTCAATGAATTCATTTTATTTGGAAATTTTCTGTCATTAATTTCGGCTTTATTTTTATTTACAATTACCGAAGCATTTTTATAATTAATCATACTAAGTGATTTTTCACGCGATTCAAGTTCTACTTTAAGAAAATTAATTAAGTCTGTCACATCAGACTCATCCTTCCTTTTATCACTTTGCCTGTAATATTCAACTACTAGATCGTTTGGCAATAATTTTAATAAAATTGGATTCAGTAAATGACCATATTGGCCTTTTGTCACCCCTAAATTAGATAAACTGCGAATATTTACTTCACAAGCGTCATAAAACTTTCGCAAAGCAGTTATATTTGATGAACTTTTTACGCCTTCTAAGTTTATCAATTTATTCATGTGAGCATTAATGATAATATCCTTTTGCCCAAAACGTGTTTTCAATATTTCTATGCAATTATCATAATTTTGTTCCGTAAGTGAAAACCCTTCAATAACATTGTACGCTTTGTCAGTTAAAAGCGTTTTCAAGTAAGTGAATTTTTCAATCTTTGTAAGATTTTCATTTAAATGGATTGAATTTTCGAAACAATCGAAAAATTCGTTCCATTTTTCTATTTGTCCACCAAATTTTGGTAAGGAAATTTTCGGCAATCTCACTGCCGAACCAGTTTTTGTTTGGGTTTCACTGACAGAACAGTTTGAACTACTTTCATCTTTATTATTACATAATCTTTTTAATCTTAGTTTCATTTTGCATTTGGCAGAAATTATTTGCTCGCCGTATTTATCGCTGGTCGCGATATCTTTTTCATACTCTTTAATATCTACTATTAAATTTTCAATTTCATTATTTAAATTTTTTAATGCAATTTCTCTTTCACCTATCATTTCCTGGATTTCGATGATTTCGTCTGATTTTGTATTTTCTAGATCGTCCAATAATAAATTCTCTAATTTATTTATTAATTTAGTTACATTTGAGCGTTCCGTAGAACGCTTAGCTTTTAACTTTTCAATATTCATAGCGAGCAAATAATCAAACAAAATAATTAAAATAATTAAAATTTCTAATTTCATTTAATCAATGTTATAAATAGTAGTTAAATTTTGCTTACCTGGTTCCATATCCAGGCAGCTATCCAATAACGAATCCGGAATTCCAGTCATTATTATTTTTCAGTTTCGTTTTCACAATAAATTATCCAAGCTTTCAAATCCAAATCCAGATAAATTAATATCTAAAGGTAATTTTACTTTCAAGGGATTTCACTTATCCCGAGTTTCGATCACCATGAAAAAATATTATTATATATACTGCGCCATGAAAAAATTCGTACCATGAAAATTTGCAGAATCATGTAATCACAAACTCTATAGTTCTAGTGTTCATTTCAGTCATAAAGTCAGTTGGGAGAGCATAAATTCTTTATTAGAAATTAAACACACAATAAAAAACTATTTGCAGTATACTTTGAAGAATTCACAATTATAACTTAATTCAGTATATTTCAGGATAACATTGTTTCTCCATAAAGGAGCCAAGATCATAATATTTAAATCATAACTTTCATGTTCAAGAGAAAAAATTATACTTCCTGTTTAAGACAGGCCGAGAAACTAAACTAAAAAAAAGTAACATTCTCAAAGAGAGAAAAAACACCTCTCATTTGGCAAAGAGCCAACTACTAGTCGGGGGGGCTGGCGAAACGAAACCAAAAGCTACGTTCAAACAATTATGACTTTTGACTTTCAAGATCTTTTCAACAATATTGAGTTATCAGATCTTAGCAATATCATTTACAGTCTTTTTCAAGAATATAAAGCGCAAATTAATCTTCCTCACAATTTTAAAGCAGAAAAATTTTAAACACTTCTTAACTTTGTTATCCATAATAAATCTTCCACAACAACCCCAGGTAGCACAAAATGGTATTTTCAACGTTGAACAAACGGCAATGCATTCCGTTGAATTATCGTTTTTCCGTAACGTTAATAATCTGAAAGTATGTCTCGTTGATTTCCTCATCTTTCAACGGTTGTTTTAATACATTTTACAACGTAAAAAAAAACCGTTGTAAAAGGGTTGTTCAAAATCGCAATATTCTCGTGATTTTATATCAGTTTTAAACGGTTTTTCTTATGTGTTATAAACGTTGAAATCCAAGAAAAATAGCTAGCTCTATATATCCATTGAATTTTCGTTTCTAAAATATTGCTAATAATTTAAAAAAGAAAAAATTCCCATGTTAAAAAAGTTTTGGAACATTCTTTTTTACTTAATTTTTAGACTTTTTTTATGATTAATTTTATTACTTTTTTAATACTCAATATGCGAAAATATTAGATACGTAAAAATTTTTAACTTCTGTTTTTCGAGGAAAGCTATATTTTATAGCACATACAACTGCACTAAATTTGATATGTGAGACAAACAATATAAAAACGAATGCTGAATTAGTTAAGAGTGTGTATCAGCCGACAGGCGATGCTCTCATTACTCACTTTCAGAGATTTTTACATGACTACATCTCAACATCTGTTAATTAAAATTGCTGCAAATTCTGTATATAAAACCTTTATTCTGATAAGTTATATAAAACTTTAGTGCATGTTAAATAACTGCAAGTGGCGCTTTTAGATAGAACATACTAATTTTCTTAATCAATTGTTTATGAAATTTGGTGTAATTTTAATCAACAGATGCTGAGATGTATCTACGTGGAAAACAGTTCATAGATAAAATTCATAGATTTCAATAAAAAATACTATACTAATTATACATATTGTTTTAAACTTATTTTATTTATGTAAACTCTAGTTAGTTTTAATTCACACAATTTAGTAATAATAAAGCTAAAAACTCGAATATTTAAAATTTCCATAAACCAACATTTAACTAAGAGTATTTATTTGAAATTAAAGGACAATCAAAATGATAATAATTTGTGATTATAATACTAAAATAAATAAATCTAAGCGGAAATTGGGAATGTTAATTAATGTAAACAAAAATTAAAATTCGCAGTTAAAAGACAACCAAAAAGATAGTAATTTTATTAATAATCATAGATTAAATAAAACCAAAGCAGAAAATGGGAATGTTAATTAATGTAAACAAAAATTACAGTTTGCAATTAAACGAAAATCAAAAAGGTTATACTTTTATTAATAATAAAATAAAATAATTAAATCAAAGCGGAAATTGGGAATATTAATCAATGTAAACAAAAATTAAAATCTTCAATTAAAAGAAAATTAAAAAATGTAATAATTTTATTAATAATAATAAAATAAAATAAATCTAAGCCGAAATTGTGAATGTCTGTTTTGCTCCCTATACAAAATTTAAATTCGTAAAAAACAAGCTTTTGAAAAAGTATAATTTTTGTGCACATAAGACCTGATTTTAATTATATAAAATTACTGCATATACTTAGTTCAATAAAACAATTGTAGCGTTACATTATATATAGATATATTTTTTTTCAGTAAATATGAAAAAAGTAAAATTTTACAAAAGTACTGTTTTAAAAAAGAGTATTAAATATTTAAAGTTAGACCGACCCCTGAATATTTAAGACAAGAATTTAAACATAAAATTAAAAAAAAAAAAAGAAACACTTACTTAATTACTTGAAAAATCTTGTTTAAACGAGAATTTTTAATATTATGCTAGCAGGTTAAACAAACCCAACGCCAAAGAATATTATAACTTTGAGCTTTTAAGGAGCTAACCAGCTAGCAAGTTTTGTTACCTTTCACTATTCTTTCGATGAAAGAGTTTTAAATTGCGTTTAATTAATTATTCTTTCTTAGAAAACATACCAATTTAACAGGAAAGCTTCATTGACATCACATTGCACATTCACTTTCAAAATGGCACGCGTCGTAACTCGTAAGACGCTTTTAAGGTTTGCCACAATATACTTGGCGATTTTGCAACTAGAACGGGAGAATGCTTGCAATATGGTACGCTTCGTTAGTTACGGTTTCCGAAAGCCAAAGAACATCTACTTACTACTAGTTAATTACTTTGCCGAAAGCTTCACTTCTTATCATGTTATAAGTTCTTTCGCATCACACCATCTTCTAAAACTCTAAAGAAAATTATAATACGCACATCCCGCCAATTCACAATCGTGTATCGATATCATGCTGAAGAGATTCAACGTTATTTGACGGAAATAATGACTTATAAAAAGTACCTATTAATTCGTTGAAAAAACATATTTTTTATTAGAGTCAAAGAGGAAAACAAAAACTAATAAAATACATATTTTAAAACGTCGAAAAAATAACAGAAAAAGTACAACCATAAAACAACGTTTGTTATAAGTTTTCTTTATTACTGAATAAATATTCGAAATTGTTCAGTGAGAATATTGCGAAATAAAAACTATTTTTCAACGGACATAAAATAACGTTACCAATTTTTCACTGTTCAGACTTATTTGCGACGATATAACAACGTTATGTGTTACCTGGGAACGATATCTATTTGCAACACTTAGGCATCCCACAAGGAGGTTGTAGCTCCAGTATTTTGGCAGATCTCTATCTTTATTATTATGGAAAGCAAATTTGCAATGATGATGTTCGATTTTATCGTTACATCGATGATATTATTTTATTTTATCTCAACAAGCACTCACAAAATGGCTTTTCCTTCAATTATCCACCTAATTTAAAGCTAACTCAAAATACTGTAACTAATCAATCAATTAACTTTTCAGATCTCAAAATAATCATCGATGGTAATAAAATTTACACAGATGTCTATGACAAACGGCAAGATTTTAGTTTTAAAGTAAACTTATTTACACATTTTAATTCATGTCTGCATCTTTCGGTATTTAGAAACATCATCATTAACCATTTATTTCGAATTAATAATTTATGCTCTGCAAAGTTTAAAAACAAGAATATTAATAAACTGATCACAGCCACTGCTAAAATGGGTTTTCCTAAAAACTTTGTATTTTCTATTTTATATCCTTAACCATGTCTCTGTCAGTAAAAAAAAAAAAAAAAAAAAAAAAAAAAAACTGTGTACACTTTTGTGTATCTCAACAAAAAAATTATAAAATAATAAAAGACAATAAAAAAGGTGGCGGTTGGGTGGGCAGATGTTTGATTACGGAGGTGGTGTGGTGTTGTAAGGCTGGATGGTTGGGCGGGTTTGTGAAATTAAATTAAAAAAAAAAGTAGAAGGCTTGTTGCATTTGCTTTGTATTACTATGCAAACTTTATTTTTCCAATAAAATTTCAGTTTCTTCCTTTTTGAGTTGCCAACTATATTTAATGTTCTAATTATACTGTTAAACACAATGTGATCAATTGGTGAATTTCATTGTTGCTTCGTGGTATCATTGTTGTTCATCTGCTTTGAAATGTTGCCTTTTTAAATCCATATGGTTCCTGTTCTGGTCGTGGCAGGCTGGGGGAGTGTTGCCGGCGTGAAACTAGTTTAACCCCACAGGCAAGTCACAAGTTTTGCCGCCTGCCTCCTTCTTCCTATCTTGTGTTTCTTGGGTTGTTTCTTCATAAAATTTGATAAGTTTATGGTTTTAAGTTAAGATTTGCTGTGTTACTTTATTGATTCTTTTGTTTTGCAGGCTGTTAATTAATAGATCTGGTTTCTTTACATTAGTGTATTTCATCCACTGATACATATATATATATATATATATATATTTTTTTTTTTTTTTTTTTTAATCTTATAGGTCATTGGTGTTTCAGTGATCTTGTATCTGTTGCTTCGCTTCTACTATGCTTAATAGATCATCTTTATTATATATATATATATATATATTGTAATTATTAATTATTCATTACATACTTGAATACAAGTTAGATTTCAACATCAGTCTTTTTTTCCCCTCTTATTGGTAATAAATCTATTTTTCTATCCGTAAAATATGATCTGCTAGTAGAATTGTTAGTATTTTGAACTTCACTTCACATGTGTTCGAGTTCGACTTGCTGTTGAGATATCAGTTTTTTTGAGGTTCGAATTTATTTTAAGCTGTAGATCGTAATCCAGTAGGACTTGAAAAATTTTATTGAACAATCACCAATAATTTTGAGAAGTGATATTTGATATACATACGTAGACCTGCTAACTATACAAGTTTATCCGCAATGGTATTAAGCCCCGCCTGTTTTTTCACACTAGAATAGTTGTAGAGTAATATTCAGCAATATGTTCTCATGATTAAATAATAAAACTATTGCTCTACAACTATTCTGGTGTGAAAAAAAGGCGGGGCCTAATACCATTACGGATAAACTAACATAGTTAGTAGGTCTACATACGAGACGATTAATCTTCGAAGTGATTAGGCAACCGTTCAGAGTTCCGAACATTTATAATTTATTCACGAGCATTTTTAGCCCCGCCTCTTTTTCATACTGGAAATTCCGAAAAAATGACTTTTTTCTTATTTAATCGTTGTTACATATTAAAGAGAAGTAATCTACAAAATTTCTGGTGCGAAAAGTAGACGGGGGCTAAAAATGCTCGTGAATAAATTATAAAAGTTGGGAACTTTGCAACCGTTACAATTAAAATTTAGTAAAAGTGGATTTAGCTATAGCGGAGATTGAAAGTCACCATATATGGCAATACTGTGTTACAATGTGCTTTAATGCATAGATGTCAACATTTTATTTTATTCCGGGGTGTTTTTAGCTCGCTTTTATTTCATACCACTTATTTTTTAAAAGTGAATTTTTGTTATTCTATCGAAGTTACAGATCGGAGAAAAATTTTCTATAAATAAATAGCGCCAAATAAAGGCGGAACTAAAAATACTCCGGAATAAATTAAAATGTTGGCATCTATGTTTAATGTGGAAAAAATTAATACTGAGCGACAACTGATACCTAAACTCCTCCGTAAAACTGTTGAAATATATTGCTTAAATTCTACAAAAAAATTATAGAGATACAATAAACCGCATGTATCTACAACATTATATGTATGTATCGTTATAACAAAAATATATACATAAACTATTTTTATGAATTTCAATATTGAAATTATGATCCCGCGAAAATTCGGTTCATCTCAACAAACATAAATGAAATCGCAAGATTAAAATTTTAATTCATTTAAATTACACACTGTGTAATGAGTAGCTTACAATATTCATTATTTTCCTAATAATGAGAAAAATCTCACATAAAGTGCACTCTATTGTACTGCCTTACAACAAAAGTTGTTTAAAACTTCAAATGTAATTTCCAAATCTTTATATTAAATTAGAAAGGTTTAGACATTTCAGTTAATTGAATAGAATTGATTTCCTCGAAAATCCCAGTTAACATCGTGTTAATAATGAGAATAACGAGGTAATCATTCAGACTGTAGAATAATTTTATCCTTAATCTGTTTAACAATAGAATATACCCTTTTACATTTATTGTATTTCTAAACATATGATGCTCTACGTAGTGCAGATTTTCAACATCTCCTATTTCTCTATTATATGTATATATATATATTGTATTAAAATGTTCATTTTAATCTAAAACTGCTTCTGCATTTAGCATTAGCAATTTGTAAAAAAAAAAAAAAAAAAGAAGAAGAAACTGTGAATCAAATATTTTTTACGCATTAACTATTTGAATTTCATGTGATGCAATAATCCTATTTACTAAGATTTTGTCTTGTAATATGTATTCAAAGAGCATTTTCTGCAAAAAAATAACCGCATATTTCACTGATATAAAAGAGAAAAAAATATGTAATATATGCACAGTTTTCGTGACTGAGAAAAGAAAACACACACAGATTTCGATTTCATTATTTTCATGTCCTAAGAATGCAAAAATATCACAAGGAATTTAAATAAATGAGAATTGGATTCATAGAACGTTTACTGGATATATATATATATATATGCATATATTATAATTCGACGTTTTATAGACATTTATATGAGTAGTATAAATATTTTTAAGGCATTATTTCTGCTTCTATTTATCTCATTTAAAAATTAAACAGCATTGCCTGTTATTTAAATTAACGTAATACATCTGCTACCAACACTTAATATCAAATTTTTGATTGCTTGCTTCAGTATTTTTTTTTTCTTTGCTATTGTGTACAATATGTTTTTAAGTTAACCTGAAAAACTCATCACGTAGGGATGAAAACTTTCCGCTTTTTATCAGGAACAACTATTTCTATACAGAAATTAGTATCATATTTTTAAACAATATTTTATCATTACGCAAGATCGATATTATTGTATAGGAAATTTCTTATTCCTTATCATGAAATAGTGTGTTTAAAAAAGCGGGAAAATTGGCAGATTGTGAGGCTTTAAGGAGTGTTCGTAAGAAGTTTGCTAATCGGGAGTTGCGAAGAAGTAGATTTGAGTTAGAAGTCTTTACTCTGATTATGAAAGCACTCTACGAAAGATAGCCAGTACTTATGAGTTTAGAAGAAAACTTTGGATTTTGCACAGTTTAGCAATTAATAAGTTTTAAATATATATATATATATATATTTTTTTTTTGAAAATTTGATTGTATATAAATATAAATTGATTATCGAGTGTACAAAAAAGCATGAAGAAATCGTACTCGGAGTTTCTCATTTCCGTCAATGCAGTCAGTACGGGGGTTATATAGGCATACTTGCCAACCATCTCCTTAATAACCGTACAATTGTTAACGCCCCCTGAATAAACGCCCCTTTTCTCACGCCACTATATTTTTAGAGTCATTCTCTCCGAATGTTGTTACGATTAAATAAGACTAAAATTACTTAAAAAATTATTGGTGTGAAAAAATAGCCGGGTACTAAAAACTGTAGGGTTCATAAGGAGATGGTTGGCAAGTATGTATAGTACAAACGGGTAGCACTGTTCAAGATTCTCTTGAAATTCTCATACTTTAAGTATAAGTTAAAGCTAGGAGATATTGCGCACATAGGGGATCGGAGGGAAAGAGTAAAGTGGGCGAATCGAAATTTTAGGTGGTTGTACAACACCAATAGTGAAGTGCCGACTTGAATTTCCATATTGATTGCAATCGACAAAAGCCACACCTCAAATGGGATTTAGCTCTAGAATGCAGTTAACCTATGAGAAATTAATCACAAAGGATTTAAATTTTATTGTATATCTATTTAGTTTTGCAATATTTTCAAGTATAATGCTCAAGTTTTGTGCAGATGTCGGCTGCTTAAATAAAAGAGTTAAAATTAAATGCAAGCAAAACATATCAGCCTACTCAATCTTCTTTCTAATGAATGTAATCGTCTAAATTTCAATGAAATAAAATAAATAAAATAAGCGTAAAGGATTTTAAAACGTAAAGAATTTTTACGCGGAAGATTTTGAGGAAAAAAATTAATAAAAACTAAATGGAAAGCGTACTCTGCGCTTAAAAATGGGCGGGACTAGCCACATGTTATTGCAAGCACGGTGTGTTTACATTTGCTTTTGCTAGGAAATGCTTGTTCGAGACGAATACACTGCCCTGAACAGGTTCATTTGTGGCAGATGGTTGCACAATAACTTCACATGTACAGTAATATGTGAAATGATTGTGAACAACGAGAGATTCGGTCAGCAAACAAGAAACCATCCAAGCTGAAAAGGTAATGCACTATTTTTAAATTAAACGTGTTAACTAGTAATTTAATATTATTTTCTGGTCTTGTTCTTTATCTAATTTTGTTCTTTTTTCTGTTTCTTTAATATTTTTCTCTTGAAATAAATTTTTGTAGGTCTTTTTAAATTTCTTTTATTTTTCTGATTTTTTTAATTATTGAACTGAAATATCCACTCCCAATGCAAGAATATTTTTTTACAAATACCTAACAACAATGTCATTTAAGTGAATTATTAGCATTGATAATGTAATTGTATTTATGATTAAGCGCAATCTCTCCTACCCTATAAGGCAGGGCCCCCAGCGTTCCTATATTTTTACGATCATTTTATTATACTCTCACCGTAATTTTTAGACAGAAAATTTTCTTGTAGATTTTGATGCTATTTTTACATGAAAACCTTCACCAAAAATTTCCTTTTGAAAATTGTGGTGACAGTACAAAAAAACAATCGTAAAAATATAGGAACGCTGGGAGCCCTGTATAAGGAGAGATTGCGCAAAATAGCTCTCTTAGTTTTATTACTAATGTTGCTTTAAATTACAAGGGAGCAGCAAAACAGGGATAGAAATGGATAGAAAAAGGACCAATTCAAAGTGATAAACCAAAATTTTAGCAAAAAATTAATATTTGGATTTTTTATAACATTTTGTTGAATTGCGCGCAAACTCTGCTAGCTTTACCTTATAGAAAATATTAATTTGGGAATTATTCCCTTTCAAAATAGCGTTAGGTAAAAATTGTAGACGATCGGCAGCCAAGGATAAATAATTAGGAATTTTTTTAAATTTTTTTTTACTTCCAACATTGGTTCGAAGTTTCATTTCTATCTATAATAAACACACATACATAACTGTATTTTAAAAAATACTCTAAATCAGTTGAATTTCATTTAATACATAGTTATAATGACTTTTAAAAATGTACAATATATTTTAACAATATATCTGTTTTGTAAATTTAAGGAATATATTTTTATTATGTAAAATCTACAGCAAATATTAAGTAAGTATTAACCCTTTCAGGAGCAAACAAATTTTCTTTATTTCAAATCAACAGTCACCAAAAATCACCAATAATATTAAAAATCAAGAAATAAATGAAGTTGTTCGTCTAAGTTATAAAAGAAAATTTTATAGAAAAAAAATCCGGGGATAGTTTTTACAATTTTTAATTATAATTTGTTGTTACACTATGCAATCACCGCCCCTGAAAGGGTTAAAACACTGACTGAAAAGGTGAAAAAAGCGCAAATCTGATTTTTTTTTTTTTTAATATTTTGAGAGAAATTTGTTATGGACTATTTCGTTTAGAAACTGTTGTCAAGTAGAAGCAATTTATTGATTAAATATAATTGACACAGTGAGTTTAAATTGGAAGGAAACTAAATTTGATGAATCATAAGCTTGTACCAGTAATGGACTTTCGAATATAATTGAGGCTTTCTTTGTTATATTTAATAAGTATGTAGAAATGAACTGAAACTACATCGCTACATTAACAATTAATGTTTCAACTCCTAAATGTAACTGATATGGCTTAGTTTCTATTTGAAATGCCACTTGAGAAGATAATGCATGTGTAGAATATGCGGTTGAAGGCTTTATTTAGCTATCGATTATTAGGCGAGGGATAATGTTTGAAATAAATAAAGGATAATGTATTGGCTGTAAAGTGGATTTAGAACTTTAAAGAAAGAGTGGGTATATTCCTAAATTTTTTTCAAATTATTTAATTTAATGTAAACTTAAAAATCGATTTTTATTGTTCTAAATATTTAATTATTTAATCAATATGTATTAAATGATCCATGTTCATATATTTCGGGATAACTTTGTTTCTATTTAGTTACGAGTGCATATTATTGCAACAAATGAAGTGATTTTCCATACGAAAAATGTATTTAAATATTAAAGCTATTTTTTAAATAATTGTAAAACATCGTAATATCTGCATCATTTCAAGATTTCTTTAACAGAATGCCAAAGTGAGAGAAAAGTTTTTATTATTTTCAATTATGATTATATTCAAAGAATTTAGCTATTTACTGCGAACTTGGTCGACAGAGTTCCGAAATCGTAATTGGAAGATGTCGGATTCCATACTCGAACCAGCCAAATAACATCGTATACATTAATGGTGCCTGGTGCACGTAAAAGTTTTCATAGCATTCATCAAGTCTTCCATATTTCCATCCGCATTATACCTCTGGGGGACAGTAAAGCGGTGAAAGTAGAAAGTGAAACTATTAAGGTGATATTTAAATATATTTTTAAAAAATAGACAATTGTTATTTGTTTTTTCTGCGTTTTATGAAAGCATATAATGAGTTTATTAATAATATATATATACAGGGCCTGATTAAGGGGGAAGCTCGCTCGTCACACATTATATATACTTACACCGTTATTTTTTAACAAATACTTTCCTCCTATAATAAACAGAAAATTTTCATTAAAATTATTTTAAAAGAATTCTGGTGTCTAATAACGGTGAGTAAATTGGATTGTTTTACACCGTTCATTTTTTATAAAAAATATTTCCTCGTCAAAGCGTGGAATTTTTATGACATGAAGTAAAAAATAATTGTAAAAATATTCCGGTATGAGCGAGCTTCCCCCTTAATCAGGCCCTGTATATATATACATACATACATATATATATATATATATATATCATTAAATAATTTCAATTATTTATTATTCGTTTATTACGTACTATCTTCATTCCTTGTGCTTTATTTGTGATACATTATCTTTGTTACTTATTACATTTATTCTTTAACGTCCATTGCATATTTTCTTTTGAAAATTGTTATTGGAGAAATAGTTAATGATAAATATTAATATTAATAATAATAATAATAATAATAGCATTCTAAATTTTTAAGAAACTTTGCTTTGAAGCATCTATGTATTAATGTGATTAAATTTAAACAATAATTAAATAAAAAATGAATAAATATATAAATTAATATTAAAAATTGTAAAAAGCTTGCAACTCTTGTTTCAGGTCAAACAATTAGCTCGGCCTTATATCAGGTGAAATAACTAGGCACATATGTATCATCAAAGCAATAACGTGCATTCGCTCGTACACAGGGTTGCCACAGGCAATTTTTTTTTTTTAATTTTTTTCATACAGCTATTTCCAAAAAATATGCTCTTTAACAAAAAAAGTGACGCACCAAGAAGAAGTAATGCAAACTGGACACAAATTGACATACTTACAGGTTTTGATGGAATGAAGTACCAATTCATCATTATCGTCGATACTACGGGCAACTGGTACTTCAGTGACATCAAATGCCCTTAATAGGCGGCTCAGTGGGGTTGAGATCAGCCTCCGGATCTCTCTTCTACTGACGATGTTTGGAGCATCATAAAAAGGGTCCTACAACCAGTTCGGGATTTTACCAATCTAACGCAACAATTGGACAGAATGTGGCACGATACTTCACGGGAGCACATCTGCCAACTCTGTCAATTAATACCAAGCCGAATAACTTCGTGCATAAGGGCTAGAAGTGGGCCAACGACCAACGCGTTATTGACTTGTTTACTTTGTGAGGCCCTTTCTCTTGATTAAATCATTCAATTTTTCTGATATTGCAATTAATTGTTTTTCCCCACATGTACATCACATCTATCAATGTTTGTCCCATTCGGACCACCCATTCCACCCCATCTACCAATTTTTGTCCCCACTTCTTCTTAGTGCGTCGTTTTTTTTTTTTTTTTTTTTTTTTTGTTATAGAGTGTAAAATGTATAATATATTTATGCAGGTCGATCTGCAGTGTCCCTGTATAATTTTATTATAAATTTTATGTTATGAAAATAATGGTACGAAATTAATAATAATAATAGTAATAATAATAATAAAAGTCGTCCGTAACAGTCCTGAATACTAAGAAAATAAAAATGACTTCTACGTTTGCCTTTCCCTGATACATCTTTTTTTTTTTTTTTTTTTTTTTTTAATTCGGAATAATGCTGTCATCTAATGATCAGAAAAGGTACGCAGATTTAAGAACAGAATAAAAGAAGGAAAAAATATTGAAAAAAAAAAATCATAAAAACTGTTATGTTTTGTTAAATCTATGCTTTTTTAAATAAAAAAAACCGTAGCTATTAAGATGATTATAATCTTTCTCGGCAAATCTTAATGCTAAATGATAATTAGCTGCAATTTTGAAGCAGTTAATAAAGAGTATTGCAGGTTAAGCATGTGAAAACAGCACCAGCGTCGAATGAAGAGTTCTTGCCTGCTATTTATTGTTCTTTATCTGAAAAATATTTTGAACACAATTTTAGACTTCTACTCTCAAGGATTAGGGAGTAATGGCAGTGGCAACCTAAAACGTTAAATTTAATTAAAAAAAAAAAACTATTCAAGATATCTTAACGAGGTTGAAACTATTTATAAATGTTTATGAAGTACATAATATATATTTTTTTCAGAATTTTCACTCGTTTTCAAACGGTAGAAAATGATAAGTATATTTTTCATGGGAGAATTTTTATGCTATCCACCAAAGTGACACCTACCAAAAAAAATACAGTTTATTTGTTTATTAGTTAGCTATTATATATAAACATTACAGAAGTGTCAAATTGGTAGAACGTAATGAAAAAAATAATAATCACCTGAAAATAATACATGTGTGCAAGTGTTTCACTCTCAAAATAAAAGTTGTGACACCAACACCAGTTATCAATAAATTCTATTATTGTCAATCGCAATAAATTAAACCACAAATATGATATAAATTATTGATAAAAATACGCTGGTATAGATTTCCCGTGCTGAGACGGAAATTCTGGCACCCTTGTAATAATACCAATTATATAATATTTATTTTTAAAAACTATTTTATAATAACAAATAAACAAGGCAAGCAAATATAAAAATGCTCTTTTAACATTTGTTATTAAAATGTACCAATTAGCAATAAAAAAAAATATTCTATTTAATTGTTATCAGGGATCTTACATCTAAACTTTTTTTCAAGACACTTTTACGGATGAGAAATTTTTCTAACTTTTGCTACCTTTATTTTTATACACTAGTCTCTATCCTGTTCAATCACGACATATTACTATGAAAATACTGATATAAAGATTTCTGTATGAAAATAGCATAGATGCCATCATTTTAATTTATTACGGGGTATTTTTAGCACCGACTTTTTTCATGCATCTGTCAAGAGCTGTCTCTCCATTCATAGGTAATAATGGCCACGCCTTTTTTTAAGAATTCTACCACCAGTACTTTTATGGAATAGATTTCCTTTTAAATTTTAAGACATATTTTTAAAAAATTTCTAAATATTAATAGTGGTGCAGAAAATAAGGAAGTTTTAAGGACTGTACGTACTATGTTATTTTTTATGGGAGGAGCTATGTGAAAGATTTATAAAGGATGTTATGTCAATTGTACCTGATTACGTTTAACAATAGTAGTCGATTTATAAAAATCACATTCGCAGAGCTGCCAACCTAATCCGGCAAATTGTTAACGCCTATTGAAAAACGCCCCTTTTTCTACACCATTTAATTTTTAGAGTATTTGTTTTCTTCATTCATCGTAAATATATTTGAAGAGAATTACTCTAAAAATTAAGTGGTGTAGAAAAAGGGGCGGTACTAGCAATTTGCCGGATTTGGTTGGCAGCTCTGCATTCGTAAATAAATAAATAAATGAATAAAACATTATGCATGTAGAATAAATGAATTGGTAGACCTTTAGCAAATATTATTATTTAAAAGAACGGAAAAGCTTATAAATATACTTTAGCCAAATTAAATAGTACTTTTCAGACGTATAAAATTCTGTGTTACTGTATGTCAAGGGGTTCATTCTCTAGCAAAGTTGTTACAAATTATATATTGAAGTAATTGCACAAAGAATTCAAAACTGAGATACTTCTAATTCATTCTGTAACTTTCTCAGTAACTGCCTAACAATGTTACGAATTAAAATAAAAATGTTGGCAGCTATATTTACAGCTAATTATATGGCTAGTATTCCATGCCCACTTTTACACGTTCGGTGATGGGGGGAAACACCCGCTTTTTTTTTTTTTTTTTTTTTTTTTTTTTTTGCTACTGCTATTTTCATAAATGCCAATATTTTGATTTATTCCGGAGTACTTTTAGCCCCACCTTTATTCATAGAAAAAAAATTATGAAATATATAACTTCCATAAAATCAGGCAATTTTATCCTTAAAAAATAAGTGGTATGGAAAAAAAAGGCGGGGATAAAAAATTTCTCCGGAATAAATTAAATTTTGCCATCTATGCTATTTTCATATAGAAATTTTTATATCAGCATTTTTGAAGTGTTGTGACGTGATTAAACATTATAGAGACTATTATGAAAAAATAAAGGTAGCAAAAATTACGGAAATTTCTCATCCTTAAAAGTGTCTTGAAAAAAGGGCGAGATGTAAGATCCTTGATAATATATATATATATATATATATCATTGCCTATTGTTACGTTTTAATAACAAAAGTTAATAGAGCATTTTTATATTTGCTTTCATTGTTTATTTATTGGTATTAAGTAGTTTTTGAAAATAAATATAATATCATTGGTATTATTATTAAGTGATTATTATTTTTTTCACTACGTTCTACCAATTTGACACTTTTGTAATTTTTATGTGTAATTGCTAACTAATAAACAAATAAACTGTATTTTTTTTTTTATAGGTGTCACTTTGGTGGATAGTATAAAAAATCGTCCATCAAAAATTTACTTACCATTTTCTACCGTTTGAAATCGAGTGAAAATTCTGAAAATATATATATATATATATATTATGTACTTTATAAACATTTATAAATAGTTACAACATCGTTAAGATATCTTGAATAGTTTTTTTTTTTTTATTAAATTTAACGTTTTAGGTTGCCACCATTACTGCCTAATCGTTGAGGGTAGAAGTTTAAAATTGTGTGCAAAAGATGTTTCAGATAAAAAACAATAAATAGCAGGCAAGAACTCTTCATTCGACGCTGGTGCAGTTTTCATATGCTTAACCTGCAATACCCTTTCTCTTACACTTTTATGTCACTCTTTTAATTAAAAAATAGGAGTCTGAACATGACGTAGGAAGTCTTGAGCAACTCGAGCTCTATGCGGACGAGCATTATCTTGCTGAAAAGTTGCCTGTGAAAGCCTATTGAGGAAAGGTCCCACGTGGGGTCGAAGGATGTCGTTAACATAACGCAGGCTAGTTAAGGTTCCGCGTATGACAATTAGAGAGGATCGGCTATCATAGGCTATGGCCCCCAAGACCATTACGCATGCTGTGCGTGCGGTGTGTCGCGCGACTGCGAGGTGGTATTGTACCGTTCACCAGGACGTCTCCATACCCGCACGTGGTTATCATCTGTCCCAAAAATAAATCGGGATTCATCACTAAACACAACTTTATGCCAGTCTGTAACATTTCACGTCGCTCTGGCTTGGCACCACTGTAGACGATTCCGCCGTGATTTGTGTGTTAAAAACAGTACATGAAAAGAGCTCTTGGAGTGCTGATTAGCTTCTGAAAGCAGTCTGTAAATGGTTTTTGGAACGACTGGAATCCCTACATTTGATTATATCGCTGAACGAGACACTGTGGAGTCCACGAGCGCTTGTCTCACGATCTTTCGGTCCTCTTGCTTTGTTGTCTTCCAGGTATCTGCAGATCCATTTCTCCGTACGTGGGTACCATCTCGTGTTCACTGCTCCCAACATGTTCTGACGGCACGCTCAGAACGGATGACGTGCAGTGTTGCCAGATTGCGCGACTTTTTTATCCAACAGTCACCAATAATATTGAGAAGTCATATTTAATTTAATCGTCTATTATGTATATCAAACATCACTTCTCAAATTTATTGGTGACAATTAAACAAAAAAGGCGCGTAATCTGGCAACACTGATGACGCGGTTAGCAACACGGCGCGTCGACCAGCCTGCAGTTTTCAATCCTATGATCAGACTCTTCTCAAACTCGTTTAACTGTGAGGAATGTTTTCTCACACGTCTACCTGGCATTTTTCGCTTACTAAACTCCCAGTCGAAATGAGATCGTCAAGTTTCTGAATCTTCCACTATGTACCAGTTTATACAGGGCCCACTTACTGACTGCAGCGTCACTGCAGCGTGTGTACCTATGCGCATTGGCACTAAACTTGGATCATCTGACTGTACTTATTTGCAAAATTTCGCGGCTGTACCTTTCTCCCTTCTTGGTGCGCTATTTTCAATGTCCCTGACAGTACTTTAAAAGCAATTGTCTTCTTTTTTAGTCGTAATTACAAATTGTAGAAAATTTCTCTAAAATCATACTGGTGCGAAAAAAGAGCGGGGCTAACAGTAATTCCTCAGTTACTGTTAACTCCGGAATAAATTATTAATAATATCAGGTATGTTTATATGTACAGTAACAACATAATTCATAGACTGTATTTATTTTTTTTGTGTGTGTGTGTGTGCAGAAAATACAAGGAATGACCTACATAGAGATATTCCACAATGGCCTGGAACTGCCTAGTGAATTAGTTTATCCAACATAAACATCAATACCAATAAAATTACACACACAGACACACACACACACACACATATATATATATATATATATATATATATATATTCTTTTTTGTTAAGCAGTAGAAAATAATCATTACCACGTTAATCACCAGCACTATGTTAAGTAAGTCACTTATAAGTACTAGTACATTACATCATACTTGCCAATATCATCATTGATATTCTGTAGTGTTGTAAATCCCGCCCTTTTTTTAACACCAGTAAATTTTTAGAGTAATATTCTCCAAATGCAATTACGATTAAGTAAGAAGAAAATACTCTAAAAAGATGCTAGTGTGAAAAAGAAGGCGGGGCTAACAATACTACGGAATATTAATTAGTATTGTGGTAAGTATGTTACATGCATATAGATGGAATATATAAATATGTATATACGTAGTTGCCAACATTTTAATTTATTCTGGAGCATACTTCACCCCGCCTTCATTTCGCACTACTTTATTTATAGAATAATTTTCTCCAATATGTAACTAATTTAAAATAAAAATAAAATATTACTCTTAAAAGAAAAGTGTTGTAAAATAAAGGTGGGGCCAAAAATTCTTCGGAATAAATTAAAATGTTGGTAATTCTGTATATATATATATATATATATATATATATATACAGAACTGCCACACTGCTTTTCACATACGCAGTGGTTAGAGAATCGGCAGCCGGGTGTCTATTATATTCCCGGCAGTTCTGACGCTTGCGCAGTATGACTGCCGGGAGATTTATTATTCATTTGCCGGTAAAGTGAACGACTTTTATCAACACGTGCTTTTGATAATTCATATTGCTGCTTTAATTCGCATTCATTGGTACTGACCACGTTTTATATTTTAACTCTTTCTATTGATTTATCTCGTTAAATATTTGTTTCATTATTCAGTTTTATTTTCTCTTATATTTCTTGCTTTATCTGCTACGTTGTCTTTCGTTTCATAAGTTAATATAATTAAGCTAAATAAATCACTCAAATGCTACAGATATTTCTGAGATCTTATATTAATTCAGAATGCAAATTAAAAATAAAAATTTAAGAAAATTGATAATGCACATGATTGAAATATACGTGTATAAAATGGGGAAGGAGGGGGGGATTTTACATTACACAAAACCATCACATTACTAACGTATTATTATACTTGGATTTTAAAAATTAAATATATTTTTTAAATTAATCAGTATATTAAAAGAAATTTAATTTTTGAGCTTTGCATGATTTCTCGAAAAATTACTCTAATATATTACTATATTCTTATATTTTTAAATTAAACATATTTTTAAAATATTTAATTTAATCAGTATAATGCAAAAAAAAAAATAATAATAATAATAATTTTTCAATTTTTCGTGGTTTCTCCAAAGATCATTCTAATTCATTGTTATATTTGGATTTTCAAAAACTAAATATATTTTTTAAATCTTCAATGTAATAAACATAGTACAAGAAGTTTAATTTTTAAACTTTGCGAAATTTCTCCAAAGATTTTTCTAATACATTATATTTAGATTATTAAAAACTAAATATATTTTTAAAAATTTTAGTTAAATCAGTATGATGCAAAAAAATTATTTTTTAAACTTTGCATGATTTCTTGAAAGATTATTTTAATATATTATTATATTTTGTTTTTAAATAAGTAAATATATTTTTAAAATTTATTTTAATCAGTATAGTAAATAAATAAATAAATAATTTTTGAACTTTGCATTGTTTTTTCATATACAAATTTATTATTATATTTGGATCTTTAGAAACAAAATTTATTTTTTTAAACTTTAATTTAATCAATGCAGTACAAGAAATTTAATTTTTAAGCTTTACATGATTTCTCGAAAGATTATTCTATAATTTTATTTTATTAAATTTTGATTTTAAAAAACTAGATATATTTAAAATAATAATAATAATAATCAACATAGTACAAGAAAGTTATTTTTTCAACTTTGCATGATCTCTCCGATGATTATTCTAATATATTATATTTGAATTTTTAAAAGCTAAATATATTTAAAATAATAATAATAATAATTCAATTAGTATCGTACAACAATTTTAATTTTTAACTTTGCATGGATTTGCCAAAATAGTTTCTATTATTATATTAGGATTTTTAAAAACTAAATTATTTAAAAATAATTAATCTAAATTTTAATTTAATCAGCATAATATAGAAACTTGATTTTTCAAATTTGCGTTATTTCTCCAAAGGTGTTTAGAAAATCTGTGGTTTCAAATCATTTCGAAAGAGGGCAGCACCAGCTGGATTGATCACAATGTTGACTGATTAAAACCCCGCTACCGGCGCTATTTATTCATTTGCTTGTTTGTTAATTGTTAAAATACACATCAGACTTATATGCTTCACTGACACTATTTATTGTTTACTTTTATATATTTACCTGTTAGGAATGAGAATCATTCAAAAAATATTCCTTCTCTGTTTCACCCGGCACTTCAGTTACATACAGATCAAGTATGTCATACCCGGAAGTTCTAATACGCAAACGCAGAAGACTGCCGGGTCTATAATACTTACCCGGCTGCCGGTTCTCTAACCACGGCCTTTCACATAATACATTTTTTGAAGAGTAATTGTTCTCTTAACACATTATGTTGACCTGATATTTTTCTCTTTTCTATTTCTTTAAAAGTTATACTGCTTCACGAAAAGAACGGGTATAAATCGCTTAACATTTATCCTTATCAATCGACACGGTAATTGCCACCGAAAAATATAAACACAGATAACACTCAATGAATTAAACACGAATACACAAAATTAATTTTAAAAATAATATTTTATTTTAGAGGCATGCCTAAAGGTGGAGCTAGACATTTAAAAGGAACAAGTTAACTCGTATCCGGTCAACAATGTGCTAATTAATCACAATTATAAAGTGAAGAATATTAACTCTGAAAAAAAAATGTGGTGTAAAATGTGAATTGGTACCATCAATGTTATGGAGTTACTTAGGAGTATTGGAAGCTATAATAATATTGTGTTTATAAGGTACATAATAAGCATGTTTCAACCGGACTTTCTTTAAAGAAGTAAATAAAGGATTACATAAATTTTAAGACTATTTTTCATGAAAGGATCACAAGACAACTTTTCCTTTTCAAGTAACCGCCGTTTAAAATTATATAATCTTGACTGTGAACTTCGATTTGACTAGAGAAAGTCTAATTAGATACGATTGCATAGTAATAACAATGTATCTCGTCAGTAATTGAGAGCTTCAAGGGATAGATTTAATAACCACATGCGTTATACTGGCCTTAATTTCAACACGAGATGTAGCCCTTTAATTTTGAAATGACTAATTTAGTGTAGCTTCCACTGCCAAACTAATTTAATATATCTCACTCCGACTGCGATACTGAGTAGAATAAACTTGAAATGTATTGTTATATGAAGAAACTTTTTATTCTAATGGTCAACAAAATACGTTTTATGTATGAAGATTAAATTTACAATTTTGTATTAATTGTGAAAAAAAAAAAAAATGTGCTATTAAATTTTACATTAGTCCTTTTTTATCTGAAGATAGTCAATGTGAAAATTATTCAGTAATTCCATTATTAAATACGGTTTAATCAATTTCTGTCATAAAAATATATTTTATACATTTTTAAATTTAATAAAAAAAATCAATTTAATAATAATTAAACTAATGGAATTTACATTAAAGAATATTTAATATACAGTTTTTAATAGCGTAAAAAGCATATGAATACAATAATAAAACAGATCTCTTCATCAAAAATTTCTCATACAATTTGCTATGCGAAAGTTTATAATATTTGGTAAACAACGTCTCATATTACACTAAAATGGAAAATAAAATCTTAAGAGCTATTGCAGCTGAAATGTATTTCAACAATACGGCTCAAGTATGGGATAATGCAAATGCATTCTTTAGTTAGAGCTCTTATAGGAATTATTGAGAAACTTACTCTTTCAAACTTATAATAGTAAGCAAACTAGTTTTGTAAATAGTGCTCTTCATTAAGTTCTAGCATGTATGGAAAATGTATTAGTTTAAATTTTGTTAAACTATAATGTTTCTAGCTATTCTACTTATGATTGAGATATATAAATATTTCGTATTTGAGATTTGGTAAAACCCTAAACTATTCCCCATTCTTATCCAATATTAACATTTAGTTTAGCAATATTATAAGCAGTTAATAATTTTTATAACACAACATTTATCATTACATTAGATTAAGTAATTTAATTTTTATTATTTTTACTATTTGGATTTCCTCTTATTGATGTTTTATAATAGTAGTGAGTAAATAATTTAGATAAATTTTGAATGCAATAAATAATTAGGAAACTATTTTCTTCAGGGTTCTCCCCTTCAGGAATCTGAGCAGTCACTATTTCGAATACCACTACTTGTATAAAGCTTTGTAATGCTCAATAAAAAGATAATAATGAAAAAGATTACTGTAATTTCTGGTAGATAACCCGTAGGTAAGATGTGTCATTTCTCCACCAGAAATTTTATTTAATAGAAAAATCTATATTTTTTCGAAGGAAGATCTCGTACAAATATAAATTTATTTATCAATAGCAATTTCTGGTGAAAATCTGGATTATATAACCTGCGGGGTATCTACCAGAAATTACGCTACTAAATATTACTTTAAACGTTTCTCGAGGAATGTAATTACGTTGTTTTAATATGAGGTGTCACCAGTATTTCAGAACAGAATTAGATGCTAAAAAATAAGTGAATTTTTTCGGCTAAGCCAAAAAAGGTTAAAATTTATTAAAAATTTCCGAGGTGAATTTTCGAAATTGGGAATTGAAACTAGGTGGTATAAAACATATGCCACCGCCGCGAAAGGGTTAAAGAGGTAGAATTTAGAAATTTGACTGACTATTTAACAGAGTGGTCACAGACAACATTTCTTCCCTGATTCTCCCACCAATATTTTTCTTTAGGAAATTTTAATAGTATTTTTGCATCATTAATTAAGTACAAATTAATATATAAATGTTTTGGCGGGAAAATCAGAGAAAAAAATGGCGGGTCTGTAACCACCCTGAGGGATGAAAGCGTTGCGCCTTTTTTTTTTTTTTTTTTTTTTTTTTTTTCACCAGTAACTTCCTACAAAATTCTACAGTATAAAATCACAAAAATAACAGTAAGCATATGATAAAAATCTCCGTAAAGAAATACTGGTGGAAGAAAAAGCGGAACATTTTCATCCCTGACTTAACGTTTCATTAATTATATTTTTCAAATTGCAAATCTTATTTAACCCGTTACCGCCCTGTGATCGATTTATAGATCGCTAGTGTATTTGTAACTCCTCCTACAGGTGTAACTTTGAAGCAGAGTTCCCAACTTTTATAATTCATTCACGAGCATTTTAGCCCCGCCTCTTTTTCATACCGGAAATTTTGAAAAATGATTTTCTTCTTATTTAATCTTTCTCACATATTAAAGAGAAATAATCTGCAAAATTTCTGGTGCGAAATGAAGGCAGGTCTTAAATTCTCGTAAATAAATTATAAACGTTGGGAACTCTGCTTTGAAGGTTAGTATGTTATAAGAAACAAACACAATATTTGCATATATGCAGGGTTCGTACTCTCCGCCCTTTTTTTAGGACGCTCTCAAAGATAAGAAATAGCCGCGTTTTTTGCGACCACTAATTTTATGCAGAAATACGTCTGTATATGTTTATAGTAATGTGCCATGACTATATAGTGTATAAATTTTTTCAAAAAATAGTGGTAGCAATAAATTTTAATTCTTATTATTCCTTAGAGTGTCCTGAAAAAAAGGGCGTGAGTACGACCCCTGTATATGTATGATATGCGCTATACATTTAAATGCATCGGTTAGTAACAGCATTATTACATGTATCATCCTTTTATAAAATAAAAATAAAAGCATAAAAACTTCAATGCAGCATGTCAATGAAATGCCCATAAACGAGGTTTACGTTGAACAATATATAAAAGGCGAGCTTTAACGGGTTAAATAGCTAATCTCCATAGTTGATCATAAGTATGCTGAAATATAAATAGAACCATTTAAACCCCCCCCCCCCAAAAAAAAAAAAAAAAAAAAAAAAAAAAGTGCATCATCAACGCAGCGAAGTGTACTCGTGCTCATGGTTTTTAACATTTTAATTTACTCGGGAACTTGCACCATTTTATTTTTAGAGTATTTTTGTCCAATATCATACTTGACAACCATCTCCTTATGAAGAGTAAAGTTTTTAATACCCGCCTTCTTTTTCACACCAGTCATATTTTAGAAGGGTTTTATTCTTATTTAATCGTATCAACATTTGCAGAGACTTACTCTAAAAATAAAGTGGTGTGTAAAAAGGGGCGTTAACAATTTTACCCTTATTAATGAGACGGTTGGCAGGTATGTATTATATAACTACGTTAAAATAAGAAATCTTTGCTCTTAAAAAAAGAAAAAAAAAGTGGTATTGAATACAGGCGGGGCTAAAACTGCTCCAGAATAAATTAAAATGTTGGCAACTCTGCGTGCCTACTAGAAAATTTAAGATTCATTTGACTTTCTTTAAAAAAATCATTTTTTTATATTAAAAATAGCGGTAAAACAAGGAATTAAAATATATTTATGAAAATACTTTTTTACAGGGCTGGAAAATTGGCGCAAAATTTATACCAATATTCGTTTAAAATATTTCTCTACCTATAAAACCGTTAAGTTAAATAATAAGAAAATTTTGTTTCATTTTTTGTGGTATAAATCCTTCGCCAATTTTACACCACTGAAAATATTTCCATATCCATAATATAAGTCAAAATTATAGAAAGAAAATGTAATCTATATTGAACTTGAAATTCATTTCTCTGATAAAAATCTACTGCAAAATATTTTAAAACTTTTTTCAATTGGTTGCTAATTGAATCGCTCAGACTCATATAAGCACGTCCGGTTTTATTTAATCTACACACACACACACAAGTGTGCATGTGTATGTCTGCAATCAAACGCAATAAACTAAAGAAACATGCAACATTTTGTAGGTGTGTGTGTCGAAATATTGATCATGACCCTACATTATGCCTGTATCACACGAGAGATTTTCACTCAACTTCTTACTAAACACAACATTGTACAGTCAGCCAAAAAAAAAAAAAAAAAAAAAAAAAAAAAAAAAAAACGCCCCCCCCCACCTAATTTCGCCGTAAATTATCGTAGAAACATTTGACTGGTACCGATCGATTTGTAATAACGTCTAGTTTATAACGGTATATCAATTCAGAAATTTAATTAATCAACCTGGAAATTAATTTTTGATAGAATGGAATAGAAGGCTGATTTTTACCAACTATGTGAAAAATACCAGAGCCGGAAATCGAACCCCGAGCCTTCCGCATAACGCGCGGTTGCACTAACCACTGAGCTACCCTGGCTGATAACCAGCTCGGCACTTCTCACATAATTTACGTTGGCAAGGTCACCGAGTCTGCATTAAAGCAGCTATATCAAGTGACAAATTTGAATATGGCATGACTCCAAACGGCCACGAAATTTCAATTCAGAAATTTCATTCATCAACCTGGAAATTAATTTTTGCTAGAATGGAGTAGAAGGCTGATTTTTACCAACTATGTGAAAAATACCAGAGCCGGGAATCGAACCCCGGGCCTTCCGCATAACGCGCGGATGCTCTAACCACTGAGCTACCCTGGCTGATAACCAGCCCGGAACTTCTCACATAATTTACGTTGGCAAGGTCACCGAGAGCATCCGCGCGCTATGCGGAAGGCCCGGGGTTCGATTCCCGGCTCTGGTATTTTTCACATAGTTGGTAAAAATCAGCCTTCTACTCCATTCTATCAAAAATTAATTTCCAGGTTGATGAATGAAATTTCTGAAATGAAATTTCGTGGCCGTTTGGAGTCATGCCATATTCAAATTTGTCACTTGATATAGCTGCTTTAATGCAGACTCGGTGACCTTGCCAACGTAAATTATGCGAGAAGTGCCGAGCTGGTTATCAGCCAGGGTAGCTCAATGGTTAGAGCATCCGCGCGTTATGCGGAAGGCCCGGGGTTCGATTCCCGGCTCTGGTATTTTTCACATAGTTGGTAAAAATCAGCCTTCTACTCCATTCTATCAAAAATTATAACGGTATAGTTACATTTTGCCTAGGGGGTCGTCTACATATTAAAACTGACATTAACTTCATTTTCTTCAATGGCAGCCCATATTTTTGACTTCATATTCAGATTTCTGAGATCAAGGACATTCGGAAAACATACCTATTTACATACTTTAAATCAATTCTAAATAGAGTTACACGTGAAAATGTATAAGGGGTCCGTCTATACATTTAGAAAATATAAATCATGATCTACCACCAAGTATACATTATTTATTAAGTTTCACACCGGAAAAAAAATTCAGAAATGTTAATTATAAAATAAAAAATGACTAATTTACAGAACTCTCTGAGTTATTTTATGAATTAAAATATTTTTATTGGTTTCTATTGATTAAACATCAAATAGTTCACTTCATACGAAGAAAATTAAATAGCTTGAATAGATATTAAAATATCTGTCAAAAGGAAAAAAAAAAAAAAAAAAAAAAGGTAAATGGTTTTAAATTTGTTTGAAAATTCAAAATTATTTTAACTCGAGCTGCCGTATAATTGTCTGAAACGGCGGCACTCAACCTGGTTCCCACGGCCGTTTCACAGTCACAATGGGAGTTTGTTCTGATACTGCAGTACTTTCATTTTCTTTAATTGACTTTTTTAAAATATTAAAACAGATTTTTTTTATTTTTATTTATTTATTTTTTTAATTACTTATTATTTTTTTTTTCATGACATTATTAAAAACTTTTACATAAATCTCACCGATATTCTTTTGCTTTTATATTTTATAATGTGTAACAAATTAATATGCAAAATAATAAATCCTACTACTTAATGGGATGTTCTAAAATTCTACTCTTAACACAGATACCGAAGTGGGCGGTGGGTGTAGAAAGGCTGACTACCCTTAATCTAAATCTTCAGTTGAAAAGGTCAAAATGTTACATTACTCTATTAAAAAAAAAAAAAAAAAAAAGGGGGGGGGGAGAAAGAAAGAAAATAATAATAATAAAATAAAATAAAAATAAATAAATAAAAAATCTGGCAATAAACTATGGGAACAGAAGCAGGGAAGCCATCGTCTCCGTGAACGATAAAAATTACGATGGCGTGTCTCCGGACCATCGAAGGGGTGCGTCCCAGACCGTCGTTAATTACCCATAGAGCAGTACTAGTGCGACATTAAACCCAACCTACCTACCTACCAATATATTGTAATGTGAACTGGCGTATAAGTGACCGATTACGCATGTATTTCAGTATGGAATGGATTTCTTAGTAGGAAAAATCTGTTTGGATTTTCACAAATATATATGATTTTAAGTTTATTTAAAATTTGCTTTGGAAGAAGATGATGACTCCTCATTTAAATGCTATTGCTGAAGGTCACATGTGGATGGCGGTAAAAAGTAAAAACCTATGTTAAAGTAAGATAAATTTCTCTTAAAAAAAAAAAAAGGATAGCAGTGGGCTAAAAATACCCCGGAATAAATTAAAACGTTGTTTATTCAATTTTTATTGAGGTGATATCACTTGTGCTAAATAGCTGGATCCGCCCTCTCTTAAGCTCAGGTTCAGCTCATCATTAAAATATTGTTTTTAAACCAAAATGTTCAAAACACAATTGCCAATTTTCATATATTTTGAAATCTTCCCGTTTCAACTTTAAAAGCATTTATTTTATTTTGAATTTTTAAATTTAGACGATTAAAGTCTTTTAAATGAAATTTCAGGATTCTGTAAGATCAATATCTATATATTTGAAAATAATAAGACTATTCCTTTGTTTTAAGTTTTTATTCCATAATAACTGTGACTTTGATTTCGCGATTGGGAAATTGAAAATAAATACTATTGAGCTATGTTCTAATAATAGATCTTATAAACATAAAAAAAAACAATTTTTCGCTATTTGATTCTGTATTAAAGAACTTTTAATAGAAATTTGATATTTTATTATGTTACATTATGGGATAAATTTTAAATAACACAAAGCTTACAAACGGTACAGTAATCAAATGCAAATATGTCACAACAAAATTTAAACAGAAAATTCAAGGTAAAAAATCTTTTTAAAATTATTAAATATTCATAATAATAATAATAAAACGATTGTCGAATGCATAATTGCGGTTTCATGCAATCAGTTTCGCTATACCGTGTTTTCTAAAACATGATATTTAACTAGAGGTGTACGTACTCTTGAATATTGAAATGCGAAAAAAAGTGTAACAGGGTTAAAATAGAATTTTAGCAGCGAAAAACTAGGAAAAGATATTTAATACTTATGAAGAAAGACTTAACATATTAGGATCGGATATATTCCTCTCTTGTACCGTAAGCCACGCCTTTTCACAAATTTTCTAAAACTTTATAATATAAAACAAAATAATTTTGCATATTTGTAATTAAATCATTTAAGTTTTGTCTACAATAATCGATGTAGTAAATACCATTATGATTTATGCATACCAGCGTCCCATACAGAGTCAAATAGGAATATGCAAATCAGTCTTTTTTTTTTTTAAATAGTGTTTCAGCGAATCAGAGGCGGGGCTTCTTTTCTTTTGAAATTCTTTCGCAATCCCTCGCCTACATTGTGATAACTTTACAAAAATATGCCAATTTGTATAATAAACATCGAAATATTGCTTAGGAAACAATAAAAATAACATAAAGGTAAATTAAAATAGTTTTCCGTCAAATTATATATATACAAACATTTACTTATAGAGGATACAGATTATAACAAGTGACAGCCCCTAACAGGAATAAAAAGTGAAATATCACTGTAACTCAAAAAATAATGTTAGGAACGAGCTGCAAATTTGGAAACTCATGTTTTTGATGATGCCCGTTCTCTTCGTGCAAAAATCAACACAGGACATAATTCATAATTTTTTCAAATATGAATTTATTAATAATTTTCATAATTCAAAAAATGTTTTTTTAGCAAAAAATTGCATGGAATATGTTTGGGTCACTTCATTCTAACGAATAAAAAAAACAGAATTTAAATATCATAATTATTTCGGAAGATATGATTTAATGTTTGTCACATTCATTTAACATTAGCATCCCCAAACTTTGACAGCTTATAACTCTATGCAAAAATTAAGCGAAATATATAAACTATACCATTTTCCGTGATGATTTGATCCAAAGAATTCAAATAAATTATAAAAAAGGGTGGTTACCATTGAAAAAAATGAAGTTGATGTCGGTTTTAATATGTTGACGACCCCCTAAGTAAAATCTAACTATAACATTATAAACTAGACGTTATTACAAACTGATCGGTACCCGTCGCATGTTTCTACGATAATTTACGGCGAAATTAGGTGGGGTGGTGGCGGTTTTTTTTTTTTTTTGGCTGACTGTACCAAACACAGTTAGCCTGACCTTGTTGAAGGACAGCACATTTTCGGATGATCAACTTTTCGTGTAGGCTTCCGAAAGAGTTGACTATGTTCATTGTACTCATCAAAATTGACCAATAGGGGGGAAGGGCACGATTTTTTCCTCGAATACTCTTAAAGAAGGGAATACTCACGCTATCAGTTTGGGGTAACACTAGAGACAGCTGATCGGTTTTCTTGTTTGTTCAGCTTCCCCAACTTCGAACGATGCTGAAGTGAACATGTTTAGTATAATGTTGTGTGGAGTACATATGCTTCCCCGTGTGATATGGCCATTGGGCTGAAAAATGCTAGGCATAAGTGGGGCAACATTGTAGCAATTGTTTAATTTGCTCCACATACATTTTTAATTGGATTATGTATAATGGCTGCTAGGAACCTTGTGGTATACCAAAAAAAAAAAAAATATCCAGTCATGTCAGAAAATACGGATTTCCCTCCCCCTTTTTTTTTTCACTTTAATATCAAACGGGCAAAGGCACGTAAATTTACGTGTTTTCTTAACGGTGTGTGTATGCACAATCATTTTTTTTTTTTTTTTTTTTAATCATATTGTTGCACTTTTAATTTAAAGTTAAATAACTAAATTCGTATACTCTTTGGATTCTAATATGTAGAAGGAATATCCACAGACGAGTTTTACTGCAGAAAAGCGTAGGACATCTGCATACGAAAATTTTGGTTAAATTTCCGAATGTTTGTATTCATTTTTATTCATTAAAAAGGAGAAAAAAAAACTGACATGCTTAAAAAAAGTCATTCAGTGTTCGCTATTAAAATCTCGTACATAAAAAAAAAAAAAAAAAAAAAGCTCTATAATTAAATTAGCGTTAAAAGTAACAGTTGATAGCCTAATATATTAAAGAACTAATTATCGAGAATTTATTTAATTGCATAAATTGTGTGTGTCTAATAGATTTTGACACATTTATATTATAAATAATACACTTTTATTAGTTAATAATTACATTTGGAGAAAAGGTTTGTCCACTGTTTATTCCTAATTAGAAATGATTTAACAGAAAACATTTCTAAATAAAGCTTGAAGTGCTCTTTAACTATACCATTAACCAAAGAATGTATTTGAGTTATTTTACACTTGAGACGTGTTATTAAATTACATTATTACTGCATTAGCTATTCCGAAATCCTTCTTCTTATCTGAAAAATCTTGAGGCTTTTTAATTGAATTTAATAACATTTATGGACAAAAATAATTAAAATAAAAAATTTTCTGTTAAAATAAAATCGTTTTTTATTATAAGACTTTTAATTAAAATATATATACAAAAAAAAAAAAAAAAAAAAGAACAATTCAAAATGAATAAACTTTTCGCAATTTATCCGAATTTCTTCATCAGTATTAAAAACAGCATTTGATAAACATACATACACATGTAATAAAAATGTAACAAGTTGTTTTTGTAATAACTGGGCTGTTTAAGAAAAAAATATAGGCATATAATCTTTGTATTAAAATAAAATTATCTTTAATTAAATAGTGCAGTTTAAAGAGATAATTCTACAAATAATAAATATAAAAAACAGCCATTTTTACCCCATTTCATCTCAAATTATTTATTTTGCTCAAATTTGAAAAGAGCTACATATTTTTGGGTTATGTAAACCTCAACAAAGTAAATGTAATGAAGTCTGAATTTATATATATATATACAGGGTGTCCCATAAGTCTGTAGACATTTAAAAAAATTATAACTATTCAATGAATTAATAGATTTAGCGAAAAAATCATTCTCATGAAGGGGGATTTTTCTTTTTTGGTAAAAAATAAAAAATAATAATTAAGCTATTTGTCGATAGAAGGCGCTGTTCATGACCAGATCACATTTTCACGAAAAACTTATTCGCATGCAAATGTTTACATGCAAATAAATCCTATTGTATGTGTTCGTCATCACCACAAATTACAGTTTGCAAACGAGTTATATATAACACTGCTAACTGCAGATTCAGTCGGCGGTTCTTATCTCAGGGAAAATATTTTCACCAATAATGCTTTATCCACCAAGTCAACATCACAATTAAAATTTCATGTATGCACAAGTAGGAGGTGAAATAAGAAATAAACTGTTCTAATCGCAAAATCGTGCAGTTTATAGGACTTTCATTTCCATTTTTGTCTTTCACATCCGTGCGAAAAATTTAACTATTTGGACTATTTATCGTGGACAAAAAAATTAACTATAATTTTTTCTTTACCAAAAAAAAAAAAAGAAAAAGAAAAGAAAAACCTTCACGAGAATTATTTTTTCGCAAACCGCGTTCAATTCTATCAATTCATTTAATAGTTAAGAGTTTAAAATGTCTACAGATTTATGGGACGCCCTGTATAATATATATATATATATATATATAATTTTAGAAATCTCACCCGTTCTCTAAATAGGGCACTAGAATAAAAGGAATGAAATTTGTACTTACATGTTTTAGTGTCCCCTTCCACAGTGAAAAATAATTTTCGATTAAGTTTTACCTCATCCGAATAGTATTTTCTTATTTACATGACAGTTCCAAAGTTAACCCGTTACCGCCCAGTGATCTATTTATAGATCGCTAGTGTATTTTGTAACTCATCCTGCATGCGCAACTTTGAAAGTTAGTGTGTTATATTCTTTTTAAGAAACAAACACAATATTTGCATATAAGTATGATCATAGCCACCTGAACTAGATGCCTGTCGCGTTGCTCGTAAACTTGGCAACAGTTCAAGCGGTAGACAGCGCCATCTGTTTCAGATTGAGCGACTTTTTTTTCAACAGCCACCAATAATTTTTAAAAGTGATATATGATATATATAATCGACGCTTCTTCGATTCTATTCGCCATTCGTGTATATCAAATCTCACTTTTAAAAATTATTGGTGGCTACTTAATAAAAAAAGTCCCGCAATCTATACAAGGTGGCACTATCTACCACTAGAACTGTTGCAAAGTTTACGAGCAACGCGACAGGCATCTAGTTTAGGAGGCTATGGTTGAACAATACTTAAAAAGGCGAACGTTAACGGGTTAACTGTAAAAAATCCTGCAAACGCAGAAAGACTGTTCAGACCACGCCAACTCATGCGAGGTATAAACTAAGTTTCCAGACGGCGTAGAAAGAGCAAGACACACAACTCCCGCTAGCAGAAGTTTATATATAACCCTACATGTTCAACTGACTAAATATTCGCCCCTAAAAAGTACTAATTCCCACATTCTATTTTCCAGCTTTTCTTTTAATAGGATAATGGGATAAAATGGGTTAAAAAACAGAAATTATAGATTTATAATAAACATTTATTTTCAAATGTCAGAATTTTACTTAAAACTAACATAACTCATTAAAACTTAATTTTTGCAAAGAAATTTTGCCAATTTTTAATTCTCTTACATTTAGCTTTACATTTTACATTTAAGACCATTCCATAATAATAATAATAAGAAGAAGAAGAAGAAGAAAAGGAAGATTTTAATTTAAAATAAGAATCCCCAGAGGAGTACCAACTAAAAGGGCGATATAAGTACTTAATTTTGTTAGTTTTTAGCTGCATATTGTTTTTATGTATATTTTGCAAATTTTGCTGAATTCTGCGAAGATGCATAGATGTCAACATTTTAATTTATTCTTGAGTATTTTTATCCCCGCCTTTATTTCGTACCACTTTATTAATATAAAAAAATTCTCCAATATATAACATCGACACAATAAGAAAATGTTGCTTTTAAAAAAATAAGTGGTATGAAATACAGGCGGGGATAAAAATACTCCGGAATAAATTAAAATGTTGGCATTTATAAAGATATATGGGAAACTTTGCAACGCTGTCACAAGTTGAAGTAGTTTGAAAATTCAAAAAGTTTAAGATTTATAAAGGTTTTCTATATCTGGAAACTTGATCTATATATCTCTTAAATGTAAGGTCATATGTAAGCCAGCATTACATATAGCCAGATCATCTGGTAAGTGCAACTACGAAAGAGTGTTGCCAGATTCGGAACTTTTTTATTCAATATATACCACTAAATTTTAATTGTAACGGTTGCCTAATCAATTCGAAGATTAATCGTCCATTGTGTATATTAAATGTCACTTCTCAAAATTATTGGTGAGAGTTGATTTAGAAATATCCCCAGTCTGGCAATACCTGCCACAAAACATAAAATGTTCATTATTTTTTTTTCTTTAAAAGATACACTATTAAATTATAAAAAATTCATATTATAAAAAGCTAATTAGTTCTAATTTGTTCCTAAATATTTTATAAGTTTAAGTATTGAGCAAAATGAGGTCAAAATCGAATTAGACCAAAACGTCGTTAGATTTATCACACTTCACCCTAATTAAACCAAAATGTTTTTAAAACCACATTGCAGATGTACTGTTATATTAGATATTAATTTATACAATGATCAAAAATAGAAAAAAATGTTTTATGGTCAATGTGCCCTTGCCAATTTTTACAATGGGCTCTTCCCACCTGACGTCAGAGGTCACATGATAAAGGAAATACAAATAGCAGACGAAGTCTTGTTTATCTATAGCGATTGCTGAAATAACATATTTTCTATTTTTATTTTTGATCAATCGTATTTAATCTGTGTTATTTTGTATGCAACATCATCTTTAATCCATTTTATATCATTATTCCTTATATTTTGTTTGCTGTTTACATTTACAATCATCATTTAGTTTATATTTGTTATTGATGTTCATGAAGAACATGTTACATACTCTGATTTTTGGTACTTGAATCAGTGACAGTGCAATATCGTACTGCGTAAATCCATTTAGACCAGTTTGTTGTAACTATGCAATTAAATTTAAGTGAAAACATTTTAAAATTTCAAGTTGTAATCCATAAACATTTCACAAGAACAAGCTATTATTTAATTGAAATTTTATTTTTCCGACTGAGTGAAAATAATGCCTGGACCGGGACTCGAACCCCGGATCTTTTGACTTACAAGGTCAAGGCTCTACCAATTGAGCTATCCAGGCCGACATCCCGGTCAGTATTACTCACTCAGACAACCGTTTAGGCAGAAACATCTCTGGTCTATCATATAGATAGCTCAAAAGAAAATAAGCCGCAGGAAATGGAAAACACCATTAGATAATGGTAGAAAGAAATACAATATTTTTATTAAAATCACACAATCACACAATCCACATTATAAAATTTCAATTAATATGATTTTCTTCCACAGTTGATTGTGTGATTTTAATAAAAAAAGCTATTATGTATTGCTAGATCACTTAATGTAACAGTTACAAAAATCTATTCTTACAGTTGAAAATAAATAAACACATAAAGTGTTTTTAAAAAATTATTAAATTTACAAATAAAACTATTCTACTGTTTACATATGCACAATATTACTTTTATTTTATTTTATATTAAATATTAACATTTTTGTTCTTAAGAACAATATTTAATTGAATTCGATTCTCAGAATTCGATTATTCGTTTTCCTCTATCAGGTGAGTGAGCAGACGACGGTGGGAAGAGCCCATTTTCTCGGAAGATGTTTTACCACAAAACTTGGTAAATGTTATATATATATATATATATATATATATAAAAAAAAATCTTATTATTTGAAGAAGAATGTAATGGACAGTAAATACGGCTTAATGCAATAGTCAGGAATGATGATATTGCTGAGTATAGTTTCATTGAATAAAGATAAATAAGGAGCAATATGATAACGCTAAAAGGTTTTTGCGTGAAATATTACTGTAATTTCTTGCGTGTATCCCACAGCTCAGATAGATCAATTTTGCATCAGAAATTTTATATATGAATCAAAATTAGAATTATACAAGGAATTTACATTAAATTTACATTTCATGAAACGAAATTTATGATGTAAAAGTTTTACATCTTGACCTACGACTCATGCTGAAAATTTCAGAGCTAAAGTCTAGCTTGTTCTGTAACAACAACAAACACAACAATAATAATTCATAAACAAAGTTTCAAAGAAGTCATCTTTTATTATCTTCCAAAATTGCCGTGCTAAATGGAACAGCTATTACTGTTACTTCAAAACAGATTTTTTTCTAATCTTTATCTTCTATTAAATAACTGGATAATTGAAGAGCTGAACAGATTACTATGTTAAGTGACATTCTTTGAAAAAAATTAAAATGACTGCTTTTGGAAAAAGAAATTATTATGAACTCTTTTGAATACCAAACATGTACTATTACTACAAAGTTTGCCAATGACGCAGTTATCGACAAAGGAAATTATTATGTGCATGTTTTTAGCTAATCCTTTACCTCTTTACTTTTGGTATTCTCATGTTTACTATATTCACAAAACGTGTTCATCAACTAGGCTCATCAATTACCATTAAAAAATAGGGTATCGTATTTTAATCACAAAGTTTGCATTTATTCCTTTTTCCAAGGAGTCTCAAGTGAATTCTATAACGAAAAATATCTTTTTAACGTAGAAGTGATGCAAATTATGACAAATATTGATTTTCAAAATTAGTGGGCAAAAATTGACAGTTTTAATCCTGCGGAAAGTTGATTTTACTAGAAAACGTGAATAAGTATGAAAAAATAAATAAAATGTAAACATAACAAACAAACAAATAAATATTGAAGGAAATATTAATTAGAAAATACATTTTATTTGTTATAATATGATTTTGTCCATTAATCCATATCTCTGAGTGTTACCGAAGGGGGGGGGGGCATCCTGTTCGTGAAGGATCAAAATTATGATGGCATATTTTCGGACCATCCCTAAGAGTGAGTCACAGACCGTCGCCAGATGCCCATGGTGTAAACCCGCTCAAACATAAACCTCAACCACCAATCTTTAGGCAGGGATTAAAAAGTTCCGCTTTTTTTGCCACCAGTATTTTCCTACAAAAATTTCTGACCTATAAAATCACAAAAATAACTGTAAAAATAAGATAAAAATTTCTGTACAGAAATACCAAGGCAGAAAAATCGGAACTCTTTCATCCTTATATACTTTTTTATTTGTTTACGATAATCTTACAATTTCATAAATTTTTGATATAAATATTTACCAAAAACACTGAATATAAAAAAATACGGTACTTTATTTCTTAATATTGACCATAAGTATGTAAAAAGAGAGAGAGAGAGATAAACAAGAATGAAGCAAATTAAAACTTAAATAAACCAAGCAAATGTTTATAAATATTAAATAGATATTTTAATTAAAACTATAATTTTATATATTTGAGTTCCATGAATATATTTCAACAAAACTGCGCTATTTCAACGAAAGAGCAATTTATTATAACAAAAAGATTATTTGCTCATATTCGTTTCTCAATCAGTCCAGACTTGAAAGAAAAAAAAAAAATACTTTGCCCATAAATGTGATGAAATTCAAAGAGGAAAGTCTCAAGGTGTTTCAGATTAAAAATACATATATCATTTCGTCATAGTTAATGCAGTAATAATATACTTTAATAACACGTCTCAAGTGTAAAATAACTGAAATTCATTTATTCGTGAATGGTATGGTTAAAGAGTACTTCAAGCTTTATTTAGAAACGTTTCCAATTCATGATATTAGGGATAAACAACTTCTCCAAATAAAATTTTTAATTAATAAAAATGTATTATTTAAAATATGCATGTATTTATTTAAATTATAAATTTGTCAAATTAAGTCGACTGAATAAATATAATGTTATTATTTATAAAAATTCTCCATGATTAATTTTTTTATATATTCTGGTTTCGACTGGTAATGTTAAAGTTAATTTAATTCCTTTTTTTTTTTTTTTTTTTTTTTTTTTTTTTTTTTTAATAGAAAATACTGAGTGATTCTGTATTACCATCTAGATCATTATTTTTATGGGGAAAAAACAGTAAAAATAAATATTCAAAAATTAGTCATGCATTAGAGCATATGTTATATATTTTTTCTGTTATAAAACATGTTTCTGATGAAACATGTTTTCCCTATACATTAGAATATTGAAGAAATAGATGAATATATCCAGTTTCCCCATTTTAAAACAAATGAAACAGAAATAACAAAAAACATTAATAATTAAGCCCTTAAAACGCATAACGCCACTGAAAATGTAAGTTGAGCAATTTAAAACAAGTCCTTCCGGCTTATTCGGAAGGGTAGGTTGATTTCTTTTTCCTTATCAAGTAGCCGTCATTTTGTTTCAAAATGGTGGCTACAAATTATTAATGCACTTGGTAGAAATATTGATGTAGGCTATGCACATATGAATTTTTAAGCAAATCGGTTTATAAATACCTTTTTATGTGAATTTAAAATTTTCAAGTGGCCGGCGCTAGGAAACAAAATGGTGATTAAAGTTGACAAATATATGAAATGAATTTGTGAGATAAATCTACTGTACACATATAGTTCGAATTAATTCAAAATCTCAAAAGTCATCGTGTTGAAAAATTAAGTGGCTGGCACTTCGATCAAAATGGCAGAGAAAGTTCCTCATCTAAAATATTGTTTCAAATTTGATTTTTTTTTTTTTTTTTTTTTTTGGAAATTTTTTCAAAGAGGCTTAGTAAATTGATAAAATGTTAGTTTTTTGCATTTCCAATTTGTTTTAGCATTAAAATAGCCTAATTTTGCCTTAAAAACGCATTAAGAAGATCCAGCAACGCAGATAATGGATTTGGCGCCAAATTTGGCGACTTTTCCCCTATGGCGACATTTTTGGCGACTTTTGGCGAGAAAATACTTGTTATCGATATACCAAAGATGGACGCAATAACGTGATTGGTTCACGAGTTACGTAAATTTTCTAGATTTTTGTTGTTTGAATGACAAATCCATTTTTCAACTTTGATTTGAATTAAGTATTTCTAAAGTTACCGTGATAAGAAATTTTCCAGTGGCCGCCAGTTGGAAACAATACAGTGGAACAAGTTGCCCAGCAAACATATCCAAGATATTTGAAGCATAGGTTCACTGTCCAACTGTGGTTTAAATCAGTGCCGTGTTTCAAAAGTTAATTTTATGGCAAATTTTCAAGTGGCAGTCTAAGTGGTTGCAACTTGGAAACAAAATGACAAAACAACTTGCACAGCGAAATTATCCAGTATACTTGTATAAGTTCCTGGTCCAGTTCTAGTTCAAATTAAATCAGTATTTCAAAAATTATCGTCATAAGAAATTTTCCGGTGGCACCACATGGAAAAATAAGCAGAGTGAGATGCCCAGCGAACTTATCTGAGATATTTGAAGGATAAATCCACTACCCAAATTTGATGCGAATTGATTCTGTAATACTAAAGTTACCATATTGACAAATTTTCAAGTGGCAGCAACTTGGACATAAAATTGCGGATCAAGTCACCAAGTGAACTTATCCTAGATATTTGAACCATTAGTTCACTATCCAACTTTTATTTGAATCAGTTTAGTATTTTAAAAGTTATCGTGATGGCATATTTTCAAGTGGCAGTGTGATTTCAAGTGGCTGGAACTTAGAAACAAGATGTCGGGACAAGCTGGCCAGTGAAAACATTCAACATAATTATATGATAATATCACTGTCCAAATTTGGTTCCATTTAGAGTATTATTTCAGAAGTTATCGTGATTTTAAATTTTCAAGTGGGAGCCTGATTTCAAGTGGTCCAGCTTAACTTAAGATATCTGCCACTTTATTAAAAATGGCAGATACAGTTTACTAATAAACTTCATTGAGATCCTTATGTGGTCTGTATATACATCAAAATTCAAACAATTTCTGAATACGCTTTTTACAATTTAAATTTGAAATTTTCAAGTGGTCTCCACTTGAAAAATAAATGGTGGAGCAACTTGGTTAACAAACTCATCTAAGATAAGTTAAGACACTTTTCAAATTTGGTTCCATTTGGAGTATTATTTCGGAAGTTATCATGGTTTTAAATTTTCAAGTGGTAGCCTGATTTCAAGTGGTCCCGCTTAACTTAAGATATCCGCCACTTTATTAAAAATGGCGGATAAAGTTCATTAATAAAGTTATTTGAGACACTTGTATAATATATGTATGCATCAAAATTTAAAAAAAAAATTCGGAATATGCTTTTTACAATTTGAATTTGAAATTTTCAAGTGGTCTCCACTTGAAAACAAAATGGCGGAGCAACTTGGTTAACAAATTCATCTAAGTTATTTATAAGATAAGTTAAGAAACTATCCAAATTTGGTTGGATTTGGAGTATTATTTCAGAAGTTATTGCGATTTTAAATTTTCAAGTGGTAGAGTGATTTCATGTGGCCTCGCTTAACATAAGATATCTACCACTTTATTAAAAATGATGGATAAATTTTATTAATAAACTTCATTGAGACCCTTATATGTTCTATATTTACATCAAATTTCAAACAAATTCGTAATACGCTTTTTACAGTTTGAATTTGAAATTTTCAAGTGGTCTCCACTTGAAAACAAAATGGCGGAGCAACTTGGTTAATAAACTCATCTAAGATATTTATAAGATAAGTTAAGTCACTGTCTAAATTTGGTTCGATTTGGAGTATTAGTTCGGAATTTATAGTGATATTAAATTTTCAAGTGGTAGCCTGATTTCAAGTGGTCCCACTTAACTTAAAATATCTGCCACTTTATTAAAAATGGCGGATAATCTTAATTAATAAACTTCATTGAGACCCTTATGTGGCCTGCATTTACAACAAAATTCAAGCAAATCTTGCTTTAAATATGCTTTTTTCAAAGTCGGTTTGAAATTTTCAAGTGGCTGCCACTTGAAAACAAAAAGTCGGAGCAACTTGGTTAACGAACTTATCCAAGATATTTATAAGATCAGTTCACTGTCCAAATTTGGTTCCATTTCGAGCATTATTTCGGAAGTTATCGTGATGACAAAATTTTCATTATAGATAGATAGATAGATAGATAGATATAGATAAACGAAGTGATTGCAATAGGTCGATTTCTAAAGAAATCAACCTAAAATAGAGGAAACAATGTTGCAACACTAACGTCTACTAGTGTCTCGAACGATAAAAAGTCTCGCTTAACATTTCAATATAAAAAGTTGGTGCATTACTATCATTTTATGGCATTTATTTACACACACACTCAAACACATATAGATAGGTGTTGTTTGGCTTGGTTGTTTAGGTTGATTGATGAAACTGTATTTATAAAAGAATAGTAGAAGAAAAAATGCCGAATTTGATGTGTGTATTATTAGTTTTTTTTTCTCTTCTCATCCTGTTACCATGCAGTTTGGTTACGGATTTTTCTATGCTTATTTCAAATATCGTTGTAGCGTTTTATAGTTATGATCTGTCATCATTAAGTATAGTTGTACAGAGTGGATAATGTTTTAAAGTATAATATAAATGTTTGATTTAGTTTAAACTAAACTGAAATATAAATATCAAAAACTATTTTAAATCAGAATATACACAGGTTCTCATAATTATAAGGACACCAGTCTTTCTATATTAACAGAGCTGCCAACCTAATCCGGCAAATTGTTAGTAACGCCCCTTTTTCTACTCCACTAAATTTTTAGAGTATTTGTTTTCTTCATTCATCGCAAATATATTTGAACAGAATTACTCTAAAAATTAAGTGGTGTAAGAAAAGGGGCGGTACTAACAATTTGCCGGATTTGGTTGGCAGCTCTGTATTAACTAAACACTGAACAATATTATTTAAACAAATATATTTTTTATTAATTTAAATTTCATTAACAGACGATATTTATCAGTTTTATTGATTTTCTATCTTGAAAAACTTTAAATACGGCCAAAAAAATTATTTTTCAGGTGTTCATAATTATAAGGACAGCTCGAACATTAGTATTTTTTTTTTTTTATAGTTATTCTTTAAATTAACATTTTATGGGGGTCTCTTTTTAGGGCGAAACAGTCGGAGATTCTCTCTGGTATATATATATATATGTATACTTTTTTTTTAATATTCAGTTTCAATACAATTTCATACAGCATGGATGATATTCTAAATACATTTAAACTATTTAAAATTGCTTTCGACTTGCATGCACTTTTTTAATATGATAAGTTAAGGTTTTTCCAACTTCTAGGCCACGGAAAAGGCAGTAATACAGAAGTTTCTTTCTTCAAACTATTTACTATTGCTCTAGAAGTAGAGGAAAAATGCAAGTCTTGTTGACAAAAATATTATTACCACACATGCCAACCATCTCATTAATAACCGTACAATTGTTAACGCCCCCTGAAATACCGCCCCTTTTCTCACACCACTATAGTTTTAGAGTAATTCTCTCCAAATGTTGTTACGATTAAATAATGTAAAATTACTCTAAAAAATTATTGATGTGAAAAAAAAAGGCGAGTACTAAAAATTGTACGGTTCATATATTGGTTGGCAAGTATGTTATTACCCTCAAAAATCTAACATAAATCTGAAAATTCCACGTTTAAAATTTGCGGATATTCTCTTTATGTTCATAATAATAGAAAAATAATACTAAATTTATTCTGCCTTCAGTAGAAACAGCTCCCGAGAGGACCATAGAACCACCTTTAAAATGTCCGATTTATATCTGCCTTTAAAAAATCTGCTCTGTCTTTCGCTATCTTCATATTGTGCCAGTAACTGTTAAAACCATTTTGCTAATTAAGAATAATTTTTTTCATCCAAAAATGCAACATTTTACCATTTAATATTGTCTTTATTCAAATTTAACACTGTCGTTCTTTCCCCCATTAATTGCTTATTGATTATTACAGGTTTTTTTATTCAATTTAACATCTTATTAATTATTTTAAACATACATAAATGTGGACCCCAAACTTTCGTTAAAAATTACGAGCAAATTCAGCAGCAGTCATTATGAGTAAAACAGTAAGAGGAATTATAAGTCTTCGATCTCTGTAAAAAAATTCTGATTTTGCATCAGCTCTTTCTCCTATCGAACCAGCAGTTTAACGTTTGATCACATATTCTTCAGAAACTTTAGATCTTCGAATTTCATTAGAAATTCGGCGGGTTGAAATTATCCTTCCCCTTAAAAACACATTTATCATACTTCACTACATGAACGTTCTTTTTTCCGAGAAATTATCAGCAATGTCCGTCCAAGGAAAATTGAAGGCTTATGTATGAATTAATCTAACCCAGTAGTTAACAAATTCGCATATCAACTGTAATTTATCCGCTAGTAAGTTAAATAAAACAAAAAAAAAAATCTTAATTGTCCCTATAATTATGAACATCTAAAAACTTGAAGAAAAAAATATTTTTCACTTTTTTTTATTAATTTTGTTTCATATTAAAATAATCTGGTGTGTCACTCACACGACTTTCTCTTACCCTGAAATTTAATACTATAAATACAGGTTGGAGATTAAGAGGTAAGATAATGAGTACTGTTATGTAAACCTATGTTAAACAATTCATATTAGGCTTCTGAAGAGTTTTATATGATAATTAGTACTGTGTGAGGGGGGCTACCGCCCCCCTCAACCCCCCGTTTCATTAATGCACCTACATTTATATAGAATTTAATTCGGTTATTAAAAAATATTTCTCTTTTTTAAAAATAATTTATTAAAAGTATTATTTAAAAAAATTATCTTTTATGATAAGGCAGACGATTTCCATATTAGAGAAGTATTTTAACACCAAATATAAAAAAAAAGTCCATTTTATTCTCAATATTAAAAAAAAAAAAAAAAAAAAAAAAAAAAAAAAAAGTACGATTTTTTTTTTCTAAGTTTTTTTTTCGTTAAAAGTAAAAAAAATCGATAACTTTGTTTTAAATTATCGCAGATCGATGGTTCAACCATTCGTTTTAAAGGTATTTTCGAGCTCTTTTGAAAGATACCCATCATGAAAAGTTACTCCCCTCGAGGGGGGACTTCCCCCCCAGGGGGGGGGAGGCGAGGCTCCTACATACACAAAAAAATTTTCCCAGTTAACTGTCTCTATTACAAAAAATATATATTTGTTTCATTTGGTTTAGTGCAGTCTATAGACGTTAAACTCTATTTTCCTGCAATTTACCCCATAGACGTAATGTATTAGAATTCTCTTGATTGTCCCTGTACACGAACCATTTGCTTAATCTTAACGAAAAGTTTACTGTAGCATCCCTATATGATACACATTTAGAATACCAAGTTTGAACTTTTTGCCATAATTTGTTTTTGAGATATGCTGATAAACGACAGACACACACACAGACACACACACACACAGACACACATACACACAGACACACAGACACACAGACCATTTGCTAAAAACATGATTTTCGTATTCAGGGTACCTCAAAACGTGTAAATATGACAAAATCTCGCGTTCGAAAATTTGAGCCAAAAACAATACTTTCTCTACCTTATGGGTAAGAGAAAGTAAAAATTATAACAGATTTGATTTTAGAATACTAGATATATTAAGTGCAGTTAGTATAATCTTGTTCACAATTATTTTACATTAGTTATTTCAAAACATAAAGTGTCCTTATAAATATGGGAAGGAGTGTATATGGTGTATTTAGTTCTTATGAAGTTTTTTGATAAATATCAATAATTATAAAATCTCCTTTTCCGGCTAATAAAAATAACAAAAATTTCATCGTAACTTTTTATTTCTTATCATATGGTCTTGCAGAGGTTTTGGGGAAAGCTGGGCGCCCGTAAAATTTGTTTATCCTGCTTCACCCATTTAAGCTGCAGTGGCCTCGTCTCCTTCTTACCTTTATTTCAGTTTCATTTGTTTGGTTATAGCCTTTGCTTCACACCGTTTTCAGTTCTTGTATTAAACGCATGTATTCATTTCTTATGCCAAATATACATTATATATATTGGGTTGCAGAGCTGCCAACATTTTTAACTTTTTAATCAGAATTAACACCAGTAGTTTTAAATGGAATAAGTATATATATTTTCGACGATATATTTTCGACGATAATTATTACCGAAAACATCTATGACATTTTTCCGGTTTTAAGTCTCCCTTGAAAAACGGAAGACTTGGCACCTATGGCGTTGTTCGAAAAGTAATTTCGTTTTTCTCTGCAGATGAGTTAATTGTAATTTTTTTAATATCATCTTCAGAATTAAGCTGCATTACCATTATACAATGACAGCTGATATAGTAAGGCTTGCTTGTGAAAAAGTTCGTTTTAATCTGCTCAATATGTTTTGATTGGTGCTCTATCGAATAAAGAAAATCGGAAGCGACATTTTCGTCATATTTTGTTTTTTGCTTTCAAAAAGGCGAAATACTGTTAAAACAAGGAAAAAAGTATACCATGTGTATACAAAAATTTTATTTAAAGAACGCCAGTTTCAAAACTGGTTTACCAAATTTTGTTTCGGCAATTTTGACGTTGAAGATGCATTAAGTTCTGGAAAACAGTTTATGCTAATGAAGACAAAATAAAGTATTGATTTATGATAACTGCCAAATAACAACTCGTGATATCTCTAAGAATCCGATCAATGTGGAGAATATATAATTCAATAAAATATTTATACAATATAAGAAAATCGTCTTTCATTTTCAAAGGAAAAAACGAAATTATTTTCCGAACAACCCAGTATATATAGACAGACAATAAATGGATGTATATTACTTTCGATTTCAGACGTTTTCTTAAATATCTTAAAATTTTGTTAAAGGATTATTCTGAAAATTTTGAAGTTTAAATAAAGTGTCACACCTCATAAATTTTAGCAATTATTTGCCCCGAAAAAAAAAAAAAAAAAAAAAAAAGGGGGGGGATGAGTAAAAACAAATAAATAATTAAACAATATTGTTAGGATCTCCCTATAAAAAGTAGTTCTTGAAATGTGTTTCGGCTGTAACATGTTATTATAAAATTTAATTTAATATTTTTTAACAATTCGGACGAAAGTAGCGCCTACATTCAGGTAACTGTAAATAAGCCTTTAAATAATTCCAATAACATCGAAAAAAAAAAAAGGGCTTTTTTTTTTTTTTTTTTTTGGTTATAATATGCAGGCTAAGAAGCGCAATGCAAATCAGTTTCTAGCAAACTTGATATATTTTTAGCTGTCATTAATTTGAGTTTTAAATCATATTTATCACAGGGCTGCCGCAAGCGACATTTTTTTTATTATTACTTTTGAACCACTATTTTCATAACATAAAGTTTATAATAAATTTATTCAGGCAAACTGCAGATTTACTCGCAGAGCTGCCAACCTAATTCGGCAAATTATTAGTACCACCCATTTTTCTACACCACTTAATTTTTAAAGTAATTTTCTTCAAATATATTTGCGATGAATTAAGAAGAAAAAAACGTTAAGAAATGACTGGTGTAGAAAAACGAGCGGTACTAACAATTTGCCGAGTTAGGTTGGCAGCTCTGTACTTTCCTAAATATATGTTAAATTTTACTTATTGGATAAATTTTACTTAATAGTGGTAAGGAAAGAATAAAAAAAAAATTGCCTGTGGCAGATATAGTTGCCAACTTAGCACCTTTTGGCTACTGGAAAATGTTTATAAGAAATTTTATTGTATTTAATCAGTAAAAACCGTTACAGTCCGCTGCTTAAATAAAATAAATATTTCTATTTAGTTGCCAACTATAGTGGCAGCTGTCTTATCACCATTTTCTTTGAAAGAGGTCTGTTGTAATTATTTTCTACGATTAATTAAATTGAAGAATCCAATATTCTGCGACTTGAATCGTCCTACTGAAGGAATTTTGTTTTGAAATGCCCCTACTAGCAGCACTTACTTCGGTGTTTTTTTTTTTTTTTTTTTTTTTTTTTCTTTTTTCACTGCAGTGGCTGTTCTCTATATATTATTATTTTATAAAACATTTTTGTTTTAGTTATAATCTTTTTTTATGTTAAATTTACAACGAAAATGTTATTTTTTTTAATTTGAACTTATCTAATTATTCCTGAATTTTTTTGTGAATCTTTAGAGACATGAACTTTTAAAATTCCATAGTGACGCGTGTCAATTGCTGTCACAACCCCTCTTTAAAGTTATCAACAAATTAAAATAAATCTACAACATATATTTCAATCGACCAGTTTTAGATTTAGTTTGAACTTTCTGTCAGTTTCCCGTTTTTCCTTGTAATTTTGAAAAAATAATTCAAATTATGTTTGCTTTTATTCTATCTGCTATTAATTATTTATGGGCATTTTACTTTAATATGACTAATACAATTTTGCAGAATTCTTTAATTTGCATTTTTTGTTACCAAAAAATAATATTTTATAAATGTTCACTATTGCACTGTAAACGTAAATGTCTTAAATTCAGTTTAAAAAGCGTCTTAAATGGATGGTCATTTTTTAAGCGAAAAAAAGATGTCTTACTTTTTAAGACATCTTTTTGCATCAGAAATTAAGATATTGCAAGTGTCTTAAAACGCCGCCATGTTTTAGGCTTAAAAACACCGCCATGTTAGGCTTAAAAATACTAACGTTTATAAGGCTTTTTTTATAAATATATAAATAAATAAATATGGCGTGCGATTATATTTTTCTGTAAAAAATATATTTTAGAATTGTTTAGAACATTAATGAAATATTTATATAAAAAAAGAAAGAAAAAAACAAAGTCCCATTTTCCGGCGTTGGGATTCGAACTCGCACTGTATAAGGAAACCGAAACCTCGAGCTAAGCATCGCCGGAGTCAAGCATTTACCTATCACGCTACCTTCGAATACAGCAAAACATGTTTTTATGATAAAATATACTGCAGTATTCGTGAAACTAATCGCAGTGTTATGTTTTATTTCTAAGTTTTTGCCATAAAACTATTGATAGTATGGTATCTTAAACTTAATAAATATTATTATCTTAAATTTCATATTTAGAGGACCAGTATTTTTTAATAATGCATAACAAGAATGTGAAGGTTTTATCCTAGATGATTACGATTTCTTTCCTTAAAGTGATATTTAAATAAAAACGAACTGATTTCATGAATACAGGAAAATTTGTAGTTTTACATTTAGATGTAGGTGAATTTGTGAAAGAAAAAAGTTTTTAAATGAATAATAAGAAGACAAAAAGAAAAAAAAATATGCACAAATTATTCAGGATTGTTCACTTATAAATTCGATTTCTTCTCCACAAATTACTTGCTACATCAGTTTTCACACTTTTTCTTTTTATATAAGACAGCTTTTAAGACAAAGATTTTTTTTTTGTACAAAATGAGCTTTGTGTCTAAATATATTGTTTATGAATTGTGTTAAAGATAATAGTATGCAAATATCATTCACATCCCTAGAGTATTATTCCATAAAAATATAACTTCATAGAGCTACCATAATTTAAGTAGTTTAACTGCTTATTATATAAAATAATAATATATTTATTGAATGTGGAAAGAAGTAGGATAAGCATTTTTCTTAAAGTAGATTCCGTATGAAAAAATTTCTAAGTAATACAAGTGTCTGAATTTCTAAAGTGTCTGAAAATTCAAACGCGTTTTGCTGTCTGAAAATTCGCGTATTTACGTGTTTCAGACATTTTTTTGTCTGAATTGATATATCAGACATATTTCTGTCTTAAATTAAAATATCTATAACGTCTAAGGTACATTTTCAGACATTTACGTGTCTTAAATGCCGTTTCAGTTGTTTTTATGTCTTACTTTAAGACCCTTTTATTTGCAGTGTGGCAATACAAAATACCATCATGTCAAATACTGCACAGGCATGTAAATTTGATGGTACGTTTAACTTTTAATGCGAGATTCATGAGCAAACGCAACTTAGTATTCACCTAAGCGCGAGATGCGAAATGAAATATCAAGTCATATCATTCCAAGTTAAATATGGGCCGACCAGCGGCCGATCGGTTCTGTGCTCAAAGCTGGTAGACGTGAGGTGCTGGGTTCGGTCCCAGGTAGCGCTCATCGGCCTAGCTGTTCGTGGTTTTCCGTGATTATCTCCGAAATTTGCTTAAATACGGGCTAGGACCCCTTAGAAAGAACCCCCACGGAGGACACTCCCCCTCACACCTAAGACCATAAAGAAGTAAATCGGCCTTAATCTTAATACGATATCATACCAACTTAAATATGAATCCCTCAATATATTCATAAGACGAAAACTTTTCCGAATTTTAAGAAGATATTTGGATTCTTATTCTCTTTAATTTTAATTTTTTTAGAGATGACACAGAGAATTCCTGCAAATACACTATCTACCAATAAGTAATTGGATACTTTCGAATTTAGATTGTTTTGTCACGCGTCTACAAAAATTCTGCAGGAATTATCTTGAATGTTTTTGGAGTATAAAGAATATGTTATACCAAATATATTTCACCAAAAGTTTTGTCCTAAAGAGGACCATTAAAAATTAGACGAAACTCAAAATGTTTCGGACCACCTTGTAAAATACTCTTCTAATTACCTGTATAATTTTTTATGTGGCTACCACATATATTCGTGAAAATTTCGTTTCTTTAGAGAAAAAAAAAAAAAAAAAAAAAAAAACTCCACCTTTTTAATTATAATACGTGAAAAGACCCGTATTAGACCAAGTGCAAAGCCATTTTTAGAAAACTTCGCGGACTACATTAGACTCAGCATACTGCAAATAGAATGCAAAAATGTAAAAAAAATTACAAAATATGAGCATTTGTAATTAACGCATGCTCAAGCTTTTAAAAAATTCATTTGCATAATTTAATATCCAAAAATATTGCGCTACTTCTATAAACACTATTTATATAACCCCAAACAAATATCGTGTAAATTCAAAAAGTTATGAGTTATAGAATGAACAGAATTTCAGTTCCTCTCAACAAAACGGAAGATGATAGGGCGATTTATTCATATTTATTTATAAACAGCGAACACTGTATTAACGTTGGGCATTGATTGAATAAAATAATAATCTATTTTAAAAAACTTTAAAACTTAAAAAAAAACTTTTAAATTCTTATTATAGCGTATCATATAACTCTTTTCAAAAATAGAATAAAATTTAATTTGAAAAAAAAAAAAAAAAAAAAGAAGTAACTTTTTTGTTTATTAACAAAAATTGGGGAAATTTGAACTGTATTATGAAAAGAGAAATTATTTCTTAAAATTCACAACAGATGGCAGCACCACACGATTGCCTATAGGTTTTGTGATTTCATTTTTCTGATTAAGGGCTAATATCTGCAATGTAATTATTCGTTTGAGGCACCTTTTTATTATTATTTTAGTTTATTATTATTATTTTTTTTATATTATAACTTAACATTTTACTGATTTGGTTAATGTTTATGTGTTTTTCCTAACCATTTTTATTTTGTATTGTTAATTTTTTCATTGAGATTTTAGTGAATATTCCGCCCAATATAGGGCGCTTGTAAACCGCAAAAAACTCTTTTTTGCTTCTATAAAGAGATGTAAGAAAAAAGACTTCTTAAAAAAACTCTTCAAGAATTCTTAGGATACTGTGTAGTCAACGATGAAGTTTCTTTTATCAATTGACATCTTTTCTACTAATTGTCTGCAAAAACTAACACTCCAGACCTTCAGGGTATCGAACGCGGAACCACCGGATTTCTAACATGGCGCTCTAACCACCTGAGCAACGGAGATACAAATGAACAAGCTTGTATTTACCTTAAAATACAGGCGCATTTTTTATTTGGTTGAGATTCACAAACATACCGTAGTGAATGATAATAAGTACACAAGGAATAGGGAAAAATGTGAGTAAAACTTCTTGTAATTTAGCTTTTGTTTTGAGATGAAGTGAAATTCTGTTCACTCTATCTCTCAAATTTTTGAATTTAGATTATATTTGTTTGGGGCTTTCCGATAAATAGCTCAATATTTTTAACTATTAAATTATGCAAATTAAGATTTTTAGAAGCTCACGCATGCGTAGTTAAACATTATTTAGTATATATGCTCATATTTCGTAAGATATGTAATATTATTTTGATATGTAATATATATGTAATATTTTTATATAGATTGCGGTATGCTTTGTCTAATGTTGTATGTCAAGTTTTCTAAAAATAGATTTGCACTGGGTCTAATACACTACGTGTTATAGTTAAAAAAGCGGAATTATTTAATTTTTATTTTGGAAGTTTTTTAAAGAAACCATTATGTCTCCGTGAATATATGTGATAGCCTTATAAAAATTTATACAGCTAATGCGGAGAATCCTTAAAATCCCATGCTACAGTCAAAACCCATTTCAAGTGTTGCTTTTTACAAGGTGATCCAAAACATTTTGACATTTGTTTAATTTTTACTGGTCTTTTCCTCTTTAAAACAAATCTTTTGCTCAAATGCATTAGGTATAACATGTTCTTTATACTCCTAACATTTCAAGATAATTCTTGCAAAAACGTCTAAATTCTCGAGTATCCAAATAATTATTGGTAGATAATGTATAAACAAGAAAAAATGTCTAGCCTTTCTAAAATTAGTACATAATTACGGTGAAAAAAATATTATTTACAAATTAAGATTCATTTTATAAAAAAAGAAATATGTTATTGAAGCCGTTAAATTTTTTAGATGCAATTTGTAAATATGCGATACGTAATTATATCTTTTTTTCTGTGCTTTCAACGTATTAATAACTTACTTTTAATCTTTGTTTTAAATAGATGTATAGGGTAAGTACACAAATAGTGGACACTGCGTCATGAAGACAAGTTTTGAACAGGCTTGTCCACTGCAGTTTCATTTGACCATTAAGGCGGGATCCAGTTGAAAACGCAGCTCAGTATTAATTTAACTTGGAATGTGAAACAGAATATCATTTCATTTTACTCCAAATTAGATATGAGTACTTAAATAAGTTCATAAATTTTATAATAATGTTAGTTTAACTGAAAGAAAAAATGCTTAAACCATTTTACTTTTTTTCATGTATTTTTCAATAATGAAATAAAATTTTGATTGCTTTGTCTCTAATATTTGCTTTACAAATTTCTTGTAAACTCTGTTTTCATGTATATAAAATAAGTATGCAAAATGCATTCATTATTCTAAATTCTTAATTTTATAATAGCATATAATACATTTATGTGTGTCCTCTGCTGGTAGCGCGAAATGTCGTCATGACCAATAGTGACAGCTTTGTTCACTACTGACTCATTTAACTTTTAACCTTTTGAGGCGCAAAGTAATTGCGCTCTTTTAAATTAGACTACCACCAGCATTTACGAACAAAATTAAGGTAAAAGATAGAAATTATTTTTTCGTGTAAGATATATAAGTTTAATTTTGTTCAACAAATCCAGCATGAAATTTTTAATTAGGACTTGGTGATTGCTTCCTCGCAGCAAGAACACAGTACTTGAAACAGTTAAGACGAGATCCAGTAGTAGACACAGCTCAGTATTCTCACAAATTCGGATTGCATAACTGAATATAAATTTATAGAACTCAAAATTCAATCAATATACTTCAAGATATTACATAGCTGCCAATTATTCCATTTTTAAATGTTTTTCCCCGATGATTTTTGCGGTTTCTTCTATCGGCGTTTTTAATAGAAGTTTTATACCTATTTAATCATAGAAAACTGCTACAAATGGTGCTATAAAAAATCTAGAAATAAATGCCAGTTTGCAAAAATCGGAATGGTTCTTAGCTATGACATTAAATAGTTTTTGTTTATATTAAGAAGATATATGTATATATATATATATATGCTCAAAATGTAAACACATATGAAAGAAAGAGTGTTACAGGAATATCACGAAAGTGAAGAATTAAAATGTTATTTTTAACTTAAGACTCATTTTAAATAAAAACAATATATTGTTGAAGCCGTTAAATTTTTAGTGTTTTTTTGTTTTCCTTTTCAATTTATTATACAAATTATATATATATATATATATATATATATTCTTTTAACACATTAGTAAAAGTAAAAATACAATTTGATAATTAAATATGTACTTTCAATAAGTTCACATATCATTTTTTCTTTCTTAAAAAAAATAAGTTCATTGCTGTTTTTTTTTTTTTTTTTTTTTTTAAGTGTTTACCACTGACGTATTTTAATATGTCATAAAAAATAATTTTTCGTGCATTAAACTACTTCAATTAGCATTTTTCTCAGTACAGTCAGGTTTGGAAAGAGTTGAAATTTTTAATACTGGGTATAATTATAATATCTAAAATTAAGAAAAATACCTAAAAAATAATCGGAAAATATTCTTAAACTGTCAAATACGGATAAAATCACCTTTATTAAAATGCTCATAGATTCTTCAAAACCAGTTACGAGTTTTGAGATTTAACTGATTATTATTTATCATTTTTTAATGCTTGCATTTCAAGAAAAAATTCTATAACAATTTGTATATAAAATACAATACAAATATACCAGAAATCGCATGCGCAAAACGAATATAAAAGGATCTTTGTACGATTGGTAGCAAAATTCACATTGATATCTAGGTATCGAGACAAAACGAGGTCTTTTTCTGATCTCATTTAATTCTTATGTATTATGTTCTGTGCGGCGTGTGGGGTTTGCGTGGTTGCAAACTCCATCTTAATTAATTAGATTAGCTAAATAGACAATTGAATATGAACTACAAATAAAGCTTTTATTTGAACTTAAATCAGGGTGGATAACTTTCCGAACTCAATCAAATAATAAAATAAATGAACAAATTAGAGAAATGAAAAACTTAAGTCTCACACAGCGGAAGTAGAGGGAACTCAGAGAACACTGCTCTCAGTTGACTCGCTAAACTATGCTAACTTCAGAATTGACGGCAGGATTCTCTTGTCCGGCAATTCCTTTCACGCGACTTCCAATCAATATACACATCGTAACACTCGCGAACTTAGAATAAGACTCGCCAACTTAGAACAACTTAGAAACTCCGCTATCGAATAACTTCGCACTAGCATAAGAATCTAGCCTCATCCACACCACGCTCTCCACCACAGTACCTTGATATTTATCCTTAATCCAACCACCTCTAGTCACTTCACTTAGCAAAACCTCAAAAACCTGTTCATATCCACTTCACACTCCGCAAGTTACTTTCTCCGTTGCAGCTGTGTGCCGATGCAAAATCATACCGACTTTATCTAAAACTTCACCGACCGTTTGCGTCGATCTTTCTAATCTCCCAACTATTGCGTCACAGGGAGTCGCTGGATCCAGCTCACTTTTAAAACTGTGGTGACTTTCCACGGTCTCAACCTTACAGGGGTACTTACGTAAAGTATATTTCAATAGCTTCATACTGCAGAAAACATAATGAAATTGTCAATGTTTATTAAGCATGCTTAAAAAACATATTTTATAAAATAATATGGTATAATTAAGCATTTATATTTACAGGACAACGCAAAAATATGCGGATATAAATGATAATTGTTAAAATTGCATTTTTAGTTAATTTTGCGGTTTTAACATTTTCCAAATATTTTTAATAGTAATCAAGACTTCGGTGAGACTATCTGTTTGTTTGCCTGTCTACCGTATACGCTCTATTCTTCGTTAATGCTTATAAAATTCGCTGAAATTAATATATGTTATATAATTTCAATATGTTATTTTCTCTATTAAAATGGTATAAATAAGATATCTCATTTGTGTACAGAGACTCACAAAAATTGTTGATGCATTATGGCTTGTTGGAATTACTTGATTAAAGTATTTTTATTGTAACATATTTAAAAATGCTTTAGTCAAATAATTCCCTCAGACTTATTCTGAATTAATATTCATACAAATCTGAATAATATACCGGGTGATTCAAAATAGATGTTACAGCAATTATCTCGTAAACTAAGAAAGATAGAAACAAACTTCCAATTACAAAATTAGAGCAAATTAAGAGTAGATTTCAGATATGGCATTTTTTTGTCAAAGGGGCTGTATACATATTAAATACGAAATTTAATTTTTATACGGCTCCTCCTATCGTATGACTTATATTTAGAAAAATATTCCCCTCGCTCTAACAAGCAAAATAAAAAAAAAAATCATCTCTCTAAGTCAAAATCTCGCTGAGTTATTGCAATTTGAAAATGATGACTTACACCACTTTTTTTTCATTTTTGGCATCTATTTTTCGACGCCAACGGGCTGACTTTAGGGGGTTATCTATGAGTTGAGAAAAATTAAAAAAAGATCCTTTATTTTAAAATAGCAACTAAAATCGTTCAAACACGTGAAATTAACAATTTTAAGAATTTAATGCAAATTTACATTATTTCGTATTGTTAAAAAATTTAATAGTTAAATTTCTTAGGGGTCACCTGCAAATTAAAACACGTTAAGAGAGAGAAAAAACTAAAAGACTAGCAAAACCGTGTGAAGTTTTTGCGCTTTATTTTTACCACTTTCCATCATGGTTGATAAATTTAATGACTTCGGTTCTTTAACAATTCCAGCAAGATTGAAAAGTGTTAATGGTGTTAATGACTTCGATTTCTCTGTCTGTCCATCCGTCCTTCTGTGTGTCTGCGCTCTAACTCCCGTGAATATTCATAGAATTTCCTGAAACTGATATATGTTATTTGAGTTCACTATCGGATGTTCCTTATTGAAAATGGAGTGAATACATCTGCTAGCTTGTGCACAGGGACACCCGAAAGTATTCCAAAGCATTGTGTTCTATGAGAGGTATTTTTATAAACCATATTTTAATACCTTTAACTTACGCATATATTAATAAAATTGAAATACGTTATTATAGTTTTCTATCGGATATTTTCTATAGAAAATGGAGTAAACACCATCACTGGTTTGTATAAAGGGACACCCGAAAGCATTCCAAAGCATTGCTTTCTATGTGAAGATATTTCTAGAAACCAAAATTTAATTACTTTGCATAAATCTTACTGAAATTGAAGTATGTTATTCATATGCACAAAAGAATGCTTTCTATACTGTACAGTACGATTAACATTAGATTTACAGGGCACGCAAAAATATTCAGTTACGTTAAGGGTTATTATTGGACATTTTCTGGAATTGTATTTTCGTTTACATTAAACATTTTCTAACAATCTTTAACTGCGAATAGGATTTCAATTTGCATTTTTTTTTTTTTTTTGGTCTGACTGTCTATTTGTCCATCTGCCCGCCCCCAGCGTCTGTAAATATTTTCAGAAATGATATATGTTATTCAGGTTTACTATATGATATTCCCTATTTAAAATGACATTAATTAATTCTTTACAATTGGTTTATGTACAGGAACGCACAAAAAATGCCAATGTATTGCGTTTTGGGACAGATATTCTTATGAATTACATTTAAATAACTTTATACTGTAAAACTCATAAGGAAATTCATATTTATTGTTAATATTCTAAAATAATGTTTTGTATAGAGTATGATATGGTATAGATGTATAATTCTATGCCAGGGGGTTACCGCCCTTCTCAACCCCCGTTTAATTATAGTGCCTATACTTATCAAAACAAAAATCAAGTGTGTTACCAATTTCCTTTGAAACTTGCAAACCTTCATCAACTTTTCAAGTGGCAACTAGATATGGCATCCAAAGTACCAAATTCGCCTTTCCTGTACTTATTAGTTTCTCATACCCATAAGGTAGAGAAAGTATTGTTTTTGCGCCAAATTTTCGAAAGTGAGTTTTTGTTATATTTAGACGTTTTGAGGTTCCCTGAATATGAAATTCGTGTTTTTAGCGGTTGGTCTGTATGTGTGTCTGTCTGTTATCAGTTTATCTCAAGAACAAATTGCAGCAGACATTCCAAACTTGGTATTTTAAATATGTATCATATAGGAATGCTACACTAAGCTTTTCATTGAGATGAAGCAAATGGTTCGTGTACAGAGACACTCAAGAATATTCAAATACATTACGTCTGTGGGGGAAATTGCAGGTAAGTAGAGTTTAACACCTATAGGCTGCACTAAACCAAATGAAATGAATATATATTTTTTATATGCATAAAAACATGCCTCATGCAGAATATGGCAGGGAAATCATTCACTGTTCATTTACAGGGCTACACAAAATAACTAGATTACAATGCGACAATAGCTGAAAATTGATGGAAGTGCATTCTAGGTTGTGCCGTATATTATTACTATAGGTTTATATTTAGGTGCACTTTGTGGTTTGTACATATTTTTCAAAAGATATTCAGGGTTGCAAATATTTAACGGCCCTCTTCACTTACCGTCGCCCGAAGCCCGAGCCAATGTAATTCTATGGGGAAATTTTCTTTACAAATAACTTATTAACTAATACATATTTTTAAATTCTGTTTTCACATTCAGAAAATTCCCAACTGTTAAATTGTCGGACCTTTTTTAAAAATGTATTTTTTTAATTTTTAATATTTTATTTTGAAATTGCAAAATTAAAAATTTTACATATTGAAAATTCGTATTTTACAGCTTCAAAATAAAATATAAAAAATTAAAAAAACAATTTTTTAAAAAAGGTCCGTCAATTTAACAGCTGGGAATTTTCAAAATGTGAAAACGAATTTAAAAATATGTATTAGTTAATAAGTTATTTGTAAAGAAAGATTTCCCATAGAATAACATTAGCTTCGGCTTCCGGCGGCGGTGAGTGAAGAGGGACCTTAAGCTATAATATTCTTTTTTATTGTTAGTGAAAGCGCTTTACTATAATATTTTACCATGTCCAGGAAACCTGCTCAGGAATGAAAATGAATTCCTCATAGACATATGATAAATATGTATGTTTTTAAGCTAAATATGCATCGCTTGTGTTTTGTGTATTTACACGCTTTAAGGCTTCCTTATTACCAAAGCCATATTTTTTAATGTTTGATTATTGCCTGCGTCGAAAAATTTCAGGAAACGAATAATTTCCGGAGATCCCCCCTCACACAGAAATAATTATCATTAAAACTCTTCCGAAGCCTAATTTGAATTATTTTAACGTAGGTTTACATAACAGTACTCTTTATGTTACCTCTTAATTTCCAACCTGTATTTATGGTATTAAATTTCAGGGTAATAGAAAGTCGTGTGAGTGGCACACCAGATTATTTGTTGTTAAATTATGCTGATAATTCATATATATACAGATCAACGAATAAAAATTTACCTTTCGTATTCAGGAGACCTCAAAATGGGATATCTCTCCAAAAGCTACTTTGTTTACAGTATGGGTATGAGAAATTAATTTTGCGTTCTGTGTCAGCAGTGTTCTTCGAAAAAAAAAAAATGCAGCAAACTCTTAGACCAATTACATTTAGTAATAATAATAAATATTTATCTTAATTTTGGGTAGCCCTGTATATTGTCTATAAACTATATACACATGACTTTGTGTACGTAAATTTAGTGTTAAATGTAAAACAAGTAACACAAAATGAAATACACTTCCAGCAATTCCCAATATATCGAAATACTCTGGGTAACCCTGTAAATGAATGATGAATGGTTGCTATACCAGAATCTACATAAAACATGCTTTTATGCGTATAAAAAATTTGTTCTTTTCATTTTGTTTAAGGCAGTCTGTACATGTCACACTGTACATATGAGAAATTTCGCTCACAGACGTAATGTATTTGAATTCTTTTAGATGACCCTGTAAACAAACAATTGTCTGATCGTAACGAATACTTTAGTGTAGCACCGCAATATGATACGGATTTAGAATGTCGAATTGAATTTTCTGCTACTATTTGTTCTTGAGATATTCTAATAATACACATACACACACACATACACACACACACACACAGAGAGAGAGAGAGAGAGAGACCAACCACTAAAACATGATTTTTGAAGTGCAAATATAACAAAAGGTAATTTTCGGAAATTTGACTCAAAAACAATTCTTTCTCTACACCGTGTATATGAGTAAGAGAATGTATAAAGAAAGAAAAATGAATTTGAAAATTCTCTTTCAGTACATAAATTATTCATAAATTTTATTTGTTAAATTATCAATGAGCATTCTCTTGTGTATTCACTAGGGAAAAGGAGACATAACAGGTTAAAATAGCCGTCTTCCTCTGAATGATTTCTTTTTCTTCCCCCCCCCCCAAACGCTTAATCAACGTGTGCCTTATTACAAAAGCAATAGTAATTACAATTTCTCACTTTTGATACAACCCCTTAAGACTTGGCGAAAAATGCTAGAATTTTCAAATTGCAATAACTCAGCGAGATTTTGACTTAGAGAGATAATTTTTTTTTTATTTTGATTGTTAGAGCGAGGAGAATATTTTTCTAAATATAAGTCATATGATAGGAGGGGCCGTATAAAAATTAAATTTCGTATTTAATATGTATACAGCCCCTTGTACAAAAGAATGCCATATCTGAAATCTACTCTTAATTTGCTCTAATTTTGTAATTGGAAGTTTGTTTCTATCTTTCTTAGTTTACGAGATAATCGCTGTAACATCTATTTTGAATCACCCGGTATATTAATATTTTTATTTATTAAATTTTCAAATAAGATCGCATATTACTGCATATATTTAATCTAATTTAATAAAAAAGCACCACAAAACTGGCGTTGTGAAAATTATTACTTACAAACTTTGAATAAACAAGTTTATTGCATATTATGTTGTTTATTCAAAGTTTGTAAGTAATAATATATTTAATCTACATCTGCCCTTTAACCTATGGTTCAATTGCCAGAAAAATTGATTGTAAAGGTAACTTTATACATTTTGAAATTCTTTATGTGTGTTCGTTTTTTTAACCTTGTACTACGAAAGTTTGAATTCCGACAATATTTGATTTCAAGTTTTGGCAGAAGCAGGTACATTTCACATATAAATGACTACTTCTTTTACTAGGGATTTTCATCTAATAAACTCTAACATTAGCTATGTTGACGGTTACTCAATCAAAGTTTAGATGTATTAAATGCATCCCTGCGTGATGCATCCCTGCGGGTGCAAAGAAATATTAATTTTAATGTTTTTGTGATTGAATCTGGAAGTAGGTGCGCAAGTGTTCCGCCTTTTGACGATACTCTTCCAGTAGTATTTTTAAACAATAATATCTGTCCTATTTAATCATTAAAAAAAAAAAAAAGTAGAAATACAGTTAATATTTCTAAATAAAAGTTGGGATGCCGAAAATTCGGAACAGTTTCACCCCTGTCTGGAAGTTACAAACTTTTGTAATTGCTATTTTCTGTAGAAGTTTCAAAACAAAAATCTTGATTTATTTAAGCAAATGAAACTTTTAAAAACCATTATAATCTAAACATACTGATAGTACTGCATGGGTCGAAAGTTATGTATTCGATTGCATTTATACTGTTCTTAAGCTCACATTCATCTAGCGATATAACCTTTTTTTTTTTTTTTTTTTTCTTTTTTTGATACTTTCAAATAAAAAAGAAATGCTTTTACGATTTTGTTTTGTCTCATTGTTTTGTCTCATCTAACTATCTCTATGTCAGTACGTCGGTTTCTCTATGTCTCTGCCTGTCCGTCGTTCAAGACGCGCTCAAATTCATTACGTATTTTTAATATTGCTTGAAACTAACATTTATATTATTACGATTTACTGTGGCACATTATTTTACTGAATTAACTATAAACTGAACTTCTCATCTGTGTACAGAAACGCACAAATATCTGCGTATGCATTATGTTTTATGGAAAAAATAATTTTAAGCACATTTTAATAACTTTCCGTTGCACACACACACACACACACACAAAAAAAAAAAAAAAAAAACATTTGTTTTTTAAACGCCCGAAAGCTTGTTTTATATTTAATACGTTATGATTAGCATTAAACACTTTTTTGCAAGGTTATATTAAAGGATTAACCATATTGCAAAAAAAAAAAAAAAAAAAAAAAAATTGTTTAAACTGCTCTAGGTGCTTTTTTTCTTAGATTTTGCGAACTTAAACATGACTATAGCTTCTGTTTGTCTATCAGTCTATCAGTTTTTCTGGCGCATTCTAATTTCCATAAATAATTTCTGAATTCATTTAAACTCATATGCGTAATTTTATCTATATATTTTTATCGCGAAAAAAACCTAGATGTAGTAAATTTAGTTTGTGTACAAGGACGCACAAAATCTTTTGATAATATTTTCAGTCTAAGAAAAGTATTTTTTTTAAGATATTTTAGCACATTTTAATTTACGCTAAATATAATATAAAAAAGAAACGTTTTTCAAATGCACAAAAAAAAAAAAAAAAAAAAAAAATCTATGGGAAATTGTTTATTAACTTTAATGATATGTCTGCAGAACTGTGCAAAATATTGAAATTCATTACAAGAAGCTGTTTAAGGCACATTTTTAGTTTTTCTTTTCATTTTTTTTTTTTTTTTTTTTTTTTTTTTTTTTTAAATGCATTTTCATTGTTTTTTGAAAATGAAATTTTGAAAAGCATTTACGACTTTGGATTGTCTTCCGGTAATTTGTGTAATAAGAATTGCCAACATTTTAATTTATTCCGGAGCATTTTTAACCCCGCCTTTATTTCATACCACTTTTTTTAAAGAGTAATTTTTTCTTACTTTATCGTAGTTATATATTGGAGATGGGAAAAATGCTCCGGAATAACTTAAAATGTTGCCAACTATGGTGTAACCTGTGTGATATTTCCTTTCCGTAAATGTTTTTAAAATTCTTCAAAATTAATGCATGCCATTCAGGTTCAATACAGCATATTTTCTGTTAACAAGTGCATACGTAACATTAGTGCTTTATGTACTACATGGAATTACAAAAGGATTCAGATATATAATATGGTCTGACAGAAGTATTTCTTTTAAGCACATATTAATTAATTTATACCATACAAAATAAATTGTTTATATTTACAAAAGCTTCTTTCTTGTACAAAATTGTTTAATTACCATTGATGACGGATGTACAGGCTAGAGGTCTGCATGGGCCGGGCTCGGGCTTAAAATAATTTCTCGGGCAGGGCCGGGCCAGGCCTGAATGAAATTTTCTCCGGGCCGTGTCGGGCAAATTTTTTTCTGGTTTCCTCGTTAATCAACGAAAAAGGAAAATCATAAAAATATTTTTTCAGTCATTTATTTTACATAATTTTACAGGCTGGTATGTCACATAAAGTTCTATATTGTTAAAAAATGTCTGTAACTTCAATTTGTCGCTATCAGTCTGTCTGTTCGAAATCTGATTTTTCACAAATATTTTTAGCATGCTTCGAAATTAATATATTTTATTTAAAGTAATATTAGATGGTTTCCTATTCAAAATAGTATGCATGTCACTACCAGTTTACGTACATATACATAACAAAATAAATTAGATACGTTACTGTGTATAAGGCTTTGTTTCCTATCATCTGTTGAGTTTATGTGGTATGAAGTCCATAAATAAATCCTTTCGTTTTAACTTTTTCTCTAAGGCTCCTTTTTCTTTTGTCCAGTGGATGAAAGTAGCACCATTCTTATCATGGTCAAAAACAACTTTTCTATTCAATATGGTTGGATTAACATTAAAGTTTTGTTTACCGGATCACATGAAAGATTCGGATACATTACGGTATATAAGAGGAAAGTGCATTTTTAGTAGTATTGACCATTTTAAATACCTTCCTGTATTGTTTGATGAATGCTAATATTTTCGATTTGGCTTTCTGTTTCCCTTTGTTCCTTGTTTATAATAATAGATATCTTTTTATATATAATTATCTTGTAAAAGTTCAGCAGTTTTGTTAAAGAACGTACTATTGTTTGGTTATATAAAACCTCTGCAAAACACATACTAAAAATCTTTTTCATAGAAAGGCATGCATTTTTTTTTTTTTTTTGTTATTTTACATATTTTTGAATCGGGCCGGGCGGGGGCGGGTCTGATTTTATCGGTTTTTGTCCGGGCCGGGCCATACACAGTTAAAAATAAAGGGGCGGGCCGAACTTTTTGACTTCATACCGGGCCGGGCCGGGTAAGCAAAGCTTCCGTACGGGCCGGGTCGGGTCCGGGCCTCAAAATTTCGGCCCGTGCACACCTCTAGTACAAGCCAACACAGATATATTTATTTACATTAGGTAGCCCCATTGGAAATTGCAGGAAATGAATTTCCAGTTATGTTATAAAGTTTTCTTTTTTCTATAGGTTCTAATGGGATAAAATGGGTAAAAAAAATTCGCCTTTTTGCTATTGATCAATTACGGTATCTCAAAAGAAGGTTAAATATGTAAAACTTTTTTGGGTGCATGTATGCAACTGATTTATTGTTATCATCCTTAAAATAAGTTTATTCACATTTTTTACCATTTAAATAGCTGACGTTTTATTATATTTTTTACTCATTGTACCCCAGTTATAGGGTAAAATGGGTACAGATTAAAAAATTACATCAATATCCCAAAGGAAATAAAGTATTTTATTTTGAAATAAGAAGGAATTTAAGTTACAATAATTACAATTTACATTTTACATGTATTAGTACCACGGTAATTAGCTCGTGGATCCTTTAAAATTTTAATATGAGATCTCATTAATAAATCTGTGTCACCATTTTATAGAAAAAACAAAATTCACCAGATGTTGACACTTTTAGAAATTTCATATTAAAATCATCCAAGCCATTGACAATAATCTGACCATTATTTTTTTTTCATTGAACTGTGTACTCTAACATTACGCAATTACATAGCAATACTTTAGGCAAGCTCAAAATTGAGCATTAACCTGAAGGCACGGAATTCATTTTTGATGTAAATGGTATTTTTATTTATTTATTTATTTTTCTTGTAAATTTTCTTCATTCAAATTTGAAATACAAAACTCTTTTTTTTTTTTTTTTTTTTTTTTTTTGTCTTTAGAAGGCCTTCGGTCATCAGTTTTCAGATTTACGTTGTACTTATTCTCTTTTATCGCTTTCCATTTAACAATTTTTATTTGTTTGTTTGTTTCTTCTGACTGAGGCGTTAAGATGACAGGAATACATAACTTTAAAATAGATGCTTGCGTATTTTAACTCTCCATTACTATTGTGACCAAAGATTCTATTACATTGTCTACAGTTTTGATTATGTCTTTCTCTGTCAGTGTGATGAATATAATTTTTAATCACATTAAAAAAAAAATAATAATAATAATATCGTTAAAAGAAGAAGAAAAATGTTTTCTTAAAAAATAGTGTCCGTTTGGGGTCTGTTAGTTAGATTCTTAAGCACCATTATTTTGTTATTGAATATTACCGCCTGTTTTTAGTAAGAGATATTTTTGGGTTGAAACAAAAAGAAAGTTTTCTATTAAATGAAATAGAAATTGCTTTAGAAAAATAGTGGTGTCTCCTTTGTTTTACAAACGTTAAACTGTTTGATAACACTGTTTTCTAAAATGAATAGTATTCAATTTAAATCACAAAATTTCTGTTTTGGAAAACTGTGATGGCAATGTGCCCCGGGCTTAGTCAGATTCTGCGTCTACCAATAAAACATCTTTTGGTAAGTTTAATTTCAAGTATCAAATAAACTCTGTTGTCTACGTTTTGAAATATATTTATTAACTAAATTTAATTGAAATATTTTGAGCTATTTAATCGCAGGAAAATATTACAAAACATTCTTATTTTAAAGTAATGGCACAACATTGTTACAAAAATAATCATGTCTTTTGTCAATTATGCATACAAGGGCGAAAGAGTTCTGTCAAAAAAGCTGGAAATTTCCCAGCACTATTCTTTAATAATAATCTCTGTCCTGTTTAATAACAAAATATTTATTTAATACAATAAATATATTTAAAAAAAAAGTAGTGTCAAAAATATAGAATACTTGACACCCTGCTTACACAATAATACATATGAAATATTTATATGTGGAATAAATTTAAATATATCAAATATTCTTTAAGTTAATTAATGATAGTAACTTTTACCTAAGTTCATCCCTACAGCTATATCTTACTGTAACAGATTAAAATTGCACGCATTCTAAGAAAAAAAAAATATTATTGTTAACCATATTTGCGCAGAAAGTTTTTTTTCATAAACTTTAAATAAGAACGTATTTAAATATTGATTTACGAATTAAAAATAAATAAATAAATAAAATACCAAACCTTATACCAAATGGAAAAAAAAATAATAATAAAGCTACAAATCTTATCGTACTTGTTTGGCAACAATATCAAACGGCTAGCGTTGATTTTAAATAAGAAAAAAATGACAGGTTCCAAAACGAAAATAGAAAAATAAAATAAAAAAAAAGATATTGCAAACTAATACTCATGTTATCACTGACATGTGCGTTCAAGCTAGTGGAAACGAGAACTATATGTCTTCTTTTCGTTAAAGTGTTGTTCAGTTTTTTGGGATAAAAATCTGGACAAGTCATCAATTTTAGGCGTTATCTCAACTAGTATGGCATATTTTGTTAGACAACATTTATTTTTATTAAAAGCTACTAAGTTTGGCTTAGTATAGAGAATTTCCTCGTTTTTCTCTTCTTTGCATTGGCAATATATGGTGTTGTTTTTAGAATTTTAGAGTTAAAATTTTTATTTAGAAAAACAATTTTAGTGAAAGGAATTGATTTGAGGTTTAAGTAAATATTTTGCACGTAAATTTACGTTTAGTATTTCATTTTTTAAAAGTATAATGCAGTTTTCTATATATAAAGAATATATATATATATATATATATATATATATATATATATATATATATATATATATATATATACATATATATACATATAAAAATATATATATATATACATATATATATATATGTATATATATATATACCTAATGCAGTTTTTAAATTTCATTTTTAAATATCTTAAATATGAAACTAATTAAAAATATCAAAATTTTAGAGCTATAATAAGTTAATTATAATATGAGTTTATGGAAATTTCCCCGAATATATAGCTATAAATTAATTTTGATGCTCTATAAATGTAGATTTTACAAGTCTTAGATTGTAGAATTAAACATACGTCTTCCATGAATATATTATAAATTAAAATATTAAATATAATATTGTTCTATAATCATAGAGTAAACTAAAATATGACTTTATTTATGCTACTTTAGTTCTGTATATTAAATATAATACCACATTTTTTTTAAATATGTGTTATATTATTACACACAACGAAAAAATATTAAAAATGAGAAAATCATTTTTATCTTACAAATAGAGTTATTTCAGAAAAGCATTTCTAAAAATATATTACTGTTGTATTTTCTTTTATCTTAATGAAAAAGAAAAAGAAATATATAATCTTTTTATCTATGGCATAATGATATACTGACATACTTTATTTTTTATATTTATAACTGTTTATACAACAAAGTTAAAAAGGGATTTTCATAGTAGAAAATAGTCTTCATTCCGGAAGATTTAGATTATTAGGGTCGTATTTAGATGGATATTTTCCGTCCCTATTTATCTCTTTCTTTAATTGTATACTTAGCTTATTTTTTATCGTAGAGAATCTCAATGTAGATTTTATTATATTTTGATGCATTTTAAATATAATTGGATTTTCGAGATACTTATTTTATTTATTTATATTTTTTTAAAGGATAAAATAACTTATCAAAGTATACATACATATATATATATATATATATATATATATATATATATTTAAAATTTTAAAAATATTTTTTTCAAGTAAGAAATTTACTAAATGTGCTGTTACTTAAAAAATTGGTGATATATGTAATATTTTTAATTCAATTTATTTTAATAATGTCATAAAATGATATATGTTTTAATGCATGGCTTGTACTACCTTTAAATTCATATAAAGCATAGCAAAAATTTTGATCACCACTTTTTATCATTAAACAGACCTATGAATTAAACAAGAGCGGAAAATGATGCTGTTTGCATAGAACATTAACACTTTCAATGTGTACGTACACTTTGCCTCTTTAAACATTAAAAGTACGTTGCCTATGTGACAACGGACAGACAAAAAAACACAAAGACAGACAAGTAGACTATTTGAATTTATAATCACTTCTTAAACAATGTTTTCAAGTGTTAAAAATGCTTAATAAAATCGAAAATGAAATTATATCAAATTCTCGTTATAGCCCTTAATGTAACTGAATATTTTGGTGTGAAACTGTAAACTTTAATTCTAACCTTATTGTATTCCATAGAAAACATTTTTTTTTGTGTGTATCTTATTGTTATTCTATAGAAAACATTTTTTACATATACAAATGATAAATTTCATATTTGTTATGATCTGTGCAGAAAATGTTATTAAAATGTGGTTAATAGAAATACTACTCATAGAACGCAATCTTTTGAAATTAATTCAGGTGTCCATGTACACAAGCTAGAGATGATATTTATTCCTTTTTTAATAGGGAACAACCCATAGTAAATTTAAATAAAGTATATGAGTGTCGGAGAATTCCATGAATATTTATAGGAATTAATGCACGATCAGTCAGACAGACATATGGACTAATTCAAATCATAATCACTCTTAAAAATTGATAGAAAGGGTTAAATCGCTTAAGAAATCAAAAATGCAATTCCAATAATTTATGGTTATAGACTGTTTTGTATCTGAATATTTGGCAGGGGCGTGTGGCCCTGTTAATCTTAATGCTAATCATACTGTAATTTGTCGAAAACATTTTTCTGTGCATGTCAGTAATAATTCCATTTTCATTACGATTTGTGCGAAATAAAATCATTAAAATGTTACATCATTAAATTAATCATTAAAATCAGTAAATGTTTACAAAAATGCCTCATATAGAACGTTTTGCTCTGTAATTTTTTGTGTGTTCCTGTACACAAACCAATGGAAGTATTTACCCCATCTTTAATAGGTAACAGTCCATAGGTAACTTAAATAACATATATCAGTCTCAGAGATTTCATTCAATAGTTAAGGGAGTTAGATTGCCGAAAGTCAGACAAACAGACGGAGAGTCAGACGAACAGAAATACCAACAGTAGGGCTAATTCTAATCATGATCACTCTTAAACATTGCGAAAAGTGTTAAAAAGGCTTAAGAAATCAAAAGTATTTCCAGTAATTTAAAGTTCTAGAACTTAATGTATCTGAACAATTTTGTGTGGCCCTACAAATCTTAAGGCTAATCATACTGCATTCTATAGAAAATATTTTTTTGTACATGAAAAAACAATGTCAGTTTCATTATGATTTGTGCAAAAATAAAACTATTAAATATGGTTCGTAGAAATACCGCTCATAAAAGAAATCGCTTTGAAATTCTTTTTGGCATTCTTGTACACAAGCTAATGGAGGTAATTACCATATTTTCAATAGATAACAGTCCATAGTAAGTAAACTTGAATAATAGGTATCGGTTTCGGAGAATTCCATTAATATTTACTGGAGTCTGAGTGCATACAATCAGCGGGCATACTTAAAAACTAAAGCCATAAATACTTTGCAACAATGTTGGGATTTGTAAAAATAGATTTATAGTGAGATGTGTGGTGGGAAAAATCCTATAACAAGAGCGAGTCCTGTATTTTTTTAAAAATGCAATATTTTTATCTTAACATAAAATGACACAAAAATTGATAGATATAAAATAATATAAAGTTTTCTACTATTGTAAAATGAAACCTCAGTTTAGTAACTTTATCTTTTCCAGAGCTGCCAACCTAATCCGCCAAATTGTTTGTACCGCCCCTTTTTCTACACCAATATATTTTTAGAGTATATGTTTTCTTTATTCATCGTAAATATATTTGAAGAGAATTACTCTAAAAATTAAGTGGTGTAGAAAAAGGGGCGTTACTAACAATTTGCCGGATTAGGTTGGCAGCTCTGCTTTTCCAACATTTCCATTTTTTCAGAAGCAGGACTAAACGTTTCCTATGTTCAATAATCTTTATATTACAGGGTTGTGATTCAGCCTTTTCTTTTTCCCTACCTAAAAACAGCAAAAATCTCATGCTTGATTTTTCAAAGAAAACTTAAACAATTGCACTTAGACTACTTCTCAAATTCACTGAGGAAGTTTAAGTCAGTATACTACAATGAAGTTCAGATCGTTTGAATTTACAGAACTTACATAGATATATAAAACGAAAAAGTTCAATATGTTGAAAGCTTTAACCAAGAAAAAAGTTCGAGTGTAAAAATTAAACATATTTTGATTATAGAACAATTTCTATAAGTTTTAATTCAGTAATTTTTCTGTATCGTTAATATAAAAAGATGGTGCGAGCAGTTCTCCAAAAACAATCGACAAGGATTTTTTTTTTCTAAAGCATTCGTTATCTTAATTTCCGTCGTATAATCTGCTTGTATTGATAAACCAGTTTGGTATCAAAAGTTAGTTTAATACCATTAGTGCCAACATTTACTTTTTTTAAATATAGTTTACTACCACTACTTTTGAATAGAAACCTCTCATGTTAATGATTTTCTATTTTAACTATATCGTACGCTTTTCTTTAAAAGTAAGTCTTACGCGGCGAAGTAACTTCTATTAGGTAAAACACTTTTTTTTTTTTAAATTATTATTTCATTCTTTAAAAAAATTAATTAAATCAAATTTATTTTTCAAAAATAATGGTCAATCTTACCTTCAGTATATCCTCGATAGAAAAAAGAAACCTGATGATTAAAAAACAAACTTCCTTGTACCAAATAAATAGTATACGATTTTTTTTTATAGATAAACAATGTATCATAAAATAATAATAATAGTAATAATGTGTGACTAAGATATCACTTGAAAGAAACTTTAGCTCCTTTAAAGTCCATTCACTATAGTAGCTGTAATGAACTGGATAAGTGCGGAACAAATAATCAATAACGCTCCACTCTCCTTTAAATTTGTTCCAGATTTCCTTCCAACAAATAAGAGTAGAAAAAAAGTTTTTGAAAAAAATAAAAAAATATGTCTTCCCGGTGACAAGCAGATTTACAGTTCTGAAGAATCGTTTTCTTTCACAAAACCTGAAAAGAAATAGGATGGTTGCTTCAGGTGTTCATTAGAGTAAACCTGGGATATAAATAAATTTCATTTTATTCAATTATATGATTCTGTATTAGATTATTTTGTTCCATATTTTTACGTTATTTTAGCAAGTATCTTATTGTTTCAATTTGAGAGATGTTATTAAATGGAAAATTCTATTTTTATTTGTAATAGATATATATATATATATATATATTAACGTGTTTTACTTCAGAGCGGCTATACATAGTTAAGAAGTTTTATACAACCACTTTCCTCCCTAACATATTCCGAAAAATTTCATGATTACATATGGATTTTCAATAATAGCGACGAGTAAATTATTTATTATTTCATAATACAACTCTTCGGTAATAGTGGTGGCCGTAACTTCCAAATTTTGCTATTATTTACGGAATTTTTTTAAAAGGATTTTTAGCAGATTACTTAAATATTTAAATACGGAGTAAATTCGAAAATTGGTAGTATCCAAAATTCGTAACATTTGAAAGCTATGGTGATGCAAAGAAATCATGGAATTGCCTGTAAATGAAGAATTGATATAAAAAATGAAAAAGGATATGAAGAATTTGGGCTGCAAAATCAAATTCCAATATTATATCCAGTTTTACGGGAAGAATTTTATTACATTACAAAGAAGTTTATTATATTCCCATCATATAATTTAACAGAAACAGGATTTTGCGTAGTCACTAATCTCTATTAATGAAGAAGTGAAAGAAATTATCAATAGTGGGACGAAGAGATTTGATATTATTGATGGCATGTATGGCTCCAAAAATTGAAAAATAAGATTCATCGTGTCAAGCGCAGGTATCTCAGTAGTAATATCATATCCACTGCTTAAATAACACGTTTTTTTAAATATAATATTTTGAAAAATTCAGCCTCACAATTGTTTTACATTCTAACAAAATAGTTTTAAAATTAATTTTTCTTTTCAATATGTATTATACATGCTATCATTTATCTGATGTGGTAGGCGACGGTGTCGAATTATTCATTAGAAATGGGGGAGAGCTGTGGAAGAGTTCCACACATATATTCATTTTTAGTTTATTTATTTTAAAATCGGGATAATTAGTTACTACATTTTTCATGAGAAAAATGGATTTGAAAAATTAATTTCATTTCGAAATATATTCTTGATTGTTAAAGTAATTTGCATTTCAGTTCATGGAAGAAAATATTAATTTTAATAATATATTATTTTTTCTAAATTTATATTTTAAAATTCATCTTTCATTAGTTAAAGATTTTATTTCATTTTTGAAACGTAACCCATTGTTAATGAAATAATCTTTTGGAAGTAAAACGTAAATTTAAAATTCACACATTAAATTAATCTAATAAGAATTGTTCTCGGCTTTCAGAATAGATCATTCATTTAAACTATATTATGTTTCTCAGCCTTTCTGATGCAATCTGCTTTTAAAATATCAAAATTACGCAATCTATCTGTAATTACTTTTTCATTTCCTGTCTTGTAGTCTTTTAGACTCCTATACATTTGAAGAACTAGGTTAATGCAGTATAACTGCCTTTTCAAAATTAAAATATTTTTCTTTGTTTTACATGAAAGACAAAAGAGTTGTGTTTGGCGACTATTTGGCGAGGATCCCGCTGGGCTACAATTTTTGGGAACGTAAATGAATCGCGTTTCTCGGTATCTCCCCACATTCGCCCCGTATCTGTGGACATAGTAATACGTATAAAATAAACCTCTCTCTCACTCATCTTCCTTATAGCATATACCCGAATCAATTCATAAAGTAAAAATACTTTATTTTTATCGATTCTTGTTGCTAATATAATCGATGTATAGTAAATAGCGGTATAAGTTAAAATTAAATATAGTGGTATAAGTTTTGTGACACATATTACTAATCTTGATAATAAAAAATGAACCAGTTTTATTATATACTAGCAGGCTTTGCCCGCTTCGCTGGTCACTAAATTTAAAGGAAACTCTTTTCTATATAGCTTTATAAAAATAAAATAAAATAAAATAAAATACTGAAATTGCTCAAAAGCTCGCTTCAGGTCCCTGCTGCTTTTGGCAGCCGATTTGGCCATGCGCTAAAACTCAGGCGCCTGTCCCTATTACCTGCGACAATGGTTTACCAATGAGCTTTCATTTAGATGCTTCATTTAGATGCATTACAGTTTCGAAATAGATAGTATCGAAAAAATTGGAGTATCACTTTTATATTTGAATCCCAGTTATATGTGAACAACACTATACGTGGTGCACATAATATTTGCTTTTACGTTATTTCCTATGTTTATTTTGTTTATCCAATCAACCATAAAATGACAGAAATTTCACGCGAAATATTACAATATGGTATGACCGTCTACGTCTATCGCATGACACAATTAATTTTTTGTGGTTATATATAATTCATGGTTTGTAAACCTGATTATAGTACAGCCTTAATATAGTTCTCTTTGGCGACTTTTGAATATTTGTCACCATTTTAGACTTAATCCCTTGTAACAATAAGACTTAATTGTTTGTAGCAATATGCTATGAGCGCTATTGCTGCCGTATTTTAGACAACTAATCTTTTTATTTTTATATTTATTTCCCATTAAACATATTTTTATTTTTATTTATTTATTTAAGTATTAATTTGAATTAATCAAATATTTCTGTTCGACTGCGTGCAAGTGCAGTAACACACAGAGTCTCATTTGTTTGTATGATAAATTAGCATACTGATTATTATATAAAAAAAATAAATAAATAGGTAAACATTATCGTGCTACACAACTTTATTATGTCGCTCCATTGGCGGCTTTTGAATTTTTGTCGCCATATTAGCGATGGATTTTTTTTTTTTTTTTTTTTGTATGAAAAGGGGAAGACTATCTTGCTAATAATTTTATCAGGCACCTTTTTGTTTATACATAAGAATCCTTCATATCCTGCTTATATATTTAATGGTTTTTAGGTTTTAAATAGTGCTTGTTGAAATAAATTTTCTATCTTTAAAACTGCATTTTTCTGTAAATTTTCTATAAAAATAAATCATTTATGTTTTTATATTTTTGATGTGCGACTTAAATTAAAATGGCTGTTGCTATATTAAACTTCTTGTCGAAAAACGTTCGGTGTACTTCAACACAAAAATTTAAAAAATCGCCCAGCAAAATCTATTAATGAAACTGATAAAATAAAAATATGGTTCATAGTATTTAAATAATCTATTTAAAAAAACTTTTAAAACCCAAATTCTTAATGTATCGTATAGCTGCAATTTGGTCTAGTGTTGTACAGGCTGTATATTATATGTTTGTGTTTGTGAAAGAAAATTTAAAAAAATTTCAAAACTGCAATTTTGAATCCCACTTAAGAAAACATATGACTTTTAATGAGTAGCAGATTTAACTTTTTTTTTTCCAAACGGTTTTCATACAATCTCCTGCTGTTGCCACTTACAATTCATACATTAGTTAATTTTAAAAAATCTAATTGTCCGATCGATAAGCTGTTTAATCCGTTGGATTCACAAAAATTGCCTCTTTCATTTGGTATCTTATTTGTAACGATGCGACTGATATTTCTAATTTATTTTCTAATTTATTTAATTTACTTTTCTCATTTTAAATAAATGTACTTTCTTTTTTCTTTTTTTCTTTTGTCTAAAAAAAAATTGGCAATAATAAAAATTAAAATTAAAATTATAAAATTAAAATGGCTAATTTATCAGAAATTAGAAGATTATTTTTTTCACATTTTAATTAATTAAAAGAAAACTAATAAGAAATTCGAAAATCCGGCTTCGAGGTGCATCAGGAGAGGTCATTAGGAACCTCCATGCAAATTTGTGTAGCTCAGCCATCAGCCGTTTTCCTAAAAAGCTCTGGAAATGCATACATAATGACACACACACAAACATCTTATTTTATTATATGTATACAGAGCTGCCAACCTAATCCGGCAAATTGTTTGTACCGCCCCTTTTTCTACACCAATATATTTTTAGAGTATTTGTTTTCTTAATTCATCGTAATTACATTTGAAGAGAATTACTCTAAAAATTAAGTGGTGTAGAAAAAGGGACATTACTAACAATTTGCCGGATTAGGTTGGCAGCTCTGTGTATAGATATATATATACAATATTTGTAAAAAAGTGTTAAATTTCAAAATAGAAACTTATTTATTAAAACATGAAATACTTTATGAAAAGAAATAATTTTAATATTTATTTAAAAGATACATGAAATTTGTGAGGCAAAGTCACATAAAACGTCAGAAACTGACTGCCAAAATAGATTGATGAGTAAAAATGCTTTGTTATTTATGAGTTGCCTAAAAAAGGACACTCAGTAAAAAATCTTTTTCAAGCACAAAGAAATATCCCAGCTTGAAAGGTTTTTATCACAGATAAGCGAATTTCTCGCTCAAGGCTGCATTTAAATATTTATCAAAAATATTTTTTTTTTATTATAAGTTGAAATGTACAAGCATTCTTAAAATGCATTTTTTTTTTCTCTTTAGTAATCACTCAACTACGCAGTGAACTTTCTTAGAAAATTATCTAAAAAGTGGTTGATGCTTTTATAAAAAAAAAAATAGTAAACTAACATACTATTTGGTTTGTAAAGAGACGTTTTGCAGTGAAAAGTAAGAGGGATCTTCTGTAAGCTTATAATAGACAGCAAGGTTGACAACTTTTGTGCATTTTAAATTATAATATTTCTATAAAATTATTTTTTCTTTATTTAATGACCAAAATTATTCAATTAAATATGACAAAGAGAACTTTTTTTTATAATTGTGTTATTGAAAATGGGCCTAATTTGGCATCTATATAAAGAGTAATAGTAATGGAAAAAAAAATTGACTTTCAGCAAAAAACCTTAAGTGTGATCTTTAAATATAAATCTCAATTTAAATTTGCAATTTACGTGAATTAATCATTTCTGTGTAAGCTGAAATGTTGTTTTAGTCAATACAAATTTTATAAATAATATTCTGAGAAAAAAAATAGTTTTCAATAAAATTTAAATATCGTAATTATAGCAAATCGCATTTTTTCTCCCTTATTGAAAGATTTAAAGATATTAAAAAATAAAATATATTGAACCTCTCGTAGCATTGAAAATACACAGCTCTGTAAGATGAGAAAAATTATTAATTATATTAAGAAAAAAATAAACAATCGAAAATTTTAATTACTGCAGATAATACTAAGTTCATATGTTTCGTAAAAGGAAAGTTATTCATTAGTTCTGCTTTTTTGAAGTATTTTGTAGGTAAATCGGGCGAACGAATTGCAACTAAGTTTGGTGGGTAAACGGTTTATGACTTTTTAAAAAATCAAAATTCTTTTAGTTAAAAATTGTCGATAAGTTAGCGTTCCCAGTTCTTTTTTTTATAGCTTTCTACGAGGGCTGTCCAATAAATACGCGAACAGATGCCATCTGTCGGCCATGACGTTGACTATAGCTTCGCTCACTAGTACTGCTAGTTACCTGAGACCCAATGAACCATCAGTGCATGGCGGATCGTCGAGCTTTGCATATTGTGCCAGTTGTGTTAGTTTCTGTTGTCCTTGTTTGTACTGTGTGTCGAAAATGGAAATTGACGAAATTAATTATTTTTCTTACAGTTCTCAAGCGTTTGCGAGATCGCGTGCGTTGTGTGCGACGAAATTTTACTCAAGGCGATGGATGGATCCTTCACCAGGACAATGAACCTGCACATTCATCATTGATTGTTCGCCAGTTTCTGGCAAAAAATTCAATCACCATCCTTGATCATCCTCCTTATTCGCCAGATCTCGCCCCATGCGACTTTTGTTTATTCCCAAAATGCAAAAATGTGATGAGGGAATATCACTGGGAAGATGTGGACACAATAAAGCAAGAAACGACGAGAAAACTAAAAGGCCTGACTGCCGAGGACTTCCAAGGGTGCTTTGAACAGTGGGAAAAAAGATGGAATAAATGCATAGCAACGAATGCAGAGTACTTAAAGGGGACAAAAAATCGATGTAGACTAAATTTTGCAAAATAAACTTTTTATGGCCTTAGTTCGTGTATTTATTGGATGGCTGCCGATAGCTTTCCACGTATACGTTTTTGTTGCTTTTAAATATTATGTCCAGCTGACTTCAAAGCTGTAAAAATATTAAAATATAATCATGTTTGTAACCCGGGTAACTCAATATCTTCAATTCCATTTTTTTTTTTCTGTATGTGTGTGTCCTTTACAGGTTTCTCACAAAGAGAATTTTTATTACTACTATTTTTATACAGAAAATTTAGACTTGACCAATTAGTGATGTCTATTTAAAAAATATACTGTATAAAAATTCTGATTTCCAAACATTTGGGAGAACAAAGATTACTTTCTGCGTGGGGTCCTGTATTATAAGTCATATACAAAACTCCCCTGAAGAAATGTTTCTCTTGTGTCGAATGCTAACAGATTGGTAAAGGCTTAGCAATAGCGTATCGCAATAATGATCCCTGTCATGAAGAAATCAATCAAATGACACCTTTCGCTTTCTAGAAAACAGTCAGAATAGCGAACCGAGACTTTTAGGATGCTTCCACGTCATTAAAGTGACAGAGGTCACTCTCGAAGCGATGGAGAGCAAGTTGTAAAGACTTTTTTTTTAAATATCTGGACACTGTTTATTACCAGAATGGTTATTTGAAACTAATTTCACGTGCGAGAAATGTATTAGAGTTGGTACCTACTATGTCGAAAAATAGTCAATATTTGCATTTAGTTATGTTATTATAGTTTTCTTGTGAAATAGCACATAAGTTTAATCATAGAAAATATATCGTTTAATTTTTGGTATATGAGTGTAACATAACCCATGTTCAAATTATGCGATCTGGGTCAAAATAAAGCTGTTTATTATTCTATGAGCTAACGTATCCCTTCAAAAAATAATAATAATAATAATAATAAATAATAAATAAAAATAAAGCCTTTGACAATAATTGTTTGATTAGAATTCATCTAAGCATGGTTTTGTTTATTTATATATGTATATTAAGATGTTTTCTCATATTTAACGATAAATATTAAAGATATTATCATAATTTCCAGTGTATAAGCCGCATTTCAGAAAAAATAATTTTGCATCAGAAAGTTTTATTAATCCTTTGCGGGGAAAGGAAATTTTCCTATTTAAAATCAAAAGCCACCAGAATTCACCAACAAAATAGAAGAGAACAAATAAATTAAGTTATTCCTCAAATTTACAAATGCAAAATTTCATAAAAATTTTTTGGGGCCAGGTTTCGCAATTGGGAATTAAAATTTACGTTTCCACTATGCATACGGCGCACCTGAAATGGTTGACTGACATAATCATATTAACACTTTCGCGACCGCATGTTTTTGTAGAGCTTCCAACCTAATCCGGCAAATTGTTAGTACCTCTCATTTTTCTACACCACTTAATTTTTAGAGTAATTCTCTTCAAATATATTTACGATGAATTAAGAAAGCAAATATTCTAAAAATTAAGTGGTGTAGAAAAATGGGCGGTACTAACAATTTCCAGGATTAGGTTGGCAGATCTGTTTTTCTCTTTTTCACAGTAAGGTCCGCTTGTGGGCGTTATTCTCTCTAGTTACAATATTTCAGAAAAAAAAAATCTGTATTCACATTTATATTACAAATGAATACACATTACGGTTATACTATTTCTAATAAAAGCTTTGATATCCATAGTATATTGATAGTACAAATATCAATATTGGTTATATTTTTGAAAAATAAATAACATACAAATTAAGAAATAAACGCCTACTGGTGGAGTTACAGATTTTCAAATGACGTGAATCTACGTCAGTAGTCGTGAAAGTGTTAATACGAAGTACTAAAACATAAAAGTTTTTCGATCAAATTTTTGGTGAAAAACGTATGTACTTTCTCGCGGTTTATGCACCAGAAATTACGATATAATAATTTAACATTGAAATTTAGAAATATATTTTTCTCTCTACGTTTTTTAAACATTAAATGATATTTTATATTTTTAGTTAAAATGTATTAGTTACGAATCGAGACTTTCGAAAGAACAGAATGCAGATTTATATATATGTATAATGAATGCATAAACCAGTATAAAATATTTAAGTGCACTTTATATAATTGCAGATTTATTTTTCTGGACTTAATCTAGAGCAGATGTTCCGCCCTTTTTACGATGCTTTCAAGGATAAGAAATTTCAGGCTTTTTTACTACCACTATTTTTATTCAACAACCTCTGTGTTATTTCATCAATTTATATTACTGTAAAAATATCATAAATGCTTATGTATGAAAGTAGTGAAAACAAAAAAGGCGGAAATTTCTGATTTTTGAAAATGTCCTAGAAAATGCACGGATAGAGAAAATGCACGGGCCCCTGATCTAGAGCATATAACATTATATATATATATTAAGTTGGCCAGAAAGTTCTGTAATATTGTACTAAATAATTGACACCACCTATTTATCCTGGACAACATTTGTGAAATTTTTAAGAAGGTATTTATCAAACACTTTCTTAAAAGTTATATAATTTTTGTCCAGGATTAAGTCACGGTTTCAGTTGTTTAATACGATATGGCAGAACTTTTTAACGGCAAAACCGCATACATACTATATCTATATATATATGTATGTATGTATATATATTTATATATATAATTGTCTATTATTATATAAATTGTCTATTATATATATATATATATATAAATGTGTCGAATTAAAAGTCGAAGCAAAAAACAGAAATAAATAAATAAAATAATAATAAAAAAAATTACAGAAAATTTAAATTCTCAAGTATATTTTCATTTAGAAAAGATAATTTATGTATATTTACTGAAGTGCATAGCACCGCAGAATTCCATAAATTCACGACAGCTGTATTTTAAAGATAAACTTTGAATAAAATATTTTGAATAAAATATTTTGAAAATCGTAGTGTATGATATATATAGGGCGATCTAGAATAAATGGACAAATTTTATGGGGATGTGGAGCTAATATCAAGAATTGATAATTGCATAGGAACACATAACCCCGAACGAAATTTTAACCCTTTAAATCCTGGATTGTTTTGATTGATTTTTAAAAGTAAAACAAATATATCGGCACAGTTAAAACACATATATCGGCATGGTGTTCTATATTGTATATTTAAATAAACAATTTTACATGCTAATGTGTAAAAAAAGGGGGAGCAATTAAAGTGTCATCATACAAACTTTTAAAGATAGTAGAAAACACGAAAACAAAACGTAATCACATATGATTAAATGACTGGTAAATCCATCTTTATCAGCAAAAGGATAAACGAACATGCATAAATAACAAACCAATATTAGGTAAAAGGTTTTATTTAACGATGTTACACTAGGATAATACGTGTACAATTTAAGTCAACAAACTCTATAATATATTTCTGTACTTATAGTTATGTATGCTTGAATGCGTTATTAACCGCATGAGAACACTAGTATCTACTAGAGGGTATTGCAGCAGCGCTAGTTATTTAAAGCTCCGATTTTGTACGAAAATCCTGCAACATTTTATGAATACTGAAATAGTGGACATGCACCTTGTATATGGTTTATCCGACAGTATCGGGAGAGCTGCTACTCTAACGTTATATACGGAACGGCACTCAAACTGACGTGTACTGTACCAAATGTTTGATAATGCGTAATCTCTTAGAGAACGGGACATTTTTCAGAAACAAAGCTAGTGCGAAGCTGTGAACGATAAGCACATCTGCGTTAGAAGAGGAGATATTGCGTCGAGTTGAAAAAGATCATGGAACAAATAGGCAAAACATTAATCGTGAGACTTCAATATCTCAGTCTAGTGTGTGGCGTACATTACATAGCGAGCATTTATATCCATATCATTTGAACCAGTACAAGAATTGCAGGCTGAGAATTTCCTTCGACGTGTGGAATTCAAACACTGGTACTTGAACAAATGTAATGAAAATATGGCGTTTCCAACTTTTATTTTGTATACGGATGAAGCTTCTTGCATCATTGAATCTGTTTGTAATCAACAAAATGTTTATGTAATAAGTAAAAAGTTTTGAATAAACACACTAAAATGAAAAAAAAAAAAAATAGAACAATTGTTTCAGGTCGAAAGAAAGCACGACCCATCGTCAGGTGAACAATGTAAGAATGAGTGCTGCAAACAAAAAGACCGCTTTATTTACAGCACTCGTGCCTACTTTGCTTGCCTGACGAAGGGTCGTGTTTTATTTTGATCTATTTTTAAAGCTAAAATATCTTTATAAAACACACATCAACTTTTAAAAATTTACGTAACGTCGCTATTGCCTGCCCATTTTCGCATCACTTTCTTTGTAGAATAATATATAATTAAGATTAAATAAGGAAACTCTAATATGAGATTAAGATTAAATAAGAAATTTTTTCTTCTGGAAAGTTTGTGTGAAAAAATGGCTGGTACTAACAACGTTAGAGAGTAAATCTAAAATTTAGCAGCTATAAACACATGCTACTTTATAAATAGACATGCTCTTTAAATTAAAATAGAAAAGGAAAAAAATAATTAATATATTGTGAGCGTTTTATTATTCGCACAATTAAATAAACTGTATATTAATACCAAAATCTTTATTTATTTCTTTTTTTTTTCAATAATTTTGGAAATGCACAATTTCTAAAGATTTTTTTTTATTTTATTTTTTTATTTATAGTTGGATTAAAATGATGCAAATCTGTTATTTCCAGCCTATTTCTCTGCATTCCTTATATAAACAATGTAAAGCCAAATATCATAATGATAAACGTACCGAAAAAGTAATAACACAGAAAGAATCCATATATATATATATATTTAGAATATTCACTATTCTATAAAAAAAGGTCAAAAATGGCAATTTCTCTTGAAAAAGGAGTGACTTTTCACATTAAGGAGCCTTTATTAAAATACAAAAATCCTTACATGTTTCTCAGTTTGAGGTAGAGCATGTATGGATATATTCTTTTAGAAAAGTTAAACTTTTTCATTTATAAAAAGCACTTCAAGCTGTTTTTTATATTTATTTAAACTGCCACAGATAGTGAAATTCATCCAAGGAAAATATCTTTTACTACAGTGAAAATATCAGTGGCATCATAAGGGAAAAATAAGTCATTTTTTAATAGTTCAAATATTTTCAGTGTATACCTAAAATGTTTTGAAATAAATACCATTTTTGTGCAATTTTTAAATACATTTTCATAGTTTCCCAGCTGTCATCAATTTTAACGGTTATTTTACTACTGCAACAAAATATTACTTTTTATTTATAAGTATTATTTTAGCTTAAGTTTTTAAACGTTTGTAATTTTGAAATGGTACACAGACTCTGGTTAAACCGGAAATACACTACCATAATATTTTTTGACATTAATATTTGCCTTATTTATGACAGAAATTACGTGATTTAATTACGAAATGATTATTTTTTAGAAATTAGTTCAGTTTAAAAGCATAAGTTCGATATAGCATAGTTTCCAAAATTTGTAATTTTTAATTAAAACAATTTTTATTTTTGTAAATAAAAATCTATCATATTGTTTTTCTACGATTAAATAAGGTAAAAGATGTCGTAGAATATTTCTTGTATTAAGTCTCCTGTCTAAAACGGGAGCCTTGGCAACTGGGAAATAGTCAATCGCTGTTATTTAAAAATAATTAACTTTATATTTCGAGAAAGAATTCCTGACAATCATAAGAAAAAAATAATTTTAACAATACTGTAAACAGTATACAAAGTCCTAAATCAGATTAAGTTAGTAAGATTTAGAATTTCTATAATTCTGATCGGAAAAATTCTCCTGTTTTCCATTTAAAATTTATGCAATCATAGATAATTACGCCGTAATAGAAGTAGTTGTTCAGTTGTAACTTGCTAATTCATACTTTTACGACATGTTTTATAACAGTTTATAATGATAATTATTCCTCATCACGGGCAATGGAGTTAAATTTGAAGAGAATAATAACAGCAATATATATATATATTTATATACCGGTTGATCCAAAAGTCAGGACCAACTTTAAAATTGAATAATTCGAAAACGAATCAAGATACAAAGATACGGTTTGCACCAAACGGATGAAAACAAAACCGGGTTTTGTGTGGCAAAGGAAAGAAATTAGTTCTGTTGGCGACCAACAGATGGCGCTATGGTGTTTTATTTCACCAAAAGATGATTTACAAATGAAAAAAAATGTTGACAACTTACAAATCACCTTAATTACAGTTAATTAGTACTACTACAGTAACTGTTCAATGTCCATCATTCAGAAGTACAGCTGTGAGATGATTCAACACATCGTTCACAGCATTTAGTAGCATTTCTTGCGTTATGGCAGACAAATTTTGGCGGATGGCATCTTTCAGTGCTGCTACTGATGCCGGTTGGCCGCGGTAAACTTTTGACTTCCAAGAATACCCACAGCCAAAAGTCACAGGGTGTCAAATCGGGAGATCTTGGAAGCCATGCGTGATTAAAGTAGCTACTGATAATGCGATATTTCGATGCATATAAGCTTAGACTATCATTACCTGCTGTAGTTGTTCCTTTTTATATAGTCTGTTGCTTTGCATAATCCTACATCAAAAATACGTCAGAGCCATCTGTTGGTCGCCAACAGAAACATTCTTTTTTTCGTTGCCACAAAAAACCCGGCTACTTTTCGATCCGTTTGGTGCAAACCGTATCTTTGTATCTTGATTCGTTTTCGAATTATTCAATTTTAAATTTGGTCCTGACTTTTGGATCACCCTGTACATGTATTTGATTATTTATTTATTTTTTAAGACTGATTTTATGAGTGTTACATTTTCTAAAAATACATAAATATGTTTAAACAAATTTTGTGTGTGTTTCTATGCGTTTTCGCACTCTTGAGCTCAAGCCACTGATCGTACAGGTTCAAAATTCGGCAGAGACGAGCCTATGGAATATGCAGAGATACACCTCATAGATATATTTTCGATGTTCGAAGCTTAAGTTTTAATTTAAATAAAGTGTTTTTATTTATTTTTTTCTGTAATTATTTTCATTTAATTTTCTTACATTCTATTCACACTGCGTTTTTTTTTTTTTTTTTTTTTTTTTTTTTTCCCCTCCTCATTTTAGTCATCTGCTTTCTTTAGCAACAGTTAACATGCTGTTTAATTTTAATTTATTTAAACTGTATTTCATGTTGTTTATAGTTTATACTTATTCCTTTCAGGGACTAGCAAATTTCCTTCATATAGAATCAATAGCCACCAGACATACCACCAACTATATTAAAAGATAAGAAATAAAAGAAGTTATTCGTCTGAGTTATAAAAGAAAAAATAACAAAAAAATTCCGGAGACAGATTTTGCAATTTTGAATTAAAATTTGTGATTGCACTATGCTATTTAGTTAATATCAATTCCAATGCGCTTCTATTAAATAAATTTTTATGTATAAGAGAATATCTTATCCTAAGCAATGCCATCGTTACATTTTTACAGTAATGATGTTAATTCTTCCCGATAACACGGGAAGACGGGAAAAAAATGCGAAATCAAATGATAATGTAATAGAAAGGATTAAACTTATTAAATATAAATTTTACATCAATTAAATTTTTATGACTTTTGTAATATAGATAAAAAAAAAATTAAAAATATTGTTCTGTATTGACATTTTGCCAATGAGTATTACGTGCCTGAGAATTACAATTCATCTCGTAAGTTTAATAAAGGTGCTAATGTATTTTTGTCAGAGATGAAAAATAACAAATGCGGTTTGTGTAAGGGTAATGAATCTCACTTACTCCAAAACTGCCCGCAGTTTAAAAGGCTAACGCCACACGAGAGGGTAGAAGTTGTAAAAAATACTAAGGCTTGCTTTAAGTGTTTATTGCAAAACTGTAATTTCAGACAATGTAAAGTGCGCAATTGTTTCATGTGTAAGAAACCACATCATCAACATTTTCACTTTTCCAATGAGAATGTAAATAGGGATTTGAAACAAAATTCGCAAAATCAAAATACAAGTTATTCTGAGATTGGCATTGACGGTCAGGTGTATGGAGTAGGGGCAAATAGTCAAGTAACTCAGGTGAAATCTGTGAATACAGACTCGATTGTTGCTACGAGTTTTGTAAGAACTAGAAATGTTTTGCTAAGCACAATTCGAGCGCTGATAAAAAATAAATATAATCAGTGGGTGGAGTGTAGATGCTTGTTAGACGTGGGAAGTCAAGTCTGCCTAGTCAGTGAAAAATGTGTAAATCGTCTGCAGCTCAAAGCAGAAAAAATAAATACTTTGATTTCGTGTCTAAACGATTCGTGAGTTGTAGTAAAGGGCTGCGTGAGAGCTACCATAGCAAATAAGACGGGAGATTTTCAGAGGAATCTAAATATGTTCATAGTTAAGAAAATCACCGACCTTGTTCCTCAGAGGATAATTGATGTAAATGTTGAGGTATCAGATACAGTCCATTTAGCGGATTATAGCTTTAATATCCCTGGTGAAATAGATATATTGTTAGGTGCAGAGATTTTCTATGAGTTACTTACGCCAGGATAGATATATGCGGAAAATTCTTCTTTGTAACAGAACACAAAATTTGGCTATGTTGCTTCAGGTAGTTTCGAACAACAAGGTGCGAGTATGGGTCATTGCGGTCTGATTCTTGATGGGGATCTAAATACAACTTTAAAAAAATTCTGGGAGATTGAGAATGTTGATATGGGGGTAACCAAATCTAAAGAAAATTCTATTTGCGAAGAGCATTTCTCGCGAACTCATTGGAGAGGTGAAGAGGGGAGATACGTAGTATCGATGCCTCTTAAAACTGATCCTTCGTGCTTAGGAGATTCTCGTGAGGTTGCTCTTAAACGACTCAGATCGCTGTGGACCCGATTATCGAAAGAGGAAAAGTATTTAAGCCTTTATAAAAGTTTTTTTAGAAGAATATAAAGAATTGGGTCATCTTAGAGAAGTAATTGAGGAAAAAGAACCCAAAATGTGTCATTATGCGACACATCATGGAATATACAAACCTGATAAAACTACAACTAAACTGCGTGTTGTTTTTAACTGTTCAAGTGAATCTTCCAATGGTTTATCTTTAAATTCACTCCAATATAATGGAAGAGTCATTCAGGAAGATTTATTTTCTATTATGATAAGATTTAGAAGATATATTTATGCGTTCACAGCAGATGTGAAAATGATGTACAGACAGATTTTAATAGACCGGAGTCAACATGCTTTACAAAGAATTTTGTGGAGCAATAGTGCTCATGAACCCACCAGAACTTACGAGTTATTAACTGTTACATACGGAACGGTCAGTGCACCATTTCTAGCTATGAGAACATTAAAACAGTTAGCCGAAGATGAAGAGCCAAATTTCCCTAACGCAGCTCCAGTACTTAGAGAGGATTTTTATATGGACGAAGTCCTAACTGGATCTAGCTCCTTGGAAAAGGCTAAAATTATTCAAAATGAGCTAATAGGCATTCTTAAGTCTGCAGGAATGTCTTTGCACAAGTGGCACAGTAATCACCCCGAGCTCATTAAAAATGATGATGCAAACTATGAGTTTGCTGAACGAGAGGAATCTTTAACTTTAGGTGTCTGTTGGCAGCATAATTTAGATGCTTTTTCATTTAAGGTGAACTGTGCAGATTTAACAGAAATTACTAAAAGGTCAGTGCTATCACTTATTGCAAAATTGTTTGACCCCTTGGGGTTATTAGGACCTGTTATCACAAAGGCTAAAATTTTTATGCAGCAACTTCGGTTATTAAGGCTTGACTGGAATGAGCTCCTGCCAGAGAAAGAATCAAGGGATTGGCGTAAATTTACAGTATCTTTGCAGTCCATAAAAGAGATGAAAGTAGAAAGATGTATTGTACTGCCATCGGCAGTACAAATTGAGATTCACGGTTTCTGCGATGCATCGGAACTGGCATACGGTGCTGTCATATATTGTAAATCCAAGTCGCAATCTGGCGAAGTTTCTATACAATTGGTGACAAGTAAATCCAGGGTAGCACCACTAAAGAAATTAACTATACCGCGCTTAGAATTATGCGCAGCGTTGTTGTTGGCAAAACTGATCGAACGCGTGCTAGCAGCTCTAAAAATTGACGTTAACAACATATTCTTATGGAGTGATTCAATTATAGTTCTTTCTTGGCTACAGAAGGAACCCTTCAAACTTAAGACATTTGTGTCCAATAGAGTGGCCGAAATTCATGAACTTACAGATGTACAACAGTGGCGATATGTCTCATCCGGGGAAAATCCCGCGGACTTAATCTCAAGAAGTGTAGACCCAGATAAGCTCAATGAGAATGAGCTATGGTGGAGGGGACCAAGGTTCCTTACTGGGGATGACTATCTTAAAAGTGACATTCCAGTAGCAATTACTTTAAGTGACTTTCATGAGGAACTGAAAATTTGTGACTCTAACTTATTTTATTTCAGTGTTAATGTTGACTCCTTTATTAACAATTTTCTCAATATAAGTAACAATTATTTTAAAATTATTCGCATTTTAAGCTTTATTTTCAGGTTCACAGAGAACTGCCGGGGGAAAAGTAAGAGGAGCGGTCCTTTAGAAGCTGCCGAATTGAAAAGAGCTGAATTTTTTATTATAAAAATGGTTCAAAGACAACATTTTCAGGAGGAAATGGGTGCCAAAAAAGGATCCAAAAACTAGCCCCCTTGCAAATTTAAACTCCTTTCTTGATAAGGATGGTATTTTAAGGGTAGGAGGCAGGTTGAGTAATAGTGATTTGAATTACGATAGAAAGTTCCCCATTTTGTTGCCTTCTAAACATAGATTAACTGATTTAATTGTTAATTTTTTTTTTCATGTAAAGTATCTGCACTCAGGGCCTCAAGCTTTACTGCACCAAGTCAGGCAACAATTTTGGATAATCAATGGGAGAAGCACATGTAGAAAAATTGTGCATAATTGCGTAACCTGTTTCAAAGCAAAACCTCGGGTAATCGACCAATTAATGGGTGATTTGCCTGAGGAGAGAGTGAGAAAAACCTTTCCCTTTAGCATTACTGGAGCGGACTTCTGCGGACCTTTTTATATTAAGTGTAGGGGTCAAAGGAAAGGTGTGTACCATAAAATTTATGTATGTATATTTATCTGTTTTGTTACTAAGGCAATGCATTTGGAAGTGGTGTCAGACATGACACCAGCCTCATTTATTGCAGCTCTTAAAAGGTTCATTTTTCGGCGGGGCAAGTGTGCGCAATTTTTTACTGACAATGCTAAAAATTTTGTAGTCGCGAATGCTGAGCTTAAAAAATTGCACAGATTAGTAAACCAGCCAGATGAAAAACTTGCCGATTTCATGTCATCAGAAGGTATTGATTGGAAATTTCTCCCCCCTAGAGCCCCAAATTTTGGTGGTATCTGGGAGGCTGGAGTAAAAACCATTAAGTATTACTTAAAGAGAGTTGTTGGAAATTCAAAACTAACTTATGAAGAATTTCTAACAGTTTTAATCCAAGTTGAGGGAATGTTAAATTCTCGACCACTTGTTCCTTTGTCGGCGGATATAAATGATATTAATGTCTTAACCCCTTCCCATTTTTTGATTAGTCGACCTATTACATCAATGGTTGAGACTGATTTAACAAATATTGGTGAAAATAGGCTGGATCATTGGCAAAAATTAACAAAATTTATTCAAGTGATCTGGAAGAGGTGGAGCTCTGATTATTTGAGCAACTTGCAGCAGAGGAGCAAGTGGAAGTTCGAGAAAAATAATGTGGAGGTAGGAAATTTGGTCGTTATCAAAGAAGATAATTTGCCCCCATGTCTGTGGTCATTGGGCAGAATTTCTGCTACTTACCCAGGCAAAGACTCAAAAGTAAGAGTAGTTGAAGTTAAAACTGCCTTGGGTACTTATAAACGTCGAATCACAAAGTTGTGCCTCCTACCCATGAATAAATAAGTAAAATTATTTGTGTTTATTAAATGTGTCATTATTGTTATATGTATATAGTGTATTTTATTTCATAAGTATTTAATTTTATTTGTGATATTGTAATTTTAGAATTGTGTAATTATTATACGTGTCTTGAATGTTTAAAAAACATTGCAAGGTGGGGCGGGATGTTCTGTATTGACATTTTGCCAATGATTATTACGTGCCGCACATGCTTGTGCTTCGCACACCCCTCCGGAAAAAGTGTGATATTCCGTTTGTGCGAGCCTACTGTGGAAAACGAAATGAAAACTGAGAAGAAAAATGTGATCGTGCGAGTTCGTGCTTTTTGAGCCGAACAAATGTTATATTGTGAAATTAAAGTGTTTTATTATCGAATCAGCTATCTAATTAATTTGTGTCATGTGTTTTGATCAGATGCGTAAACAATATAACTAAAAAAATATTTCACTTATAATTTTATAATAACAGAATTAGGGCTATTAAAATTAGATGTCGCTAACACATGGTGCCCAAAATAAAGTAGATGCTGAGATACAGCCATTTTCAAAAACTGTAGTTCTTGATAAATAGTACTGTCACCAATCGTTCGATACATACGCGAAATAATGTGGATAAGTAAGGTGCGGCCATAAGCAGTTGGCAGTTATGATCCAGATCCTACATAATTTGGGTAGGGAAGACGTTGATAAAGCCTTTGATAAAGACGTTGATTTTAATACAGATACAAGCGAAACGAGCAAAGCCTGCTAGTAATCAATATTGTGCATGAGCGCGCTCATGAGTTTAACTCTTTTTTTTTCTTTTAGTTTTGAGTTGAATTTCGTTCTTTTTTTAAATTGTGAATTTTAGTTGAACGAAATTCGTTTTTATTTCTCACGAAACTGAGCGGTAAAATCAATTTAAATCCAAACTCATATTAATTTATTTCTTTGTGAGGATTTTCTTTTTCATTCTTAATAATATTTTTTTCAATCCTTTTAAATGCACGAGAGGAATCCGTCATCGGGTCAGATATCCGCTGGTTACCCGTTTTATAAGTCGGGTTCAGGTAGAGTTTCCATTAGTTTCTGTACTTTTATTTTCTTATATATATATATATATATATATATATATATATATATATATATATTACGCTGTTTATTTTATTTTATTATTATTATTATTTTTGTATCAATCTAACCTTTTAAATTCAGAGATTGGAGGGCATTGTCTTCCTTCTTAGTGATTTAAAGTAACATATCTAATAACATAAGCTTAATTGCAGCTACCTAAATATTAATACTTGATGTTTAAAGTTTTTTTGCGAAAAATAATTTTGTTCTGAATTATACATGCTTTTTTTTTTTTTTTTTTTTTTTACTGACAATATGTTTGGAAAAATGTTTAATCAAATGATTTTTTTAACCGTAAATATTAGTACATTAATTTTATTTGTAATGCGTCAAATATATAGTAATATTTAGTTTAATATATAGTTGGTTTAATATCGAATTCCATCGTTTTGATTTAATATATAATTGGTTTAATATCGGTAATATCAGTTTGGTTTAATATCGCAAATGTATTTTTTGTGTGATAAAATCTTAATTACATTTTTTATATATTATAATTTTTAACAACATTATGGGTCAGAAGCTGCGTATTCGCTTCGTGTTACGAAACGAAAGCCATTTTGAAGGTCGCTGTGAGTCAAGTTTAGCTGTCCCGCGTAGGACTCTAAGCCAATCCTTTCGTAAGAAGAAAAATATATTCCGCTGATCGCCCGGCACAGTCAAAACTTAAATGCCCCACCCAATAAGCTACTCCTTACCGGCTTGAATAATATTTTATCAAATCCTGATTTTCTATGATATTATACTGTTGTCAGTTTCGTATTTCGTTTTTATGCAAGCAAGTCCATACTATTTCAATAAAACAAATTGGTGCGGAATACATGCTGATAAGAAAGTATTGACACTGGATTGAGATAAATTTTAAGAATGTCTTATATTGTAAATAACACAGAACGATTTTAAAGTAGAATATTAAATTCCAGTATCGCTCTTGCGAGTATCGTAAGTGATATTTCAAAACTAACCCACTAAAATTAATCTCAAGATATTCTGCAGATTTTTTTAGAGAAAATCTGCAGACTATCTTAAGTTATTTGGCCCAATTTTAAAGAAGTTTACAAAATTTCTTTATATTGTCTTCAAAATTTTTTAAGATATTTTTAGAAAAAGGTAAATTTTCAAAATATTTTAAAATATTTGAAGAAAGTCTTAAGAAAATACTATTTTCTCAAGAATATCTTCGGATAATTTTTAGTTGTACATTTTATACGAAAAAGCATAGTGCATTTATACGTGAAATTTTGCTTTATTTTGCAATGTTTAGGAAAACTTCAATTAACTTCGAATAACTTACAAAGCGTTCAAAGTAGAATGTTAAAACTCATAAGTGTTCTTGCCAGCATCCTAAATAATATTTTAAAACCATCCCGACTTCTGTATGATGAACCTTTCTTGAGATAATGTCTAATATTCTAATGACTAATCTACAGACGGGTGTAAAAAAGTCAAAAAACGAGATTGGGAACTTTTAAGAATACCTAAGTTTGCTACGTCTATAGTATGATAAAGAACTAAAAACTAGCACCTTTCTATGATTACAAACAAGCACCCATCTATGATTACAAACAAGCACACTTCTATGTAATTTGTGTGCCATATTTTTCCACATTACTTACATAGACCTGCCAGTTACGTTAATGTATTCGGAATAGCGTTAGTCCACGCCTTTTTTTTTCAAAACAATAAATTTGTTGAGTAACATTCAACAACAGGTACTCATGATTAAATAAGAAATCTATTACTCTACAAATATGCTGGTACGAAAAAAAGGCGGGGTCTAACACTATTACGAAAAAAAAAAAAAAAAAAAAAAAACATAATTGGCTCTGGTCTACTTACATAATCTTTAAAACTCATTAATGATATTTTCTAATGAAAAAATAAAATAAAATAAAATAAAATAAATAATCAACAGATGAAAAACAGAAAATCAGTTTTGTATACGGTAAAAGAAAGATTCATCCATATTATTACGCCTGCTTCGCTGGTCACTATTTTAAAACGAATCACTATAATTAAGGAATTCTCAAAACTTCATTAATTTTTGTGATGTAAAAAATAATAATAATAATAAAAATCTGATGGGGGAAAATGTCGCATTGGGTCCGCACTGCCTTCGGCAGCGCAGGACATTGTACGCAGCGCGCGCGCATTTATGCTCAACACTCTTAATGAATCACTATATTCTCGTAAGGGAAAAACATAAATATAAGTTACAAAAAAATCTCCTCTCATCGGTGGAATAATCTGTCGGGCCACCACTGCTTGCGGCAGCGTATAAGATTAAAACCTAATAAAATTAATTTTCAACGCTCTAACACTTATTTCTATATTTTGCCCCTTCGCACCCCCCCCCCTTCCCGTCTATCCTAATAATTTTGCCTTTTGAAAATATCTGCATTCGATTTGTAGGTCCCGAAAACCTATACGTATCAATTTTGAACTGTCTAACTCTATTTCTTTTGTTTTGCCCCTTCACCCCCCCCTCCTGGCTCTCTTAAAAATTTTACAAATTCGAAAATATCCGCAATCGATTTGTAGACATCAAAAACCTCTGTGTACCAGGTTTGAACGATCTAACTCTATTATAATTTTTTTGCCCCTCCGCTACGCTTCACGCCCCTCCTAAATACTTTGCACTTTCGAAAATATCCTCATTCGACTTACAGGCCTCTAAAACCTATCTGTACAAATTTTGAACGGTCTAACTGTATTTCTATTTTTTATTTATTTTTTTCTTTCCCACCTGGGACGAAATTTTAAAATTCCAGGATTTTTAGATATTTGCATGATCTATCTTCATTAGATATTTGTGTGAGCTATATTTAAAGCAAAAATCTCATATATACCCAGCGTTCCCAACTTTAATAATTTATTCACAACCATTTTTAGCCCCGCCTCTTTTTCATTCCGGCAATTTTGAAAAATGATTTTCTTCTTATTTAATCGTTGTCACATGTTAAAGAGGAATAATCTACTAAATTTCTGGTGCGAAAAGAAGGCGGGACTTAAAATGATTGTGAATAAATTATAAAAGTTGGGAACTGCATACACCTTTTTTTTTTTTTTTTTTTTTTTTTTTTCGATACAAAAGATTTTTTGAAATCACGTTTTAACCCTTCCCCCCTTTAGTAGCTGAATTTATAAAATTCCAGAAATTGGCATTTAGGTATTTGTATTAACTATATTTCAGCAAAAATTTCACGTATATCTTTTTTTTTTTTCTTTTTTTTTTCAGATATATAGGATTATGTGCAATCACGGTTTGCCCCTCTCTTCCTCCCTTGGGTATCTAATTTCTGAAATTCCAGAAATTAGTTTTTAGATATTTGTGTTAGATATATTTTAAAGCTAAAATTTTACAGATATCTGTTTTTTTTTTTTTTTTTTTTTTTTTTGAGATATGAAGAATTTTGTGAAATCACGTTTTGTGCTCCCCCCCCCCTCGGAGGGCGAATTCTGTAAAACCACTTCTTAGTGGACGTCTACGTAATAGAAGGAACATTGTCAGGAAATTTCATGCTTCTATGTCCAGGTGTTTGGGCTGGGTGATGATGAATCCCTCAATCATTCACCCAGAACAAACGATTATATTTATATATACTTAGATGATAAAACAGTTAGAGCAAGATTAAAAAGTAATTTCTATTTACCTTCATTTTGAATTAAGCGTGTAAACTATGTGTAAATCCAAAATAAGCGTAAATTTCCAAAGCGTATTTCAAAAAAGAAACTGAAATAATTGAATTTTAAATTAAATTGCGTTGTTGTAACTTATATTAATTTTAAAATCATTAAGTTTATACCCTGATTATCGTCGTAGCATACTATTTTCAGTGCTTTGACTTTTAAACAGGAATTTTCTGCTTTTATTAAAAAAATATTATTATTAGAAAATAGTTGTATTTAAAACAGAGTGTTTGAACATTACGAGTTTTCAATACTATATTTACGTAAAAAAAAAAAAAAAAAAAAAAAAATTAGTTTATAAAATTACGGAAAACTGCTATAATATTTTATGAATGACTACTTAAAAAATATATATAATACTTATTGGTGTCGAATATTCATTCATGTCAGCAGCTGTGTTTTAAAACTTTAAATCATGAAGGCCACACAAAAACCACCATTCTTAGAGTATAACTGTATGTTTATTTTAACAATAACTTTCAGTCAATTATAATCGCAAATATTTTTTTAAGAAGTAGTATTATAGTATGCCCCAGCATTAACCAGGTACCATTTAACTTTTCACTTAATTTCTTTCTTAAATACACGCCACAATAAAATTTTTAACAAAAAAAAACTACTCAAATAAGTTTTAAGTATTTTTCGGGGGTAGTTTATCTACTGCTTCATTACGTTATAGGTTTTACATTAGATTGTTACGTACTGTTATACACTGTAGTATATTGTGAATAAGACCGAGTATTTTTCGTTCTGAATCTTAAAAAAAAATATATCATTTAAAAAAAAATATTTTCATATCATCGTGACTTTAGTGATATAAAACTTTTCAAAAATTATAATAGTATTAAAATGAATATATATATATATATATATATATATATATATATATATATATATATTAATTAAATGAAATTTTCATTTTTTTTTCTAGTTTAAAACGTATTGAATATTTAAGATTATATTCTATTTACGATCAGAGGGACATTCACGCTTTTTTTTCTATTAATCAGGCTTACTATGATAATTTAAGTGAGGGGGCGGTGTTAAGAATAAGAATCACATCTGCCAACATTATAATTAATATTCTGTAGTATTGTTAGTACCTGCCTCTTTTTCCACGCCTTTTTGTTTTTAGAATAATTCTCTTCAAATGTTACGATTAAATAAGAAGAATTCACGATTAAATAAATAAATAAATAATAACAATAATAATAATAATAATAAAACTAGTGGTGTGTGAAGGAAAAAAAAAGCGGATAGTAATATTACTACGAATTACTAATTAGAATGTTGATAAGTATGAAAAGTTTATATGCGCAGTGCTGATAACATTTTTATTTATTCCGTAGCATTGCTAGTGCCTGCCATTTCCCCTACCACATTTTTTTAAAGAGTAATTTTTTTTCATTTTAATCATCATAATGTATTGGCGAAAACTACCATAAAGACAAAGTGGTGTCAAAATGAGACAGATACTAGTAATTCTATAAAATAAATTAAAAAGTTTGCCACTCTGTCTACGTTTCAGCCACTAAACGATCTCATAATTTTCAAGAAAACGGTAAAAAATATGTCTGCTTTATTATTATTATTATTATTCAGGTTGGTTGGTTGGGTTTTACGTCGCACTAGTGCTACGCAGATGGGCAATTGGCGACGGTCTGAGACACACCCATAGATGTGGTCAGGAGACATGCCATCACAATTTTGATCCTCCACGTAAGGGATGGCTCTCCCGCTTCGGTGACCCCCAGAGGTATAATTTTTGATGGGAACATGGAGGACATTGCGGCAACGACAGATTTTACGTGCACCAGCCACCATTAGTGTACACGACGGTCTTTGGCCAACTCGAGTACCGAACTCGCAATCTTCCAATTACGAGGCCGGTGCTCTACCGACTGGGCTATCGCGGCCCATTATTATTCAGGAAAAGTGTATAAAATAAAGTGTAAGAACAATATATGCATTCGTTTTTAATTTTTCAAAATCCTGTTAGCTTGAAATCGAGAAAATTTATTTTTGCAGAAAATGCATTAATCAGAGTTATTATGACTAAATGCTGGTTTTTCAGTAAGTGGAAAAAATAAAAGATATGTGTTTTTAATATTAAAATAGAATTTCGTGAAAAAGAAAAAAAAAAAAATAAATAAACATATAGTACAACCAGTGTTGCCAAATCTGGAGGATATTTTTTTCATTCAATAATCACCAATAATTGTTAATTATAACGCTTGCCTACTAACTTCAAAGATCTATAGTCTATTACATTTATCAAATAACGCATCTCAAAATTATTGGTGATTATTGATTATAAAATCCACCAGGTCGGGCAACACTGAGTACAACACTATAAGTATAATACACTTTTCACATGGAACATCACCCAAGTGTCCGGCTGCGATTTTAATGAAATTTTATTTTCTGTTAGAGGCCATGTACCAAATATTTTTGATCATAAAAATTTTTGCTATCGTACATGTTTTCTATATTTATTGAATTTTTAAAATGTTAAAAGCCACATATCAAGAGTAAGCTTCGCCGTTGGGCATGACTTAAAAATGATTTAGCAAAATGATTTTGCGCTTTCATTTTTCAGTTGCAAAAGAAAATTTATAGTACTGAAAATTGTTTCAACTGAATTATTCATTTGAGTATTCACTTGCTGTATAAATACAAATTTTTCTCATATTTTTGAGAAAATTTGATAGCGTATCAAATATGAAAGGAACGCCTCTATGAAAGAAACGCCTAAATTTCATTGAAATCCGAGCCGGACACTTAGGTGATGTTCCTTGTCAGATTCACTGTCCTAACTTCCATATATATCACTTTTTTTCTGAATCACTCTCAGATGCGTTTATACTAAAATTAGAATCCGAGTCACTTTGTGATTCGGATTACATAATGTACAAAATTAAAAAATATATATATTTTACCCCAGAGCACAAAATCGCATTCAAACGCCTAACTGAGCTAAGATTACAAAATGAGCATTAGAAATATTTAAAATTAGATAGTGCTGACAGTGTAACGTAAACCTACTATCTCCGATTACATTTCAAATAGTTCAGTCACCATTTACAGTGTGAAATAAAAAATAAAAATTTTTCCGGATATCGGATATGGTTTATTTTTAAGTCTCTTTAGTACGTCACTTCTGAATTCTTTAGTCCGGAAATATCACGGACACGAGAAACAGAGAGCGAAACTTCACCCCGTCATTTTTAAGGAAGCAAGAAAATCCACGACCTCAAAAAATACCAATCTCACTGCTTGTCACACACTATCTTCAGCAGTTTGTCCCAAACTTCGCAAAAGTAGGTTTTTTGCTTTATTTTATTTTATTTTATTTTATTTTTATTAACTATGCTATTAATAATAATCGTTATACTATTTAATCACAAAAATTACTGTAAAAAAAATCTGTTTGAAATTTGTGGTAGCAAAAAATGCGAAAATATCATTTCTAAATTTTAAAACAGGGAATATTATACGGATAAAGGAAATATAGCTGTAAGGGGGAAAAAGTCTCCCCCGTCTCTCTGTGTGTGTGTGTGTGTGTGTGTGTATTTCTTTCTTTCTTTCTCTACCTAAACATTGTTGAAATAGGTCATGGTTCTTTTTAATACTTGAAATTTAAACATTACTAATGAGTTGAAATTAAAAGAAAAATAAACCTATGGGTTATGAAAAAAATATATAGACATACTTTTAAAATTACAGTTAAACAAATGGTTAAACAATTTCAATATGATACTGATTTTTTATTCATAAAATTAATATATTATATAACAAGTCTGTTGCTTTCTTTAAACAATGTAAAATTTTTGCTTTGAATAAGGTTACTCTTGCCATTCAGAAAAACCTAAATTTATGTCATCATACAAAAAAAAATTCTACTTTTTTTCAAAGTATTATATAACTGCAAGGATTTTATGTAATAATCTACGTAGATAAATTGTTCAATAATTATGCTTTTGCCTGCAAATCTTATTATCGTAAATTATTAAATTCATCTATAACCCAGGATGTAAAATGTTAATGAATATCTCGCAAAATCATTATTAATAATAGACATATAGATTCATTTCCTTGAAAACTTGCAAACTTGCGAACTATTAAAACTTGCAAATACAAATTTTATATACATTTATTAGTACAAATTACTAAATTTCATAATATTCCATTTAAATTTTGTACTAGTACTACAGGATGTAATATTTACAATAATAATTCAAATAAACTTTTTCTTAATACTTTTAATAAAATATATCTGCTAACAATTAAAGTTTATAACCAAAACTGTTTAAATAACAATTATGAACTTGTTTATTATCTTAAAAATTTTAATAATGTAAATATTATACAATTTTCTTCATTTTTAAGATTTAGTTAGTCATATAAAACTAACTGAAATTAACAATGCTATAAACTTTATTTAGTTAATGAATTTAATTTAATTTATCATTACTTATTAATATCTTGCGTAATAAATAAATAAATAAAGAAGAACATCTATCGTCCAATTTTAACAATAAGTATAAAATCTGCAATATTTAAAAGAATTATTCTTTATCAGCAGTTTTTTGTTGAAATTTATTTTTCAGAACTATTTGATCATAAATAGAAATACTACACATTTTTTAAAAGTATTTTTTAGATTTGTAAAATAATAATAATAATAATAATAATATAATACATAATGCAGCATATTGCATTAACATATCCTTTCTTATCTATTTTACACAAAAAATAAAATAAAAAAATAAATAAAATAAATAAAAAGTAACTTTCTGTGTTTTATAACAAATCCAATTTATGTACTTAATTCATATGTAATATCGTAACTGGAGTATAAGTCTAGCTCATTATGCACACCGCTGCGTATAAACTCATGCATGCGTAACGTAATTAGAGTGGGTATATAACTTACAAGTTACTATACTAATATTCTCGTTCATGCTTCATATTATGACAAGTTATTTGATTCTCAGAGCATACGTTTCTCAATATATGTCGCTTTACACAAATACATACTGAAATCTTAGCATTTATCTTTAATGCATTTTGTATCGTTATGAATAATTTTATAATGTGCTTGATTTGTATTTTTATTTTTTGTAGGTTAATGAAATAAAATAAATAATGAATGAAATGAAATTATTGTACAGATGAGAAATATTTTAAAATTTTCAGACAAACATGCATACTTGCCAACATACTATATTCCGTAGTATTGTTAGCCCCACCTTCTTTTTCATACCAGTATATTTTTTTTTCTTATTTAATCGTAAGAGCATTTGGAGAACATTGCTCTAAAAGGTTACTGGTGTGAAAAAAAAGGGATGGACTAACAACACTACGGAGTATTAATTAGAATGTGGGCAAGTATTAACCCTTTGCGGCGCAAGACAATTTGAAACATTTAAATTATACTGCCACCGGAATTCATGAACTAAATTAAACTAAAAGAAATTTTAAATTTTAAGGTTTAAAAAACCGGCCTTCTCTGATATGTTATAAACGTGAAATTTGCTAAAATATTTCCGGGATGAATTTTTGCAGCTGGATCTTAAATTTTGCGTCCTCGTGGCGAGGACACCGCGCGTTAAGGGGTTGTCATGGTATTTTATTTTATTTTTTTTTTTTTTTTAATATGTTAGCGGCTGAAAAGAATTTTATAGATGAATGTTATTTACACATTTGTCAATTTCTCTGCTTTTTTGCTACCACTCATTTTTAACAGATATCTTTTACACATTGTGAAACACATACCTGCTAACATTTTAATTAATATTCAGTAAAATTGTTAGCACCAGCCCTCTTTTCCACACCATCTTATTTTTAGAGCAACTTCCTACAAATGAAATTACGATTAAATAAGAAGAAAATACTTAAAAATCACTGGTGTGAAAATAAGGTGGGAACTAACAGTTTTACGGAATAATAACAGGAGACATGGCGTTGCAATATTAAAACACGAATAAACTATTACGTCAGAAACGCCAAAAGAAAAATATTTGCGATGCATACAGCTGTTTCGGTAGCCTTAAGCGTACCGTCTTCAGTGCAAAAAGAAAGATTCTTTTTGCACTGAAAACGGTACGCTTAAGGCTACCGGAACAGCTGTATGCATGGCAAATATTTTTCTTTTGGTGTTTCTGACGTACTAGTTTTTCGAGTTTTAATAGTGTTGCGTACTTGGGGGTTCGTGAGTTGTCCGAGAATGAAAGGCCAAACTTACAAAAATCCAGTAATTTATTCACAGAAAGTTCCAGAAAAATACAGGTCTATAAACTAAGTATCAGCTTCAATTCAACCAGTAAACACAGCTTAAACAACAGCTGTCAATAGCAAATCCACAGTACAAACTGTATAGCAATAACACTTAAAGCAAGTCCCTTTCAAAGAGGCTCACCACAATACAAGCATTAGTGAAGCTGGCTGAGAACTGAACTGACTGAACTAGCCTTGGTGAAGAAAACAGGCTTATATACCCCTGTAGAAAAGTGTGGAACGTTCCAGAAATCTCCATATTTCATCAGCCAATGGGATTAGAGCTTCCATATTTGGTATATCCCTAATAAGGATTTTCTCGCCGAGGTCGCCGAAAAAATCGCCAAGGTGAGAAAAAGTCGCCAAATTTGGCGCCAAATCCATTACCTGCCTTATTGGGGCTTTTTAATGCGTTTTTAAGGGGAAATATAGCTATTTCAACGCTAAAACGACTAGAAATGCACAAAATTAGTACTTTATCAACTTACTAAACCTCTTTGAAAGAATTTATACAAAAATAAACACAATTATTTACAATTTTGTAACAATAGTTTTACGGAATATTAAATAGAATATTTGATGGTATGGAAATATTTGCCTAAACAAGATATAGTTATAATCCGCGTAAATCCACGTGAAGATAAGATTCCAAATTTTATATCTTTACTTCTGTATTTGTCAAGCAAAATTATTTATTTCTATATAAGATTTAATTAAAATAATTCTATAAACAGTTTCATGTCAACAGCATTCTAAATATGTAAATAAGTTAACAATAAATGGAATTTATTTATTTATTTATTTTTTATCAAAATATGAAAATTTTAAATTATCTTTATCAGTATTTATTTTCATATCTAAAAAAAAAATTTCGTTTTTGTCATAATTTTTTTAGTTAAGGTAAGATTAGAAGGATAATTAACATGTAAAGAGTGAGTATTAATAATGTTAAATATATATATACAAGATATTTCAAAAGTCCAACCCCCCTCCTAACTCGAAAATGAGTCGGAATTGTGAAAGAAAGCGAAACACGTGTTGAATGAATTCGAGAGGGACCTCTTTTGGTGAAAAAAGTTTGGGTCTTGGGGGGCTAAGGGGGCCGCTAAGGAGGGCAATTTTAAAATTTCAAATGGGAAGGTATGTCTTGTGATATATCCCTGGAAATGCCTCTTCATAAAAAAAGAAAAATAAAAAAAAGAATTTTATTTAAATAGTTTCGTCTTACGATGATTATTCAAGGAAATACTTGAGTTTTTAAACTTTTGAAATGTGGATTTTATACTTATGTATCCCTCTTAATAATCATTGCAGTACAAAACTACTTATAGCTTACTCATTGTCTTGAAGAGACGTTTCCTGGTATGTATCACATACTTTCCTGATTGTAATTTTAAAGTTGCCTTCTCTAGAGGCATTCCTACTACACCCTTGCCCGGCCCAAACATTTTTGGGCAAAGTATGTCTTGTGATACATCCCTGGAAATGTCTCCTCAAGAAAATGAATTGGATATAAATAGTTTTGTCCTGCAATGATTATTAAAGGGGATACATAAGTATAAAATCCACAATTCAAAAGTCTAAAAGCTCATGTATCTCCTTTAATAATCCCCGTAGGTCAAAAAATATTTATATAAAATTCATTGTTTTGAAGAGACGTTACCAGTGGTGTATCACAAGGCATACCTTTCTAACAGAAATTTTAAAATTACCCTCCCTAGTGCCCCCTAGTCCCCCGGCATCAATTTTTTTCACCAAAAGAAGTCCCTCTCGAATTCATTGAACATATGTTTCGCCATTTTCACAATTCCGACTAATTTTAGAATTTCCCAGAAGTTTATTTATAGAAAAATTTTCTCCACTATATGACTTCGATAAAATAAGAAAAAAAAAATACTCTTAAGAAATATGTGGTGTGAAATAAAAATTGGGCTAAAAATACTCCGTATAAATTAAAATGTTGGAATCTAAGATTAAAGACGAATTTCTTTTATGAAAATATAGGCTAAGACCATATAGAAAATTTCTAGCTGATCCATATTGTTCAATATCTTTAATATTTTGATCTGTGTCATTGTTATATAAAATATATTTATGATATAAAATGATATTTTTGTAAAATTTTAAAACAATAAGTTATTATTATTTTTTCTTTTAAAATTTTTTGATAATTCAAAAGAATTAGCGTTGTATTTTATAACTCATAATTTCATTATTACTAAATAATCATTAAAATCAAAAGTATTAATACCTTTTACGTTTTTTATGTTTTATTTTTATTTTATTTAGGAGTTAAAAGGATTTTTTATTCAGCATTGATTATCAATGTTTAATATTAAACTATATTTTCTTTTAAAATTAAGTTGCAAGCGATATTTTTCTAAGCTTCATAAATAATTGTAATGGTTTAAATTTTATGGGAGTTTTATGAAATTTAGGAAAAATAAGAATATATTGATAGTTGAAAATTTTGCATTTTAATATATAAATTTTTCTAATGGCTTGCACTTGCTACTTAACCATAGTCCCGGCAGTCGTCCAATTTTTTTCGCCATTTGTGAAGGGGCCCCGAATGCACGGCCATTGCAGCTCCTGACAGACACAACATAGAGCTAAATATCCATGCCTTGCCCGTGATTCAAACCCGGGCCCTACTATATTGGAACCAGAGGCATTAACTACCACAACGTATGGGCATAAATTTCAGTGATTTTTAAAAACTTAAAATTCATTTATTACTTATATCAGTTTTTAAAGAGCTTTTCTTAAAATATTATTGGTTAATGAAGCCTTTTCCATGACCCGTTTCTAAAACTTTTTTGCAAATTATGGCATAATTGTTAGGAAATTTATAAATATAAGTAATAATAAAATTATTTTGTAATATATTGATAGATTTATTTAAATATTTTATATTTTATATTTTCAATTTAATAAAGTTAGATTGAATAATATGTTGTTGTTATAATAATTTTAATACATTAATTTCCATAGCATAGCCTCATAAACTAGATGCATTTCGTGTGGTTCGGAAACTTGCCAACAGTTCAAGCGGTAGACAGCGCCACCTGGTACAGATTGCGCGACTTTTTTATTCAACAGTCACCAATAATTTTAAGAAGTGATATATGATATATCTGTACTGATAAGTATAAAGGATTTAAGTCCATATTCTTGATTTTTCAAGAGACGAAAAATAAAGTTTAAAAAATTCTGTATAAAAACGTATCCGTTGAATACAGTTTTGACCAGGATATTATCATAATATACAATTTTGTGAATAAACTACATACATTTAATTTTGAAGTTTGTTTATTTTTAACAGATTTATATAGTTTTGAAAAAATGCCTGCAGGACTTAAATCCTTTGTATCACTCAACCCAGGACTTAACTCCTTTTTACCACTTTGACTTGTACATTCATTTAACATTATGATTATGCTGACAGTCCAAATACTTGGCTGCAGCATTAAAAAATACTGGATTTATGACCTCAGTAGATGTTCAAAATAATTTGAACCTAATAGAAATAAGGTCTTATCAATTCTAACTTCCTCAACATATTGATTCATGACTTTAATAAGATATATGAACAAAGTTATGCCGGATTACCAAATGCTTTCATCTTAGAAATCTAAGATTAATGAAATGTTATAAGGTAAGGGTCCATGGTAAATCCAGGTTCGGGAAACATGAACGATCAGCATTATTGAAAGAACTTATTACCTCAAACAAGGAATTGAATACAATATCATAGACTATCATATTGAAGATAGGAATTATTACACAATTATTGAAAATTAATGCTCAAAAACCTTCAATGTCTATGAAGTAATTAAATAAAGATAATATGCACTTAATAATATATACCAAAAAAAAAATATATATATATATCTGATGTACAATACTACTCAAGCTAAACTGATTGAGAGATAAATCAGTTTGAGAAATGATGAAATATTTTTATATTTTACCTCTAGAAGCTGTTGTTATAAAATTTCATTGTCCTTTTTTGTTATAAAACTTTTGAAGATTAGAAGAATATAAATCATAATAAACGATATCCTGTAGTTGAAAATAGTTAATAATAATAATATTGATGATAAAGAAAAAAGAACATAATAATAGATTAAATAATAAAACAATAGATTAAAAAACAAAAATATGTATCACCCTATTAAATGGCAACAAAATACGTCATTAATAATCCACAAGCAAAACACTAAAGTTAAAACACACTGTAATAAATATTTCCTTAAAAATGAGCTAAATTGTCTCAAAATAGCTCCGAAACAATATATATACTTAAATTTGAAAACCCATGTACTCGTTTTTGAGTATATTGAAAAATTCAAAAATAGGGTTGAACAATAAGAATCCCAGTATCCATATATTTGACATGCCAATATACTCAAAAATGAGTACATGGGTTTTCAAATTTAAGTATAGGGGAGACTGGGGCACAGTGGACTTAGGGGCACAGGGGACCACCCCTATTTAAATCTCTTAGTATTTAACTCTTATAGTTTATATTGAGATTCATAGATGGAAGCATGGTACTACTTCTACACATCCAAAAAAAAAAAAAAAAAAAAAAAAAAAAACATGGTAAATGCTATGGTAGCCATTTTATACACCTTTTATGTTTTGAGCTGCTCAAAGTAATTTTTCAAGTTTGAAGTTTTTTTAATTTTATCAGGACAGAACTATTGACTACAAGTATAGGACAGTTGTTAAGTACAGCTAGGATATTGTTGTTTTTAAATTTATAAAAATGTTTAGCATATTTATAGTCTATATAGTATTTTAATATTATTATTTGTTTTGTTTGGACATGGGGCACAGTGGGCCACCTCTATATGTGCCTAAAACTCCAAATTATATTTAACACATTATTTATTTTAGTTGAATTTACATATACAAATATAATGTGACTCAAAATAATTAATAAAAATAATAATCTTAACATTATATAAATTTTTGAAAACGTAAAATAGTTGAATAGTAGTATAATAATTATGAATATCTAAATTTAATAACTATTTGAATTGTTTAATATTAAAAAAATAAATAAAATGAATATGTGATATAATAAATAGTAGGTTATATAAATTTATTGTTGTCGTTTTTAGGAATAACATGTAAAAGATAAAAGTAGAACAATTTTAGTTAAACCTATCTCACAAATATAATGTAAAGTACTAATATCTCAAAATAATTAATAAAAATATTTGAATAGTAACATAATGTTTAATTACATATTTCATAATTTTTATAACTATATAACATTAATAAACAAATTAAAAATATATCTTATTGTTTTTAGTGATGGCACGTAAAAGACAAAGGAAATCTGATACAAAATTCTTACTCTAATTTGATTTCTTATTTATTTATTTATTTTCATTTTTTTATTATTATTATTCCTTTAAATTTTGGTGATTGTATTTCATGAAAATATTCGAATTATGTTATTTAGACTAGAATTGCATAATTTTAGGGAAAAAATGGGTAATTTATATTAATTAAACATGAACAACAGAGGCTGGTCCAGTGTACCCCGGGTTGTGGACCACAGTGCCCGGGTGATGGGGCACAATGGTCCACTTTGTGAGTGCACATAATTTATTTTTTTATTCGTAATGTAATAAAAGTATTGTTATAAAAAATTAGAACATGTCAAGTAAAGTTTAAAGAATGTTTGCTAATTTTTTCAGGTACCTTGCTTTTTTATTTTTGTTGAAAAAAAATTAAAAGTGTAAAAGTGGTCCACTGTACCCCAGTCTCCTCTATATTGTTTCGGAGCTATTTTGAGACAATTTAGCTCATTTTTAAGAAACCATTTTAAAGAGTGCACCAATTACAAAGCATTAGGATTAATAGAATATTGACCATCACAATATTATATTCGTGTTTCCTTCCACTGTGTCATGGGTCATGGTGATTAATAGTCATTTTCATCAGAATCACTAAATTCTAAGTCAGGGTCAATGTTTTCTATGCTAGCTGGTGTTCATAAAGTTTTGTAAAAGTTATGGAATACTGGAGGCACAAGAGGAAGCAAAGTAAGTTGATCTCTCTTCTTCTGCACTGCGATTGGAACAGATTTGTTATACCGTTTTTGAATCTGGGTAATTCGGAGATTTGTTTTGCCTCGTCGAAGAATACTAATTTTTTGTAAAGTGCCTTCAAGTAGGCTGTCCCTATAAAATATCTGATCCCCTTCCTGTCAATACCAATCATTGTACCTCTTGTCACTTGAACGGCTCTCCATCAACATTATTCATTCGCACAACGAGAGTATTTATTGACAGTAATGCAAAATCAAAAAGATCTCTTGAGTCATCTCTCTAACAGTGAATTTATTTTTCTTCCCTGTAGACCGAAATAGCTGATACCAATCATGTGGGTGGAATACTTGAAATGCCATACTTTTCTTTTCTCTCTCAATAAGAGCATGGTCTACGTCACATTCCATGTGCGAGTGACCTGAAATTAAAAATTTGTGATTGATGCTGGAGAAATGAGGGAAGTCAGCCATCGCATTCAAAAACATCACTGACACATGGATGTTTTTGTTGTGTTGATGTGTCAGAATAGAAAGTTACACTTGTAACAGTGTCAGGTACATTTCGTAGGTAGTCGTAAAGATATGAAGCAATTACGTTAGTTTCACGACCATCGTGTCACATGTAATGACATGACTTACCTATGGCATTGTCACGTATAGTCAAATTAAAAGTTCTAAGTTGGCGTTTGTTGAAAGGTACAGATGATGACAGAAATGGAGTTGCTAGACACTGTTGTAAATCAAAAACGAAACACAGTTTTGAGGTATCAGTTTTGGCTTCTGCTTTGCCAAGCCTTTTCTGTTCATAAGCTAAATCTGCTTTTCTCTGATGTTAAATGTAGTAAATTATTGGTAAAGAATGATGTAGTAAATTATTTATATATATTAAATTTCAATTGAAAAGTGGGTAATTTTTTTATCGATACCAGTTCTACATTTATAAATTAAAGCATAAAATACAATAATAAGCAATTGAATAATTATAATCTCATTATTACATTGGATTAAAGCCTGTTGACCGCCAAGTGGCACAGCGCAAAAAGAGAAAAGTGGACTTAAATCCTTTATACCAAAAACTAATCAGAAGACTCATTCAGGAAAAAGGGATTATGTTGACTTATACCCTTTATACCATTCAAGTGATTATCAAATTTCATTTCATAAAGGGAACAAATTGACTTAAACATTTATACCAAACATGAATGCTAAATTTCTCACTTGAATCTTTTTTACAAATGCATTTTCTCAAAGACTAAATGACATGGGCTTAAATCCTTCATACCAATCGATGGAGAATTTCTTTCTCAGTCTGACTATGTACTTAACTCAAAATCGACATTTTTGGACTTAACTCCTTTATACTTATCAGTACAGATATATAATCGACGTTTCTTCGATTTTTTTCGCTTTTTATGTATATCAAGTCCCACATTTAAAAATTTTTGGTGGCTGATGAATAAAAAAGTCGCGCAATCTGCACCAGGTGGTGCTGTCTACCGCTTGAACTGTTGCCAAGTTTCCGAGCCACGCGGAAGGCATCTAGTTTAGGAGGCTATGTCCATACATTGAAATAGTCTAGTGGTTTATTGTAATCAATAGCAATTTTATATACAAATAAATTTATATGTAAAGAAAACTAATAATATCATTATTATTATTTTTTTTATGCAGTCTAAATTTATTACCGTAATTCATATTTTCATTTAAATGTGGATCTTCAACAAAACTATGTTCATCATTTAAAATATGTCCATGTGAGGTGTCGATTTTTTTTTTTTTTTTTTTTTTTTTTTTTTTTTTTTTTTATATTTGGCATCATTAAAACAACAATAATTTTTCAAGTGGATTTTTTTTTTAGAAAAATTATTATAATTAAAGATATGTGGGGGTAGTATAAGTCTAAAAATATGTGGGGTAGTACAAGTCTAGTATCTTGTTATACTTTTAAGATGAAACACATTAAGTTTATTATTAATAATTTTCTGAAAATTAGCATGATTAAAAAAAAAAAAAAAAAAAAAAAAATCTGAAGCTTTTTATTGGTTGAGTATAATTCGATTTATAAGTATGTTTAGTAGAAGGTTTAGCATTTAATAGGGAAGCGCGATAATACAAAAGATCAAATAAAACGTTACAAAATATTGTGGAATAAATATATTTATGAAAAATTTAAAAAAGAAAAAGAAAATCATTAGTAAATTGCTTAATTAGTGCCAAAAACCTTTTCCTAACTTCCAACCAGTTGTAATTATGGTCATAATTAACCTCATATTAATCATGTTTATTCTTAATACTATATATATATATATATATATATATATATATATATGTATGTGTGTGTGTGTATGCACACCTGCCGAAATTTCCAATTTATACGAAGTATTGCCAGTACGCACATTTTTGTCAACACCTCAATTTCAAGCAGTAATTTTATATAATATGGAATTTTAATTAAATAACGAGAAAATTACTCTTCGAAAAAAGTGGTATTTAAAAAAGTGAATGCTTACAATGTCTCAGAAAAAAGGAAATATTGACAGTTATGTTTATGTGTTTATAGTATATAAATATGTATGATAAAAATGTAAGGTCCTGTGTAAAAGCCTCATATCGCAAAAAGACCTTTAATTAAAAAAACGTAATTATACTTTTATCAAGATCAAAACATTTTATTTTACAGAATAAAAGTCCTGGTGTAAAACTAATTCCTTTGGCCTGCGGCTTTTAAACCTGAAACAGTAGTTCCTTTAAAATATGATGCCTATCTACATACAATGTCTATAAATGTCTTCAATTTGATAAAATGTTAATTTATAAATTTAAAAAAATTAAAGCTTTTTAACTAGTAAGTAATGACCTTTATTATTATTATTATTATTATTATTATTATTATTATTATTTTATTTTTAATCATTTATCTTCAAACTTTTACTTCGACATGAAATAAATATGCGAAGCTATTATATTATTTTCTTCTATCTCAACTTTTAATTTGTTAATAAAATATATATTTGAGGTTTGGGTCCTGACCCTAGGTGAGGTACACAACGTTGGGGATCTTACTATTATGTCCGAGCCTGCATTCACACGAGGTTCGGATAAATCCACATAAAACTCTGATCAGCTAAGTTGACGTGCGTTACCTGGGTTCGAAAACGATACTTACTGTCTACCAGTTTTCAGAGCAAAAACTTTGTTGGATGTATGATAAACAAAAAATATGATAGATGAGAAACATTACGTAATGCAAAATATGTACCAATTGAAAAAAAAAAAAAAAATCAAAAATTAAATTATAAAACGATCTATAAGACAGTTAAAAATAAGATGCACAAAAATAAATAAATAAATAAATAAATAAATAAATAAACACTAAATCGTTTTATCATACATGAAATTTGTACCTCGGAATTAAAATTGATATATATTAATGGTATCAAAACATATAGAAACAACAAAGTAAGGGGAAAAGAATATTATTTTTAAATGAAAATCGCAAAATGGAATCGTGCATTTATTTAAAGAAATATTATAAACAATTTGACTATTTATTAAATTTGAAATAGCATGAACATTTTATTAAAATTTATTGTTATTTATTTGCTCAATTAAAATATAGTTAATTATGTCCTAATTTCAAGTTTAAATTATAGTTGTCATCTAACAAATCTAATTCAATTGATTTCAGTGGCAGGTATGGAATTCTCCTGGAATTGGATGGCGGTATAACATGCAAGTTTGAGTAGTATAATCTTCAACTGCTTTATCTTATGTGTTTATTGTAACTGTTAAAGCTATATTTTGGCTTAGTTGAGATTATCGTATTAAAGCTTATTATGACAAATCTATAGAAATATCAGTTTTGATACTTTCGATGGGGGAGTGTATAAAATAAGTGTTGCCAGTTTACCATCAAACTCACTAATGCAGAAAAAATTCCTATTATTTATTTATTATTTATTAAATTAATCGGTGTTCTTTTACTGCAACATTATAAAGGGACAAATATTTAATAGATGACGAAAAACAGAATAATACAGTGTCCAATATAATAATTGGTTCCGTTTACAACATTAATGCTGAAAGTATTTGTAAGTTAAAAATAGAAAAGCAGAAAGCTTTTTTACAACTCGGCTATCGAAAAATATCGAAAAATAAACAAATAAAGTCGAAAGTTTATATAAATTCTTATGTAGTACATTGTTAAAAATTCCAACAAAAAAGTATTGGTAATCATTTATCTTTTGTAAAATTGCAGAGAAATATAAACAGAGATGTTAAAAAATGATTGTTATGTATGAATTTTCCCACACAGCCACTTACATCTATAAGACGTCTATAAACGTGTATAAAAGTGATCCATTAAACTTCTATAAATATCCTACAGATATCTATTAGCACGACAAATGTCACTCTTTTTTACATCCGTTAGATATCTGCTATATATGCAATAATTCTCCAAATCTCCAATAATTGGACTTGTTAAATCGAATGGATATTGAAAATATCTAAATCTTGTTTTCATTTTGATTGAGGCTATACCTATTAGATATCGAAAAGTCAAGTCTAAATTCCGTCTATACTTAAACATCTAATAGATATCTATAACACTACGCTGCATTTTTTTTTCCGATCCCTGATACTATTCCTGCTGTTTCTTTTGTAAAATAACCTCCTGAATCTTAATATGACCCACATTTTGTCCCATCACCCACCGTTTTCTCGGGACGTCACCTCCTCCCCCAATTATCAATCTTCGGTAATTTTATGGCCATGAATTGGATTTGGAGAATGGAAAATAATTATTTTATCTCTTAAATAAATAAATAAGTATATATATATATATATATATATATACTAGCTGACCCGACAAACGTTGTTTTGTCATATAAATTATTTCTAGAGAATATTTTGCTAGAAAAAATAACTAACTTATTGTAAGTGTGTAAGGATGTGGTATATAAGTGGAAGATGTATGGATCGCTATGAACGGTGAAAGAATATAAAAATAACAAAACACCAATCATTTATTTTTTTAATTTATTAAAATTGATTGTTTAAAATTATATACATATCGCTACTCATAACAATATTACTAAAAAACAATATCAATCCCTTAATGCAACAGAGTGTACAATATTTTTTGTTATCCCATCTTTCACCAATACAAACAAACTGGATGGTTTGCCCACTCGAGAGCCACGTATAATTGTCCGTGTGAAAAACATGATGTGCTCAAATTTAAGCCACAGACAGACATCGTTTGGCCCTGAGACTTATTGATAGTCATTGCAAATGCCAATCTAATTGGAAATTGAGGGCGTTTAAATTGAATTGGCACACCTGTGGGTATAATAGGGATTCGCAGTAGTAATATATTTTCACCTCGGAATTTGTCATTTAAAATGATGGCTTCGATAACGTTTTTCATTAATTTTTTTATGACTAATCGCGTGCCGTTGCACAACCGTTGTGGGTTCAAATTACGAAGCAATATAACCGGAGATCCAACCTTCAGTTGTAAAATATGCGGTGGCATGCCTGGTAGATCCAATGAGTTTAAAAACTTTGTTGGATAATTTACATCTTCGGTGGCATCGCAAACTGTATCATTAGATTTGTATGACACCAAGTCTCCTGGTAACAAATGTAGTATCTTGAGATTAAATTCGTTGACGTCCACATTTTTTGCTGCTAAAATTGCTCTTTCTGCCAGCCACTCATGATTTGTGTATCGTCTGTGTATATCGGGAAATATCTGGTCAATAAGAGCATCTTGAGAATCAATGATTGTGCAGAAATCGGTCGGTAATTTTATGCATCCAGTTTCATCTGTAGTAACTTTTCCATCGCCGATATCTAACAATTGTTTTGAGAATGTTTCAGCGGATGGATCTTGAAGCTTTTGAACGCACAAATTTACTTTCAGTTGTACTTTTTCAACATTACGCCACAATGACGATGATTTTAAGCACGCGATGATCTCATCAGCGTATGTTGAACGCGGAATAACGGGAAGCGCTTGTCTGAAATCCCCTGAAAAGAGTAACAGAGTGCCTCCAAATAGTTTGTCGTTGTTTTTTATATCTTTCAATGTCCTGTTCGACGCCTCAATCGAATGTTTGTGTGCCATAGTGCATTCATCCCAGATAAGAATTTTACACTATTTCAGCACTGTGGCCATGGACGATTGTTTTTTTATGTTGCACACTGCGTCTGGGTTATTTTGAATATTTAGTGGCAGTTTAAATAATGAATGAGCTGTTCTGCCTCCATCCAATAAAGTTGCCGAAATGCCAGATGATGCAACAGCCAATGCTATGCCATTATTTCATCGTATTTCGGCGAGAATTAGCGAAATAAGGAATGTTTTGTCAGTTTCACCTGGTGCACCCCCCAAAAAAAAAGAATCCACCTTGTCCTGCCAAAACTGCAAGCATGATGCGGTCGTAAGTGGTTCTTTGTTCTTCATTCATTAGTGGGACATTGCGAGCAACATTCGCTGCCATTTCTACAGTATTGTATTGTAGTTCACGATTCAATTCAGTGCTTATTAAATCAGATGCATTTCGATTTATTGAATGCATACCGAAATGACTGAGTGGTAAGTTGGCAATGATAATGCAAAGATCTTCAATAGCAATCAATGCTTCATTGTACATAGCGTCACTGAATACTATCGTTAGATCGTTGCACCGTGAACGATGTTGATGCAATATATCATCAGTCATTGAATCTTTGTGATTATCCCATAATGTCTCTGCTCTGGCCGGGAAACATGTAGTCAACACTATAGCGAATAGTAGACGAATTTGTTTTGCTGTACAGTTCAGTCCTACTTCAGCAAGCATACACTCCCACTGGTTGTCGTCTTCCAGCAAGCCGAGTGCAAGGCATGCATCTTTATACGTTGGATACTGTTGCCCATTCACTTTACGTAAATCTTGAAATGACAAAGGGCCGATGACATTAACCAATAACAGTCGAAGATAAAAGCACTCAGTCTGCCTTTAATTGACTGTAAATACTCGTCCCAAGGTGTTTGATTTGAATAAACCGGGACATGCATTAATCGGCGTGCCTTGCTTGCGGGGCATCCATTTTTTTTGTTGGAGCCCATGTGAAATAGCGTGGTACTTCTGAATAGAGTAATGTCCGTGCAAAAGCACCAAAAGCATCCGCACGATTACACAATTCAAAAAATTCGGTGAGTGTAGTTTTTGGTGGATTTATAGTACGATCAATCGCTGCCTCGCTCGTGAAATATACGCTCTGGCCTTTTTCAAGATGGACGGCTAAATGAAGAACTGCTGGATCCCGTTCATGAATTGGGAAACCAAAGATACGCCAAACAGCTTCATTGGAGCTGACGTACCGGCCAATTTGGTAAAGTGTTATTTCATCGTTGTTATTCACCGGAGGAGCATTCACAATGGTATTTTCAACTCGAAATACAGCCATATCACTGCCTTTATTCACATACTTGAAAATGTATTTGATGCTCTTCACTAAACTGCAGAACTGAACATTAATATGAGCACCAAAAATAAATTAAAAAAACTGGCGTACAGACAATAGCAAGAAATTCAAACTTCTTCACACACCATAAATTTTAAATCAGCACAACCGGTTTCGAAAGGACGTAGCCTTTCTTCATCAGGTGCAAACACGTGCAACTGCCTTGGATGCAAACGCAAGACTGAAAGCAGGACAAAATCCAGAGGGGAGGAGCAACTCAAACAACAAATAGGAAGCAACATGCAGGACAGGACCAATCAGAGAGGAACACACGTGCACACACACCACAAAATGAGGAGGGAGGAAAGGAGTAAACAATTATTATTTTTTTTTTCAATAATATTAAACTAATAAGTAAATTTAATAAAATTTATCCATTAATTATTATTATTTTTATTTAAATTAGAATTATTTTATTATAACTAATATGATGTTATAAACATAATGAAGGAAATTATTTAATTGGATTAAACAAAGTGATAAAATTGTCAATGAATAATCTGATTCCACTTTGCTGTCTACAGCCTGGAAAAATTTGTTTAATTCAATTAAATAATTTCCTTCATTATGTTTATAACATCATATTAGTTATAATAAATTAATTCTAATTTAAATAAAAATAATAATAATTAATGGATAAATTTTATTAAATTTACTTATTAGTTTAATATTATTGAAAATAAATAAATAAATAAATAATAATAATAATTGTTTACTCCTTTCCTCCCTCCTCATTTTGTGGTGTGTGTGTACGTGTGTTCCTCTCTGATTGGTCCTGTCCTGCATGTTGCTTGCTATTGGTTGTTTGTGTTGCTCCTCCCCCTCTGGATTTTGTCCTGCTTTCAGTCTTGCTTTTGCCTCCAAGGCAGTTGCACGTGTTTGCAGCTGATGAAGAAAGGCTACGTCCTTTCGAAACCGGTTGTACTGATTTAAAATTTATGGTGTGTGAAGAAGTTTGAATTTCTTGCTATTAATATGAGCATTGAATGTTTTGCTCAGCAGAGGCGAATATGGGACCACCCAACGGTTATCAATGTCAATATCTATGTTGTTGACATAGATGACCGCCATAGATGATAAGATTGTCCGCCATTATCGGGATTTCTTCGACGATATATTGGATATCCGTCAACATTTGTGATCGTGAAATTTTTCGGAAAACTTTTAGTACATTTTCCATCTGCACAAATAATAATTGCCTAAAAATTCATTTTTCATTTTAACATAAAATTACTCCGTCGGATATTGACGAATTTTTTAAAAGAATATACCATTTTAACTAATTTTAACATTTTAACAATATTAACGTTGAAAAAATATTTTAAACACTTACGGTTAAAAATTCATTTTTCATTTCAACATTAAATAAATTCTGACATCGTGTTTACGATTCTAAAATATTAACGTTGAAAAAATATTTAAAACACTTCGTAAGATACGGTTAAAAATTCATTTTTCATTTCAACATTAAATAAATTCTGACATCGTGTTTACGACAACTCACGCCATCTAGGTGGAAAATTTGTTGAAAGAGTTGGTTAAAAATTAATTAAGAAAGAACTAATTAAGTTACAACTTTCATTTGTAAATCTAAACCATTCTCGAATCCACCTGAAGAAACACAAAAAATTTCATTAAACTCAGTCCAGCCGTTTAGGAGGAGTTCAGTGACATACACACGCACAAAAGAAATATATATATAAAGATACGTATTTTATTTTTAATTTCGCTCTGTTTCACTTTTAGTTCTACGCTATGTTAAAGATGTTTTTCGTACTCTATTTGGCTTTTGTTTGTTTATTAATTTTGTTAAATTTTTGTTGACTTGCTTTATTCTTGAATTTTATGCTTAAATATGAATTTGTAGTTGGTTTTGCTTTTCAATGGGATGTTTAAATATATATATATATATAGATATATATATATATATAATTGATTATTAAAATATAATAAATGTAACTTGTAATTTCAGAGACAAATCACCCCCTCCCCCCCACACACACACTTAAAACTTTCCCTTGCTGCAAATGTTCATGTAATAGAATTTTTCACCTCTTTAGGTCCTCAGAGGATATTTAACAGTTAAAATATTTACTTTCTCTACGATAAATCAAATTTATAGCCATAAAATTACCGAAACGTGTTAAAAATAGGGGGCTTTCCCAAAAAACGGTGGGTGATAGAGCAAAATGGCCGTCATATTCGGATTCAGGAGGTCATTTTACATCAGTGCAAAAATATTGTTGGGGACAATTTTCATGCCGAACAGTGTAATTAGTACAGGATATACAGGACTTTTAATGAACATTATTTACGCATTTTGTACCTTTTATAGTTCATTGGATATAATTTAGATGTCTAATGAATATCAGTGGTTATATGGGTTAATGGCTGTTATTAATTTAATTAATCATTAGCGAGAATCTATTTGTGACTTGGAATGCTTTTTATAAAGTAGAAAAAGATAAGACATTTATAATTTTTATTGATGAATTAAATAATTAAAAAATAATAATAAAAATACAAAATAGAGATTGGGAATTTCGATTATTTACTTTTAACTGAGAATTATTGTAAAATTACAGAGATTCCGGATAAATATTTCAGTAAACTTTTAGAATTTTTTTTTTTTTTTACTATACAGTTTTTATTTTTTAAGAGCATATTAACCATAGATTTCTATAAAAATGTGTGTTTTTGTGTCGTGACGCTGTATTCATAAAAAATTTGAATCAGAACCAAAATTCCCAATTTTTTTAATTTATTCACGAGCATTTTTAGCCCACCTACTTTTCGCACCAGAAATTTTGTTGATTATTTCTCTTTAATATGTGACAACGATTAAGTAAGAAGAAAATAATTTTTCTAAATGTCCGGTATGAAAAAGAGGCGGGGCTAAAAATACTCGTGAATAAATTATAAAAGTTGGGAACTCTGATCAGAACACTAAATTGAAAAAAAAAGAAAAAAAAAAAAAAAAAAAAAGAAAAAAGGAAAAAACTTTCAAATTTATTTTGCCTCCTGCATACAAAATCTCCTGTCCCACTATGATAAATGCTTCAGCAATGTCGGTAACTATGTTGAAAAATAATCCAAACATTCTACTTCATTATGTAAATGTTTTTCTCTAATAATGATTTACTTTAGTTTTCTGTACATGCATAAAACTTACTTTTTCATAGCTGCCAATAATTTAATTTTTTCCGGAGTCATTTTACCCCCTCCTTTAATCGCACTACTTTAATTATAGAAATTTTTTCTCCAATATATAACTTCGATAAAAAAAGAAAGAATTACTCATAACAAATAAGTGATTTGAAATAAAGGCGAGGCTAAAAATACTCTGGAATAAATTGAAACGTTGGTAGCTATACTTTCTGCATTGTCCTCGTATACATATGTATATATATATATATATATACATATGTGTGTGTGTGTGTGTGTGTGTGTGTGTGTGTGTGTGTGTGTGTGTGTGTAAGTGTTTGCCATGAAAATGGAAAACTAAAATATATGAATATCCATATGTTTTAATAATGTAGAAACAATATGCATTGAGGTGTATTTAGTTATGTTAAAAATACGAATTTACTAAGATGCATCACAATTAAATAATATTTAGAATTAGCCCTAGTTTGCTTCTATAGTACTAAATTATAAATATTGGAGAGTTCGTTGCCTAATGACCTGATGGTTAATGGTCTGACCTTTGATAAAAAATAAATAATAAATAATTGTTGCAATTTTATACACACATATTATTTTAAATCGAAATTAGAGTTTGTCCTATTTAAAAAACATTAATCTTTAACTAAATTATTCTTTTTTACGTTCCTTTACATGCAGTCGGTAACAAAAGTCTCCGAACACTATCGAAAATTCCTATGTCAGGGATGGAACACGGGCGCAGAATTCATACCACAATCAATGTAAGAAAATTTTCTACCTCTTAAATCGACGATACTATAGGTGGATAAATTTCTTAAACACATTCCGGTGTGAATTCTGCGCCCGTGTTCCATCCCTGCTATGTAAAAAAAGCACCCTTAATACAGTTTTGTTAAATAAATTCTTGTCGAATCCCGTTCTCAGTCGGTCTAAAAACAGGATTCGACAATGATTTATTTAACAAAACTGTATTAAGTGTATTTTTTTTACATAGGAATTTTTGCTAGTGTTCGGAGACTTTTATTACCGACTGTAGCTGCCAAGTTTTTTAATTTATTCCGGGATGTACTTAGCCCCGCCTTTTTTTCACACCGTAATCTTTGTAGAAAATTTTTCTTCAATATATAATTACGTTTAAATAGTAAGAAAATTTCTCTAAAAATATTCCGATGTGGCAAAGGGGCGGGACTAACAACATTCCGGAATAAATTAAAAAAACTTGGCTGCTATGCCTTTATTACGTTTTCTAAATTTTCAAATTATTTTCCCTTCCACACTTAAATAATCCAAACCGTCAATATATCTGTCCCATAGAGGAGATTAAAACAACCAACTAAATAGTTAAAGATTGATTGTCACGCCATTTTTTAGTCATGTGATATTAGGTCACGTACGGAAACTTAACTGCGATCTCTTTTCAGTTTCCCCCATATTCATGCACTCCTAAAACAGAGCTTTTTACTTTCTTTCACACATATATATGGTAGAGAAAGTATTGTTTTTGGATAAAGTTTTCAAAATTGAGTTTTTATTATATTTACACGTTTTGAGGTCCCTTGAATCCAAAAATCATGTTTTTAGCGGCTGTTCTGTGTGTGTGTGTCTGTCTGTTATTAGCATATTTCAAGTTCAAATAATAGCAGAAACTCCAAACTTAGCATTCTAAATATGTATCATATCGGGATGCTACACTAAACTTTTCGTTGAGGTCAAGAAAATGGTATGTGTACAAGGACACCAAAGATAATTCAACTACATTACGCCTATGAGGGAAATTGCAAGTAAGTAGAGTTTAACATCTATAGACTGCACTAAACGAAATGAAACGAATGTATATTTTTTTATATTCGCAAAAACATGTTTCATGTAGAATATGGTATGGAAATAATTCACTTTTCGTTTACAGGGCTACGCAAAAGAACTAGATTATAGTATGGCAATACTTGAAAATTGATTGAAGTGTATTTCAGGTTGTGCCGTGTGTTGTTAATAAAGGATTATATTTGCATGCACCATGTGGTGTGTACATAACCCTCAGAAGATATACAGGGCTGACAATGTTTAAGCCCTAAATGCTCAGGAATTGAAATTAATTCGTAATAGCCGTGTGGTAAATAATGTATTTTTTAAGCTAAACATTCATCGCTTCGTTTCTTGTATATTTACACGTTTTGCAACTTTCTGAATACCGAGGTCAAGTTTTTAACGTTTGATCTTTTGGCCTCTTAGAGTAAATAAAAACAAATAATTTCAGGCGATTCAAATGTTGTATTTTATATTTAATACGTTTGTTACAGAAAAGTCTGATCAAGATTAATAAATTTGAAGGAATGTTGCATGTGAAAGTTGCTAAAATAATTTTAAATGAACTTTTTAATTTAATAACAGATTTGAAGTCTATATAAATACACGCACATTAATAAAATGGGGGGGGGGGCGGAGGAGACGGTAGCCCCTAAAATAGAATTATTTCTCAAATAAAGCTTTCTCGAAGACTAATTTTAATTGTTTTATTATAGGTTTACATTAAAGCATTCGTTATCTCATCCCTTATTCTCCAATCTGTATATATAGTATTAAATTTCAGGGTAAGAGAAAGTCGTGTGAGTGACACACCAGATTATTTCCCTTACATCATTGTGAAATAAATATGTATTGTGTAACAGAGGCCTATGGTCTCTTTTACAAGACTACATTTTAAGAATAAGTATTTCATAATAAGTGCATTTATGAATATAATTACATGTCAGTAGGATGCGAGCCTACCAAATGTGACAATGTTTATAAAAATTAGTAATGCCTAATATACATATTTATATCTTGTTAATAATAAACAGGGAAAGTGGTAAGATGTTGAATATTTAATGCTGCTTCCAAGCAACCAAATGATCAACTAAAGCATTAATTACCAAAAACTTATGCATCCTTAATATAGCCGTAAAATTGCATTAAATGATTATCATTTATTTCGAAATTGAAAAAAAAAAACTTTTTAAATGCTAAAGGTTTGAATTATAACGTTGATCGCAAATCGTACTTTGTTAATTTTTTTTGCTGATATGGACATAAGGACCTGAAGTTCTAAAACCGAGTAATCATTAAGTTACTAAAGAGATAGCATATGGTCAAGGAATAGGAGATATGTAACACATTTGATCACACAAAATTTTTCATTTCTGTGTAGAAAAAAAAAAAAAAAATATATATATATATATATATATATTTCAAACCAAAAAGTGCAAATAACGTCTTGCTAACATAGCATGTGGCATGTATTCATATTTTATACTACATAAAGTATCCTTATCACAAAAAGTAGAGTTATAATAGATTTTATGAGAATTATGGCAATTATGGCAATTATACGGATAAATATTTTAAAAGTTGTAGTCACATGTAATTGATATATGAAATTCCAATAGTAGAAAAATTTCCTGGACTTAATAGGAGATAGTGTTAAAAGTTTGGATTAAATTTCGAATGACAAAAAAGAGTAAAAATACATATTTGAAAAAAAAAAATACTTCTAAAACTAATAATACTGATCTTTGATTTATGATTTATGTTTCAGTTTTACTTCTCAATAAAACTAAATGTACACAAAAAAAATAAACTTTTTTTTTTTAATAAATTTTTAGTACTGTCAACCATGGGAAGAAAGAAGCAACCAAACTCATTTCTTTATAAATTAAAGTAATAGTATGATTGTAAAAATATTTTTCTGAAAAATAAAACATTTAAATCATTTTATTAAAAACAAAAATTATTTGTATAAAATAAATTATACATATTCATTATACATTAAATAGGATTTCTTTATTATATAAGGAGAATATATAAGGAGTATTTATGCCTTTAGCGAAAAAGAATACTGTTATCTAAATAAAATGAAAAAGTTAAAGGAACTTGAATGACTTTTTAGTTATTTCTTCTGTCTTTTGAAATGTCCTTTTAAACACTATCGTATTTCATAAGCAAATATATATATTTATTGATATATATAATTTTATAAGGGAATAGTTATGAAACAAGCCTTAAATTGTATAATAATTTAGGTATGTGATGAGAATAAATTTTCGTACATGCTGACTGCTAAAAGTCGAATTGGTTAGTTGAAAGAGAAGCATAATCCCTACTCTAATATCATTATAAAAGTACAGCCAGAATTACTTTTTCCCAGTTGCGAAATGGGAAAGCGCGTGCAGATTTTAGTTAATTTAAAGAGCATTTCTCTGCATCTTAGGAAACATTCTTTAATGAAATTCCAGATATTTTGAGTCATATCATGAATAAACATTGGCTCATTTTCTAAAGTTACGTAAACTTCTACTGCATAAAAGTTATAATAGCCTTAAAGTTACAGAAAATTAAAATAAGCAACAGAATGACATTATTAAATGAAAGTTATATTACATCTTATTCTTAATATTATTTAAAATTAAAAAAAAAAAAATGATATTTAGGTTTTAAATGCCTTCCAATAAAATTAATTTTCATGGAAGTAATTATGCAGTGCACTTGCCGGTAAAAATTTAAAAAAAAAAAAAAATCTTATAATGCTAAACATATAGAAAAATATTCCAAAGTAATTCAGGGGGTCACACAGATTCGCCTTTTATTAACCCGTTAGCGCCCAGTGTCCTCATTTAAGAACAGCTAATGAAATGGCACGTATATTTTTTGTGGTTTCTTGGAATGATTTCTGCTTTTTAGTGACAGTTTATAGCGTCACTCTAAATGATCCCTGAAAGTTTTATGTGACTACTATAAATTATTATTTAATAATTTGGATAGTCATCTTATGATTTTCCATCGTTTTAGGAGGTCGTTTTAGGATCGTTTTCGTCGCACATATATTTGCTTTTTGCACAGGTATACTAACTTAAATCAAGTTGAATAATAATACATATCATAATACTTTATTTTCGAGACCTTTGTCAACATACAATAGGAAATTAATCTATTATCTCAAAATTTTTCTATCTCGAAGTTTTCTCGCTAGAACACAAAACGTCAATAAATGAGGATAGGTTTTAAATTTAAAACTATCAGAAGAATTGTTTAAGTAAATATATTTTACTGGCAGTTGTCTATTTTAATTTAGAAGTGAAATAATCAGCTAATAATATTTTGCGAAATTAATTCGGGCGATGACGGGTTAGAGGTAATTCCATTACTATTTTCGAATAATGAACTTCATTTTAAACTCAAAGACCCAAGAAAACTATTTTACGCAATCTGTCTTTACAGGGTTGTTTTGATTGCGCACATACGTAGAAGAGATTGTTATTAATAATAACTATAATTAAATTGTTACCAATAATTGCACTTAAATGATATTGTTGTAAGGGTTTTGTAAGAAAAAGTATTATTGTATTTGAAGTGAATATTTCAACCGAAACTTAAATAATCAGAAAAAGAAAAAGAATTAAAAAAAATGTTAAAAGAAAATTACTGAATAATAATATGATACTAGATAACAGGCTTTACTTAAAATTAGTTCATTTCCTTTTCACTTTCAATATTTATTATTTGCATACATAAGCGGACGTTGTCCTCAATCCATGCATTTATTGTTGTAAATGGTGCAGTTTTCGTGCAACCACTTGCCATAAATAACTTATTTAATACAGTCTAGTCACATATCGAAGTTGTCTCCTGGGACAGTTCAATACATTTAATGCTCTCCATTATCCCATAATTACCAGTGAGCTGCATAATCTCTCCTACTATAGAAATGAAGGAGAATAATTCACAATCTCACCTAGGTAGTAGATGTGTGAACTCATCCATTTCGGTAGGAGATATTACTCAGCCCTTTTTTTCCCAATAATTATTTGATTTTAAAGAGAAACACTGGTGTCGTGTTGTTAGTTTAGGTAAGTAATATATGAGAAATCTTTAAATAAAAAATATTTTGTACTACTGCCATTCTATAGAAATTTCTAGAAAAAAGTTATGAACATTCGAGCATTTATTTTCATTGAAGCAGGAAACGGCCCTCTTCACTTACCGTCGCCGGAAGCCGAAGCTAATGTTTTTCTATGGGAAAATTTTCTTTACAAAAAACTTATTAACTAATACATATTTTTAAATTCTGTTTTCACATACTGAAAATTCCCAGATGTTAAATTGACGCACCTTTTTTAAAAAATTATTTTTTAAATTTTTAATATTTTATTTTGAAGCTGCAAAATACGAATTTTCAATATGCGAATTTTTTCCATTTTGCAATTTCAAAATAAAATATAAAATAATAAAATAATATATATTTTTTTAAAAGGTGCGTCAATTTAACATCTGGGAATTTTTAGAATAAGAAAACAGAATTTAAAAATATGTATTAGTTAATAAGTTTTTGTAAAGAAAAATTTCCCATAGAAAAACATTAGCTTCGGCTTCCGGCGGCGTTGAGTGAAGAGGGCCCTTAACCCCTTAACGCGCGCTGTCCTCGCTGCGAGGACGCAAAATTTAAGATCCAGCTGCAAAAATTCATCCCGGAAATGTTTTAGTAAAAATTTACGTTTATAACATATCGGAAAAGGCCTGTTTTTTAAACCTTAAAATTTAAAATTTCTTTTAGTTTAATTTAGTTCAGGAATTCCGGTGGCAGTAAAATTTAAATGATCCTAATTGTCTTGCGCCGCAAAGGGTTAAGGGGACTTGTAAACTTTGACATGACACTACTGAAGATTTCATAAAGCATTTATTTTCTATTTAACATTTATAAATTGAAGTATTTTAGGTTTGTTCCGTAAAATATATATTCAAGCAACAATTCTTATGGTTTTTTGATATATTTTTTCAGGTTTTCAAGTCTTTAAATTGTGTTTTCTAAGATTGTATTTTTCATAAATTCTTGACATTTAAATGCTATAACTTCTGCAGATATTTAAGAAAACACTTAATTATTATTATTATTATTATTATTTTATGTTTAATAGAACCTACTTAAAAGTTTTTGGGATGGGTTTTCCAATATCTTTAAAGAAAAAAATGTTAAAAATAAAAATATAACAAAAATATTTTTGTTTTATTTTAATTTTTTACATACACTTTTAATTTCTTTTTCTCAAAAACTAATCAATAAATTTCAAAATTCATCCGAAATTCTTTTAAGTAAGTTCTCTTAAACATACAAAAAACTAATTAAGTTTTTTCTTAAATATCTGCAGAAGATTAAGCATTTTGAAGGTAAGGAATTTATGAAAAAACGAAAATTTAAAAAACGCAATTTAAAGATTTCAGATTTGTAAAATATATATCAAAAACCATAAGAATTCCTGCCTGAGTAAATATTTTATTCAACATTTCCAATGCTATAGTTCAATTTCTAAATATTATACGAAACTTTATTAAATTTCATGTATCAATAATATTCACTCACGTTACGTTAAAAAAAAAAAAAACCTTTTTAATTCATCTTGCTAGTTTTTTGCAAATAACTTTTTATAACCTTTTTTTGTCTGTTCTAGCAATATTTCAATACTGTAATGTATTACATACTCCGAAATAGCATTCAAATAACGAATATCTGAATTTTATTGAAGCAAGCTTTGTTTTATTTAATTAAATAAGAGGACAATAAATTATGTATTATAATAAGGATTACAGTATGCAAAATTTTTATTAAAATTTTGTATATTCAGCAAATCCTCTGAAATGTACGAATATGTAATATCTACAATTTCAGCGAAAAAAAAAAAAGCTGTATCATTAAAATATACATACAGAAATAACACTACTATAACTCACTCAGAGCTGCCAGCTCTACGAATTGAATCATATCACATTTTCCATATAGTTATCTTCGGATTATTAATCTTAAATTTTTGCTAAAATATAATGCTAATATTTCTATAAAATATTGCTAGTATTTAAAAATCCAGAGAGTGGGCATGTCTGCATATTATTTCTACATATTAAACAAATTACTATGCTAAACTTAACTATCATAACCAATCAGCTTCCAACATCTGCAGTTTTCAAATAAGGTCTATAACCATTATTTCATTATAGAAAATTTCTGATAAAAATTTCCGCTACTATAATAAAATTATTAATTTACTATAATAAAATTCTGGAATGAAATATTTTAGGAAATCCAGAAAACTTAGAGGTTATGTTTCCTACTCACAATTTATTGTGTTTAATACTTCAATTCGCATTTATCATTCTCTGAGATTTTATTCGTATTATCCTCCTCTTCTTTTATTTCTCCTCCTTTTAAAAATATTTTGCTTCCAGTGTTTTTTTTTTTTTTTTTACTTTTGCTTCTCAATGTTTTACTTCTCGTGGTACAAAACTAAAATTATAACTTAAGTGAAAACCGGAAATTTTTAAGAGGAATTTTTATACATTTTCTAAATGTTTTTTACGATTAAATAAGGGGGAATTTTTTACAGAGCCTCTTTATTTAAAAGCCACAGACATTGACAGCTACGTAATATCGAAAAACAGACAAAAAAAGAAATTGCATTAAAATAACTGTGTGCAAAATAAGAATGTATATGGGAACAAATAAACTCCTGCTTTAAAGTTTAGCAAGATTTGCAAAGGATCAGATTTTTTCAATTTAAAACTTATCGCCTGATGAAATGTTTTCAAACATTGGATATTTAAAGAACTGGGTCTTTCTCATGTTTTTCAGTGAAAGCTGGTTTAAGACAACATTCAGGGGACCGGTAACAAACTGAGAAAAATCAATAATGTTTGTGACCCTGTATCATTATTAGAACGAAATTATCTGTAATATTAATACAGACCCAGCACAATTTGTGGATGAATTTGTATGACGATAGCATGTTAAATAACGGAAATATAAGCATTTATCTTAAAACTCCAAAAAAATCAGCATGTTTTTTATTTACAATATGCAGACTTTTAAACGAAAATTATTATCATTTACAGATAAATTTAGAAACACTTTTGAAACAATATAGTGCAATTGGAATAAACATATCTTAAATTCCTCATGAAATATGACCATTTTTATGAAAAACGTTTTCACTGTGCATGCGCAAAAGCTAGAAAAAGGTTTATTATATAGATTCAAAGCCAGATATATTGGGAAACTTTTGCCAAAAGTTCATTAAAATAGTGCATAAATTAAGCAAATTGTCGGGAAAAGAACGATCTAGATTTTAGACATTTTCCAAGAGTTGAAATTTCATGGTTTTTCACACGCTGGTTAATTAATTTGAAGATTCAGTTATTTCAACCACTTTACAAAAGTTCCTTTTTGTAAAAAACCCATTACGATCTCACAAATCTTAATAAATAAACAAAAATATGTTAAAGTTATAAGCATTAAGAGGTTTTTCACAAAAATGTACTCTTAGAGCGTGGTTGAAATAATTGGATATGTTTCTATAAGCGTGTATAATTCTATAAACTGTAAGCACCTGTTATACATACATGCATATATATATTATATATATAGGTATACAGGGTGATTCTATGGTAATGGGGAAAACTTGGAGATATAGAACTTTAAAGTAGAGATCATCACAAGGATAGATAATTCTATATGAACCATAACTGCAAATGTCATTTTAACACTTTAATAACTAAATGTTTTTGCTTATTTCTTAATAATAATACTAAGATAACTCCACCTACTGTGCAAATTTTAAAATATTGTATGCTTCATTATTTCTCTAAATCATGCATAATACTCGTATGCTCATATGCATTTAGTTTCATAAAATAGATCGACGAAAAACATAATTATTGCTATTTATGTAAACATTAGCGTTTAAAAACTTTTATAAAAATGCATCATTCGAGAGCCACGGCCGTATCTGTATTTTATTGATAAAATAAACAAAAACATCCGGTTCTTAACCGTTTGCGGCGCACTGTCCTCGTTGCGAGGACGCAGTTATTCAGTTCCAGCTTCAAAATATCACCCAGGAAATTGTTTACTTTATAGCATAGCAGAAAAAGTCGTCAATTCATTTTATTTTAATTTTGTTCGTGAATTCCGGTGGCAGTGTAATTTGATCCCAATTACCTTGCTCCGCAAAGGGTTAAAGGATTAAAATGACGTTTGCGGTCATATATATATATATATATATATACACACTGCTCAAAACAATTAAATGATATTGTAAGACTTATCATGAAATAACGGTATGAGCGATTTTTTTTTTCAGAAAACGGAAGAAGAGGGTCACAAATACAATTTTTTCTTGTTTTCAAACTTCGGTGTATAAAATTTTGAGTTTGACCTCAAAAATGACGTTTTAGCGACAGCAAATGAAATTTGGCTTTACACTAAATGAAAGACAAAGAGGAAAATAATGATCAATTTTCAGTAAGTGCGTGTTTTCGACGATTGCAATGTCATAACGAAGTGATTTAACTGATTTAATAGTTTGAAGAGTTGTTGGTTGGTTAGAGGGGGTCCAAACACAAACCGAAGTAGCCGAAACAACTGGAGTTTCGAAAAGTGTGATTTCAATGATATGAAACCGAATTTTGGAGACTGGAAATGCAGGCTGATGATCAGGGCAAGGTCAGAGAATGCAACAACGTCCAATGAACATCGATATTTAATGTTAAAGGCTCAGAGATACCGAAATACAAAAGCCTCTCTTTTTCAACAATTACTTTCTCTCGGCTACTTGCACCACACTTTTGACCCAAATTGTCCAAAATCGGCTCCACACTATAGAAATAGGTCTGCTAATCTCATCCCTATCTCGACGGCCGGTCAGAGCTCCATTTCGAATGATGTGGGGATCAGTGGAACCATCAATGTATCCCTCCCCACCCCCTCAAACCGCCAAATCTAATACTTCTGTGCACGAACGCAAATATGTTTCTAGTGTGACTTTTCCTGCAAATGAAAATATGCCTATTACTGTGATGAACAGAAAAACGAGACTCGCGAGAGAACAAAATATCGCGCCATTCATGTCCCTCCACTTTACATGCTCTGTTACCCACTCCCTGCGAGCGCGACGATTGCTTGCTGTTAACGTAACACACATTATTGGTCGGTGAGCATACAGGCCTACAGCGTGGAGCCGATTTCGGACAGTTCGAGTCGAAAGTGTGGTGCCAGTAACTGAGCGAAGTTGTTTTTGTAGAAGAGTGGCATTCATATTTTGAAGTCTTCGAGCCGTTAGCGTTAAATTTCGATTTCCATTGAGTGTTATTGCACGTCTACGACTTTGCCCTGGCCTTCAGCTTGCATTTTCAGTCTCCAAAACCGGTTTCATATCCAGGAAATCACACTTTGTGAAACTTCAGTGACTTCGGCTACTTCGGTTTGTGTTTGGACACCCTCTAACCGACCAACAACTCCTCAAGCTTTTGCATCGGTTAAATAACTTCGTTAAGACATTGCAATTATCGAAACAACGCACTTACTGAATATTGATCATTCTTTTCCGTTTTGTCTTTCATTTAGTGTAGAGCCAAATTTCATTCGCTGCCGCTAAAACGTCATTTCTGAGGTCAAACTCAACATTTCCATACTCCGAAGTTTGAAAATAAGAAAAAAAATTTATTTGTCTCTTCTGAAAAAAAGAAAAAAAAAAAAAAAAAAAAAAAATAGCTTATACCTTTAGACTTACTATATCCTTTAATTGTTTTGAGCAGTGTGTATGTGTATATATATATATATACAGTATAGGAAAAAAAAAAGCCTCACTTGGATATTTTCCATGTCTCTTTCTGCAATTGCCAATTTTATTGTGTTAAAAATAAATTCTCGAACAGATATTATTACGCTGTGTTCTACGTACAATTTAGGATTGAGCCAAGTATGGCAAGAAATGAAAATGGCAAGAATAAGGAAATTAACGATACCACAAAAAATATTAATTTTTGAGTGAATATCAAAAAACTATTTTAATATGCGGGATACCAAAACGATTAAATAATGACGAAGTATTAGTGAGCTGGTTTTTAGCAAAATATAAAGTATTTTAGCTGTTTAAATTGGAAAACTGTCTCTGTGTGGCCACGTTGCTCATCCAACCAAGATGACCGAAAGTTAAAAAGCCAGTGCTTAAAAAATCAGTTTGCATTACATTTACAGAAACTCCAACATACTAATTAGTATTCCGTAGTATTGGTAGCCCCGCCTTTTTTTCACACCAGTATCATTTTAGAGTATTTTTCTTCTTATCTAATCATAATTGAATTTGGATACTATTACTCTAAAAATTTACTGGTGTGTGAAAAGGGGCGTGACCAACAACACTACGGAATATTAATTAGGATGTTGGAGTCTCTGCATTTAGAAGATAGAAAGGATTCAGAAAAAGTGTTCATTAACATAATTTCTTTAAATACAGCGCAACAACGATTAAACAAAGCAGGTTTAAATGCCGGAAAATCTGAAAAAAAAAAAAAAAAAATCCGTTCTTAACGAAAATAATTAGGAAAAAAAGACTCAAATCGTTAAAAAATAGATAAATAAATAAATATGTCAGTTAATTATTGGGCTGAAATGGTTCTCTCTGATGAGTCAAGTTTAATTTATTTCGAGCTGAAGGAAACAAACAGGTCTGATGACGAAAATGTGACCGAGTTAATGAAAATTACGCGTTTAAAACAGTGACATATTCTTCGTACATTACGATACGAAACTGCATAATTTTGAATGAGTCGGGCAAATTTTCATGTTCAAGGGATCACTTAACCCGAAATAAAATTTGGCCACTAAAAATTTGATGCCTGACCGACTATCTTAGAGGTACTTTAGACGTGTCAACAATTATCATTTCAAGATGATGATGCAGTTTTAAAATTATCTATCCATTCACATGAGTATCTGTAATTTTGTAAGTTATTACAATTTTTTTTTACATAAAGTTAAATCCTTCAATGAATATCGTACACTTTCTTTTTTACTAGACTTGAAAATAGTCCTAATCTCAATCTGCTAGAAAATGCTTAGTCTATAAAAGAGGGTGGGGATTCGAAATTTGTAGCCTACAACTTTGAAAGAACTAGAAAAAAATATATTTGGCACAGTGAAATTTCTGAGTTTCATGTAAAAAAAAAAAAAAAAAAACTGTGAAATATTATGCCATTGCGCATTAAAGCAGGAATTTCATACAAAGGTGGAATTATCCAATGCAGAATACATAATTGTTTGGATCTAACAAACAAATATTTTTATTTCATTCATTGAAATAAACCGGTTTTTTTTTCATATAATGAATCATAATAGATTACAAAGTATATGTTTATTCTATTACTTAAAAAAAAAAAAAAAAAAAACATTTTATATAGATTTTTATTAAATACTTCCTAGAGCGTAATAAAGTCATATATTAAATGCAAGATGTACATAGGTATCATGTTATGACTTCCGTATTATACAAACATAACAGTTTTATTTGTTTCAATCATTAGTTTTTAAGTGATTACAAACACAAAAGGTATAAGGCAATTTTTCTGCAGTGCGGCTTTTTTTTTTTTTTCTTTTTTTGTCCCTTAGTGTATACATATATCTATACTTACTACTAAAGGCAGCTTACTGCCAACATATACATAGATGCCAATATCCTAATTAATAAATCAGATAATTGTTAGCATTTTTTTTTCCACAGCTGTCTATTATTAGAGTACTTTCTTCCTTTTTTCATCGTAAATATATGTAAAGATAATTACTCTACAAATTAAGTGTGTAGAAAAAGTGGCGGGTACTAACAGTTTACTGGATTAGGTTTGCCTTTCTTTATTTATAGAAAATTTTCTCCAATATATTACTTCCATAAAATAAGAAAAAATACTCTTAAAAAATAAGTGATAATAAACAAAGGCGGGGCTAAACATACTCCAAAATAAATTAAAATGTTGGCAACTATACCTTTTAAAGGAAGAAAATTAAAATAATAATTTTTTCATAATTCACATTTTGAGAAATTTTTGTAAAAAAGAGTGAAACATGTGTCCTGAAAAAGTTAAAATATTACATACATATAATGACAGCTGAGTATGTCATATTTTAATTTAAAATAGCATTTTGCTTAAAATTTCGTACTTGTCTATTATATATATATATATATATATATATATATATATATATATATATATATATAATGAATCTCTCGTTATTGTAAGATTATGAATATAATTAAAATGCTTTTAACGCTCATAAATAGACGAAAACAAATTCTGTACATTAGTTATCGCTTCACTTATCGCAATAAAATAAAACAAAATAAAATAATAATAAATAAAAATATATAATTTAATAACTTTTTGTTTAAAATTAGATATAAACATATTCAAAACAGCGAAAACTGGAAATAATTATATTAAAAGTGAAATATTTTATTTAAATATAGGAGCTAAGCTTGAAATGATAAATTTCTGACATTTTATTAAATTTAAGTCGTAAATAATTTATTAAACTAATGTAGGTGTTTTATTTTATTATTTTTTTTTAATGTAGGAAAAATAATTATAACTTTCATACCCGTTACATTAAAAATGTAAAACAAATTCTGTATATTGCATATCAATATTCGTAAATATATAGAATCACAAAGTTTCAGTAACTTTCATTTATACCAACCAGTCTTAAATGGTATCAAAACAGTCCTAGAAATGATAAATTTATGATATATGTATACAGAATATTTATTTAGTAAAACAAGAAACATTTTATGTTAACATACGTCGAAGCTATGTTCTTCCCTTGCTCTAAAATGTATGCCGAGAAAATAAAGAGATAAATTCTATCAATTTATCAAACGATGAAAGTAAACGTCTTTGGAAAAACAGATTCAAAATCAATCGCTTAAAAAAACAAATATGATCGAGTGAAAGAAAAAAATGTTCACACTGAAAAAGGAAGTAAAGAAAATTTTTGTTACATTTTTTGTCATCAGTAAGCAGAAATGTATATCCGCAGGCTTTAGAGAATGACACGGAGAAGATTTTCTGTAGTCTAGGGATCAATTCTTAATTTATTTTGGATTTTTCGTGTTTATTGCATCATCATCATTTTAAAAAATAATTATAAAACTTTTTTTTTTCAATTTACCTTAATCCAAAACTCTTTCACTATTTTATATAAACAAAAATGCATTTCTCTATTTTTGGGAATAACTTATATATACATATATGTGTGTGTGTGTAAGATATAATTTTTATTTTGTTTAGCTATACAGAGAAAATATTAGACTTGTTTTAATACATAAAAATGTATTTTTATGTGGTTAAAAATCTTTTAGCACGTATTTTACAATTTCTGAATATGTGGGTGAAATTCACTACCAATTCTTCCCTTTTTTTTACACCACTATTTCTTATGAAAAGTTTCTGCTTTGTTTAGAGATTTTCACCGAAATCATCGCCATCTAACACTGAAACCAACTTTCGTCCTTGACACTTCCAATGCAACACTTCTGTGCTCAATTGGGCACTGTCACCGAAAACCACCACTACCTAACGCTAGATCCGACAGGTAACCTTAAAACTTCAAACTCAACACATCTATGCTCAGCTCGACGCTGTCACTAAAATTACTACTAGTCAACACTAAATCCGATTGGTGACCTTCACTCTTCCATTTCAACCCATGTCGTGCCTTACAGACTCACATTGAAAATGATGCCCAAATAAAAGTTTAACAAATTATGTTCTGAGGCAGCTTTTTTTTTTTTTTTTTTACGAAGTGTTGCATTGGAGGTGTCAAGGTCAAAATTTGATTTTAGTGTTAGATGGCGATGGTTTCGGTGAAAGTGTCAGATTGAACAAAGACTAGATTTAAGTTGTCGTCTTTAATTCACTCCTTTAATTCACTCCTTGTGGAGCACTAAACTGAAGATTCAGTGGGAAATCTAGCGTCATTACTCTTGCTCTGGTAGGCAGATCACAGTTGTTTTCTCTTTCCTTCTAGCTCTGGCAATTTTCGTGCTACAGGTACCGTTTTAACGCTATTTATGGTATTTTGGTATGGAGATACCATTCCAATAAAAAAAAGTAGGTGTTGCCATTTGAAATTTTCGAAATTTTGTCACTGTAACCGTAACTGTTAGAGTTTAACTATTATCTATATATATAAAAGAGCAGAGTCTGTGTGTGTGTGTGTGTGTGTGTCTGTCCGCTATAGAAACATAGGCCGTTTCACCTACCGGGACAAAATTCGGCACGGTTAATGTTTACGACCCGAGAAACACAACGCCGCAAACAATTTTACAAAATTCGTCCCCCAAGGGGGGGAGGGGGGAAACGTAATTTGACAAAATCCTTCATATCTAAAAAAAAAAAAAACAGATATCCGTAAAATGTTTGCTTTAAAATATAGCTAATACAAATGTCTAAAAATCGGTATCTGGAATTTTTTTTATTCGGTCCCCAAGGGGGGCGGGGGGGGGGGGGCTAAACGTGATTTCACATGCGTAAAAGGTGATTTCGCATAATCCTATATATCTCAAAAAAAAAAAAAAAAATAGATGTACGTGAAATTTTTGCTCTAAAATATAGCTAATGCAAGTATCTAAAAACCAATTTCTGGAATTTTAGAAATTCAGCCCCCAGGTGGGGCAGCAATGGGGGATCTATGGAGCAAAAACAAATAGAAGTGCAGTTAGGCCGTTCAAACTTGGTATAGATAGGTTTTAACCTTTAAAGGCCGGCTGGTCGGTATTTCAACCAAAGAGTAACACCTCGTAAAAGACGGCTTTGGATTATATATCGACCAAGCTGTCCTTTTCCCCTCAGATATTGTTTACCTGCTTTAGGGGCGGGTAGAACTGTCACTCTTGTTAAAAATGATCACCCTTCCGATGTTACTATTTTTGCTAATCTCAATTCCCTCTTTTTTCCCTAAACCTGAATGCAAAACACATACAAGCAGAATTTCTTTCTTTCAATAACAAAATTTTAGTGGAAATACTTTTAAAATATTTTGAAATAGAATTTCCTGAGTTCTTTTGGGTGAATGATAATACATTTGCCGTTTGTTGCTTTCTTTATTATTGACAAAACTTTAGAATTCATACAAATTTCTGTCATACTTAGAGATTATATTTTGACATTTCTTGTTTTAATTTTATTTCACTACACGGAAATAAAAGGAAATCCATATTTTGTATAGTTAAATGCATTATAATTTACTAAAAATATTATATTCATTAATAATGTATTTATTTTTATTTATTTTACAAGCGAACAAATCTATATCTTCTTGGCAACTTTAATATATATAATTATTCTATTTTACGGCTATCTTAATTTTAAATTGCAGTGGTTATCTAAACCTTTAGCTTACTAGCTTTATTTTTTAATACGAAATAAGAAATTACCTTTATGATTACGATCCCAGATTTATAGTTATTCTGAAAACAAAGAAATGTTTTAAAAATTATTATTCACTGCCTTTGTTTTCTGCCTCGTCACTGCCTTGACCTTCCGTAATTTTATCGGAAATTTGTATTATTCGAGATCTATTTACATTATTATAATATCCTCATTTATTTTAATTATTAATTATTTATTTTGTTTTGTTTTGTTTAATTAATTATTTTTTTTCCTTACTTTTTCTGATAACTTTATTTATTATTACTATTGTTTTATATTATTTAACCTTTCGTAAATTTAAACTCTGAGTTGCTATTTCTGGACTATGGTTTAAGATGTTCAGATCTATATACTATTATTACAAGAGGTGAAGGAATACCGTTCTTAAGAACCTTAAAAACCGATTTTTATGATGATAAGGATTATTATGATTATACTCTTTAAACAATGCATATGTAATCAAGCATATGTCAAGCATCTTTGACTGTCATACCTCCAAATGAGAAAGAACGGCCAAACTTCATAATTAAAACAGTTCAGATGTCTTTATCAGCTTCTAATGAAAATTGAAACGGGAACTGGGACAATAAGTCTGTATCTCAAAAAGGTGTTGGGGTTCTGGAATATGGCCGATTGACTACTCTTGGGTCCTAGGCCAGAGGGTGAGGGCCTTCGGTGGAGGTCTTTCTAAGGGGTCCTAGCCCGTATTCACTCAAATTTCGGAGAAAACCACGGAAAACTCCGAACGGCTAGGCCAACGAGCGCGATCTGGGATCGAACCCGGCACCTCACTTCTACCATCTTTGAGCGCAGAACCGCTCGACCGCTGGTGGGCGTATCTCAATAAGGATGGATTGGATTTGGGAGTGAGGCCGATTGACTGTTGTAGGTCCTAGATCTGAAGAAAGTGCTCTCCGGGGTCGTTCTAAGGGGTCCTAGCCCATATTCACGCAAATTTCGGAGAAAACTACGGAAAATTCCGAACGGCTAGGTTGATAAGCGTGACCTGGGATCGAACCCGGCATCTCACGTCTACCAGATTTGAGCGCAGAACCACTCAGCTGCTGGAGGGAGAATCTCAAAAATGAATTCAGCGATTTTCTTCAAAATTGCTATATAAAACCGCCTTTTATATGTCTGCATATACATTAGTTTTTTTTTTTTTTTTTTTTTTTTTTGTGAAAATTTATAGCCTTTTTGTACAAGTAGGTTAATTTCAAACATCGCTTTCGCTAGTTTGTTTCTCTCTTTATTTACTGCATTTTGAAATACACAGAAAATGTACTGGAAATCTATTTTTTATTTACTAAACCGTAATATTTAAAAAATATAAGCAATAAAAGGTATACATATCACCTCATCCTTGTAACTAACGAAAATTTAGTGAAGTAACATTTTAGTATATCATTGGTTCATAGAATGAGAAAAGAGATTAAAACCTTAAAATATGAAAAAAATCATTATGCATTTTTTTATTCTTCATATTTTATCAAATATTAATGGTAGATTCTTGAAGTGTTATATATGTAAATTAATTATAACACACGTAAAAATCGTGAATAATGTCAATCAAAAACACTAGCAGTGCTTTATAAAATTCCTTTCTTGAGCAAAAACGGCTACATATAACTAACATCTAGCGGCATGTAGTGAGATTGAAGTAAGGTATTATATATATATTCTATTTTAATAAGTACCTTCGAGATTTCTTTTGTGAAATCAATTTTATACACTTTTAAATCTAATTTTACTGTAAAGTACTGACAATAGAAAAAAAAAAGTTAAAGAACGGCACTACGAATTTTCTTCATATTCGTGATATTAAGTTCCTTGTAGATTTTCTGTCGTGTACAATAATTTGTTTCGTGTAAATGGGATCGAAAGTCTGTCTCAAAGATCAGTTGCTAGGCGTCTGATTGCTTAAGCCAATTTTATGTTTCTATTCTTCCCACTACTTTAAAAAATCTGGAGTGACTCCACTCGACTTTCCGAACATTGAGTAATTAACAGTTTTATAGATAAAGTAAAGAAAGAGGAGTTGTTAATCCAACAAAAGAGAGAAAATCATTATAGAGTGTTTGAGTATTTTTCTCCATATATTACAAGATGTTTTATTTAAAGCTAATTTTTCGTTGTGTCCCTGTAAACATCTATAAATGCTTGATTCACCAAAGTGCTTATAGTTAGTGCAACAGTTATTTATAATATTCATATAAATTTTCAGCTCAATTGAATAAGGCGTTTAGATGCTAACGCACTTTTAAAAATTTGGTCCATTGGCCATAATGATAAAAAAATTTTATTTGTGTCCCTGTAAAAAACCTGTAAGTGCTAAATTCACCAAAATCTATACAGTTGGTGGAACTGTGACCTATAACATGTGTACAAATGTTTTGCTCAGATTAATGAGGCGTTTAGGCGCTATCACACTTTTAAAAATTTGGCCCCATAGGCCATAATGATAAACAATTTTTCTTTGTATCCCTGTAAAAAAACTATAAGAGCTAGATTCTCCAAAATCTATACAGATTGAGTATTTCTGACTTATAATATGTGTATAAATTGTTTGCTCAATTGAATAAGGCGTTTAGATGCTATCGTAATTTTAAGATTTTGGTCCCATAGACTATAATGATAAAGAAGTTTTCTTTGTGTCCCTGTAAAAAAACTATAAGTGCTAGATTCATCAAAAACAATAGGGTTCGTGATACGGTGACTTTCAACATGCGTACCAACTTACAGCTCATTCAAGCAAAGCGTTTAGGCGCTAACGTGTTCACTCACACACATACATACACACATACATACATACATCATCGTAAAAATAGTGAATACGGACTCAGGGGACCTCGAAACGAATAGAAACATCAAAATCTCAAATTCGGATTTTTGACATGATTACAATACTTTCATCACTATAGTGTTTGGAAAGTAAAAAGGATTTATAATCTGTGTATTAGTGGATAATCACGGTATCTGTTATTACCAGATATTTCACGAGTTGATAAATATCAGAATACTAAGAAAGGCTATCCCTTATTCCGCAGTTTAATATTTTTGAGGAAGAAAAAAAATTCTGTGGAAAATTCAAGGAGGATTTTTTTTTTTTTTTTTTTTTTTTTTTTTTTTTTAAGGATGGAGGACTATTAGTTTCAATCTACGGATTTTTACCATACCAGCTTTACGACAGCTGAGCATTTATCGAAAATATAATTGAATAATTTGAAAACGATATTACAGTTTGAAGGGGAAAAAATAATAATAATAATAGTCTTCTTCGGCGCCAAATTTTAAATTTTGACAAGGGGGTCCAATGCAAAAGCTGTTCTTTCCCCTTAAATTTCTCTGAAAGATGTATGTAAATATTCGGATCAACTTTAGTAAAGAACTTTTGGTGACTTTTGCTATTTTGTCGCCGAAACTGTCTCGGCATTTTAATTTTAATTTACTATTATTATTATTTTTTTTTTTCTTTCACGATAGAATTAATTTTTATTTTATTAAATGTATATATAACTTTGATTTATCTTAAAATTAGTTTATTACCATTCGTTTGTTATACTCTTTATTCGTATTTGACCGGACCGGAAAAAGCTGTAATCCCTTTTGTCCTTGACCAGTATTGCAGTGAATACCTACCATTCTATTACAGCTGTCAGTTGCTTGTCCAGCAACTGCAGTGCGAAGGATTAGGAAAGTTCAAGAATTATCAATGAATGCAATTAAAGGGCCACTGCAACAAAGAAGAGTGAAATAAAAGAGCCACTCTGGGAAAGAAGAGACAGAGAAAAGCTAGTTTTAGAGTATTCGCTAAGAGTAAAAAAAAAAAAAAAAAAAAAAAAAAAAAAAAACACCTGCTCTCAGTCTTAAAGTTTAAGCTTGAACTAAATCACCTTTTCTAATTTCCAATCTATATTAAAATGTCTTATATTGTATATTAAAATGTCGAGACGTAAAAGGTATCTTATGCAAGATGAAATTGAAAAACTTTTAATTGAGTTAGAGGATGAAGATTTTGATGATTCAGATTCAGAATGTGATGTGGAAAATAATGATGAGATAGAAGATAATGATTTGTAAATTTCAATAAATTCCTTGGATGAGCCTGATAATGAAGTTTCAGAAATAGGGGATGAAATTAAATGGGGCAAAAGCAAGACGTCTTGCTTTTGCCTCCAAGGCAGTAGCACGTGTTTGCACCTGATGAAGAAAGGCTACGTCCTTTCGAAACCGGTTGTGCTGACTTAAAATTTATGGTGTGTGAAGAAGTTTTAATTTCTTTCTAATTATTAAATGAATAATAAGATTTATTTTGCATTAGTTTCATTAACTGTAAACTATCAAATAAAATTACGAATTTCATTTTTTAATCGGTCACCAATCCCTTCCTCATGGTTTCGTCTTCGGTCATGATATGCAACGTAAGACTGGTTTCAGTGCTATTAGTTGAAGTATATAATAATCTATGAATATTAAATTATTTCGTTTTCACTAAATCTGACAAATTTACAATATTAAAAGAGTTTTAATGAGTTTCTCCCGAATTTCATCATTTCATTCCTTTCTAATCTTGTACTATTGACATATATTATTATTCCTCACCTTGTTTTTTACAGAGATGAATTTGAATACCCAAATTTTCCTAGAATAATTTTCGGAAAATATATCAATAGATATCAGCAATTAATGAAGTTTAAAATTACTATAGAAAATAGTGGTATCCAATTTTTTCCCTTTGCGAGAATTTTGTATCTCACATATGTTTATTTTAAAATACAAAATTCGAGCACAATAGAGAATCTAGATTTTTTTTTTTTTTTCTACATAGAAGTTTTTATAACAAATTCCTTATTTGCACGTAAACATACTTTTAGAATTTATACGCTTTGATTATTATTCTTTTATCTATCTATCTATATATATATATATAAATAATAATAAAAAAAAAGTCAGCATTTTGACTATATAAAAAATCAACATTTAAACAACATTTTATAAAATTTTCCTTGAAAATATTGGAATATTCAGCGGGTGGGTCTTGGTTTTCGAATACATTTAGAAAAGCGATTGAGACTATTTCTCAAAAACTAATGTAACAATCTTATTGAATTATTAAACACTTCTTCCAAGTAGAATTGGGTCATTTAAATGCTGCTTTTTCATATGCTCAAAATATTGAATAACATTTTTTATTTCATATATATGCTCTTATTTTACTTTATTTTATTTTACTTCATTAGCCTTTGAAACACATGCAAGGTCATAAATGATTCAATAATACAAGATGTTTAACACATAATTATAAAGCAGGTGTAATTATCATGTTGGCAAGTTTAATATTTTAACAAGTTAATATATTTTTTTCTTTTTTTTAGTCATGAAATTTTACAAATAATTTTTAAGTATATGTATATATATATATATATATATATATATATATATATATTTTGTGAATTTTCCACTTTTAATGAAACTTATATAAAATGTTTAAATGTTGTTTTATATGCTCAAAATTTTGAGAAAAGAAAAAAAAAAGTTTTTTTCTTTCTTTCTTTTAAGCCTTTGAAAACCATGTAACCTCTTAATATAATAAAATGTATAAATAAATAATAATTAGTACTTGATATTACAGAAATAATTATTTAGTCATGCGTAACATTGTTCAGTTTTTATTTTGTAATATTTTTATTAAAAGCTTCAACACTTCTTTTTAAAAGTATTATATTTAAAGTAATAAATCTCAGAAAAATTCTTCCAAATACAGTTTACATAGAATTTAAATAAATCTTTCGTTTTCATTTCTCCTTCTTTTACTTTTTCTTCTTTTAAATTAGATAATTTTAAGCACATTTACAATTAAAGATCAGGACTATCGATTAATATTATTTCGCTAGTAATTCCGTATATTTCAAATTAAACATGAAACATTATATTGTCAACAGAATAAAATCCCTTTTTAAATAAACATTCATAAACACAATGTAAAAAGATTCGTTCAGAAATCAACAAGTTTTTTCCCTACAAGAGAGTGCAATGGAGATTTTAGTGTGAAGGTTTTCCCTTTAAAGGAAAATCGTTTAGTAGAAGATATCACTTTGCTATATGGGTCGGACGGGACTTCCTACAGCCATTGTTAACACCGAGACGCTTGGAGATAAAACACGCCGACAGGGGGGGACATCTGTCGTCTTACTGCCGTCTTTATGAACACTATCTGGTCAGAATCTGCCGTCGTGTAAAGGTTAAAGGCCTGCAAGTCAAATGGGGATATTTTCGATTGTGTAAAGTTATTAGGAGGGGCAAGAAGGGGGAGGGGAGAGGGGGGGGCAAAAAAAAATAGAGTTAGATCGTTCAAAATTGGTATTTTGAGGTTTTCGATACTTACAAATTGATTGGGGATATTTTCGAATTTGTAAAATTATTAGGAGGGGCGGTAAGGGGTTGGGGCGGTAAGGGGGGGCTATGGGCAAAAACAAATAGAAATACAGTTAGGCCGTTCAAAATTGGTACAGATAGGTTTTAGAGGCCTGCAAGTCAAATGGGGATATTTTCGAAAGTGTAAAGTTATTAGGAGGGGCGAGAAGGGGGAGGGGAGAGGGGGGGCAAAAAAATAAAAATAGAGTTAGAACGTTCAAAATTGGAAAATAGAGGTTTTCGATACTTACAAATCGATTGGGGATATTTTCGAATTTGTAAAATTATTAGGAGGGGCGGTAAGGGGGCTATGGGCAAAAACAAATAGAAATGCAGTTAGGCCGTTCAAAATTGGTACAGACAGGTTTTACAGGCCTGCAAGTAGAATGGAGATATTTTCGAAAGTGTAAAGTTATTAGAAGGGCCGGGAAGAAGGAGCGGAGGTGCAAAAAAAAAAAAAAAATAGAGTTAGATCATTCAAAATTGGTACATAGAGGTTTTCGATAACTACAAATCGATTGCGGATATTTTTGAATTTTTAAAATTATTGGGAGGGGCAAAAAAATAAAATAGAGATGGATCGTTCAAAACTGGTGCATAGAGCAGGGATGGAACACGGGCGCAGAATTCATACCGGTATTCATTTAAGAAATTTCTTTGAGTATAATATCGTTGATTTAAGAAGTAGAAAATTTTCTTACATTGATAGTGGTATGAATTATGCGCCCGTGTTCCATCCCTGATAGAGGTTTTTGATACTTACAAATCGATTGCGGATATTTTCGAATTTGTAAAATTATTAGGATAGACGGGAGGGGGGCGAAGGGAGAAAATAATAGAAATAAGAGTTAGAGCATTTTGGGAATTTTTTCCGAAGACAGTGAAAACCCGCTGCGACATTTTACCTAATCAGATTTTGTGTCTCTTTTTTTTCACGTGATAAAAATTAATGCAATTCTGAGAATTCAGTAATTATAGTGATTCATTTAAAAATAGGGACCAGCGAAGCGGGCGTCGCCTGCTAGTGTTTTATATGATTCTTGAACGCATACCTCAAAATACCTTCCACCAAAATTTTATTCAGTTACTGTGAACGGTATGATAGCTATGGTCTCATGTATCTTTTTTCTTTTTTTATAGTCACCCTGTATTTATTCATTTATTTATCTATTTGCAATATTCGTTTTAAACTGAAGAAAGGGAACCACATTTATTATAGCTTATTCAATGATCACCTAAGATGATCTAAAACAGCTACCAGTTTACTAAAGCTTCTTCAGTATGCTCTGTATATTTTAGAACCATTGGCCTGTCTGATCATTTCATTCGTTCAATGTATATCGGTAAATTCGAATGCATGCGCCCATAAGGATGAATTCATTATCAATTATAATCATTATATTTACTCTTATCAAGTATATTTAGTATATTTAAGTATGTTCAGTATCAAGTATACTCAAATAAAGAATTGCAAATTAATTAAATAAGGAATAATAAGAGATCCACTGGTCCACCGTTCTCAGTTCATTTATGATTAAATAACACACTTAAATGTCTCCAAACATGCCTTGCATTATGGAAAGACGAACCATCATGTTAAAATAACAAGCTGTATCTCACATTTTTAGCCTAAGATGAAGTAATAGATATATATTTTGTTCCAGATTGACGAGGTATATTTGATAACATACGGCTAAAAATTTCCAGAACAAACCATCCCAAATATTAATAATTGCGAATCTTTCAATAAGCACCATAAAATGCAATAAGCTCACAACAATTGTTTCGGGTCGAAAAAACACACGACGCTTCTTCAGGCGGACATAGAAGGCACGAGTCTAAGCGTAAACGCACAAAATCAGTTTAAGCATAGCTGCCAATATTTTAATTTATTCCGGAGTACTTTTAGCCCCGCCTTTATTTCGTACCACTTATGTTTTAAAAGAAATTTTGTCTTATTTTATCAAAGTTGTATATTGGAGAAAATATTTCTAAAAATAAAGTGGTGCGAAATAAAGGCGGGGCCAAAAGTACTCCGGAATAAATTAAAATATTGGCAGCTATGGTTTAAGTGAAAAGCAAAAATATATAAAGACAAATGTAAAAATAACTACTGGTGTGAGCAGAATTATAAAATAAAAGAAGAAAATATATAAATAAATAAGATTAAAAAATGTAACAAAATCTAAAAATCTGCAAAATATCAAAATTAAATGAAAATCGAACTTATTCGAGTAATTTCTAAACATTAGACAAGAGCGGAATGGAAGAAATATCATTAACAAGATTTTTTGAATTTTTAAAAATGTAAAAAGCTTGTTGGATATCTAAATGGAAAGAAGAGACAGGAGATGAAATTATTTTAGTATTAGAAAAATCAAAACGATGATCATGAGCGTAGCGGTGGAAAATAATAGAAGATTTAGAGATCTCTTTATAACGAATATTTCGACGGGTTCATTTATTCTCTATTTCAAACGTCTCCTAGTTTGATCAACATAACATAAATTACACGACGAACATGGGATTAAATAAATACCACTACGGTTTTCTGTAGGAATGGGATCTTTAAAAGAAGATAATTTAATTTTGTTGACGAGTTTGTAAATGACTTTAAAACCAAACGGTGAAAGAATTTTAGAAATTTTAAAAGAAAGTTGTGAATAAAAAGTTAAAACAACTGGGATGTGTCTGTGGTCGTTAAATTTGGAAGCAGAACGTTTAGAATTCTTGAATTTATATATAGATTTATCGATAATAGATGGATTATAGCTTCGAGAAAGAGCAAGAGATTTTAAATAATTAATTTCTTTCGAAAGTCTAGATGGATTAAAACAAACTTATAATGTACGAAAAAAAATAAGTTCAGAAATCAGATATTTTCTGTTGAGGGGCGTGGTTAGAGAGCATGCGGCGGTAGACAGACAGAAAATGTTTTTCTAAAGACAGTGGTTGAGAATCTATCCTTGTCTTTAAGCACAAAAACGGCAAAGAAAGGCAAAGAGCAGTTATTTCGAAAGTAAATTGAATCAAGGGGTTAATCGGGTTGATTAAAGAAAGTAAACTGTAAAAATCGTCATCAGGGGTAACAAGAACGAAAGTGTCATCAACATAGCTGTACCAGTGAGGAAATTTATGTACATCGAAATGTTTTTCTTCAAAATAGTGCATATAAATGTCGCAAAGCAAAGGAGACATCCGAACCATTTACTGGGAATACATATTGTGAAACACACCGTAGGGTCTTGAATAAGACAAGAAATGTGCATTTTGCTCGTTAAACATTTTATTCCATGTAAAATACGCAACCGTAAGTAATCTTCATCTTACTCATATTATTGTAGGTACTACTGCACAAAACGTTTGCATTCAGTACGATTCGTGAAACCAAATGCCGTTTTAGAGATATATGTATGAACAAAAGTATTTCGAAAGCAAAAGACGATGCACACTGTTCTAAAGCACTACTATGGCATCAATGATAACACATATGGTGGTACTTAGATTTTCTTCGTATGGTATTCAACCAAATTTGTTAACCCTTTCCGGCACAGTGTTGCCGCTGCGGCAACACCTACATTTAATTCTTAAGTGCAAATTTCATCCCAGAATTTTTTTTAGTATTTTTCTTCTATAATATAAAAGAAAAACTTCTTTTATTTTTAGTCTTCTAATATCGTTTTTGAATTCCGGTGGCTGTTGATTTTAAGTCAATAGAAATACTCTGTGCCAGAAAGAGTTAAACGGTGTGCGTATGTATTACCGTAATTTCTGGTAGATAACCCGCAGGTAAGATGTGTCATTTCTCCACCAGAAATTTTATTTAATAGAGAAATCTATACTTTTTCGAAGGAAGAGCTTGTACAAATATAAATTTATTTATCAATTGAAATTTCTTGTGCAAAACTGGATTATATAACCTGCGGGGTATCTACCAGAAAGTACGGTAATTTTGATCTGTCGTCACTATGCTTGACACCTCTTATTTTATTTTATTTTTCATATAGAATGTGACGCAGATGCGAAAAGAAATAGTGTATTCTGTTAAAATGATTTTCAGAACAGTCGTTTATATTATTGTTTGTTGTCTTCAGTCAGTTCGTGCATTAATTGAACATCCCTTTTTCTATAACGTTGCATGACTCTTCGCAAGATGAATACAGCTTGAATGATGAAAACTCAAATATTTTTCCTCCAACACTTTTGTCAAACAAATGACTGTTAGAATGAGTATGATTTTTCAGATTTTTTTCAGTGGTTGAAAACAGATTTTCTTGTCTCAGATTTTCCGTTCCTGGCTTAATTGTATTATGTCTGCTTGGAAATGCTTAGCAACGCAAGATTGAAAATGCCATCATACGTCGATAGGTGGGCCAGAAATATCCAGGTG